>OX451211.1:1320880-1434928 GCA_949628255.1 Macrophya alboannulata | reverse complement strand
AAGCAGGCCACACCGAGAATCTTTAGCCAAAAAATTAATTCAAAGATTGTTTTGTTGTTGTATATGAATATAAAACTAACATAAGCGTTTAATATAGAAGACGTGATTTGTTATGTACAAATGTATATGTTTAAGCACACGTGTATATGCGGGTGTGCGTACGTGCGTGTATTTTTTTTTTTCATTTTTTTTTCACATATATAATATGTGTATGATAAAAATTGTGCTGTAAAATAAAATATATGTAAATATTATGAATATAAATTTTCTTTTTTGCTTTTTCTGTTACTGCATATGAAATGAATTGGAATGAAATGAAAGAAAATGGTAAAAAAAAAAGAAGCAAATGATATACAGTAATTACGTACTCGAATGTCCCGTTTTGTTGTTGTTTTTTTTTTTTTTTTTTTTTTTTTTAATTTACAACCCAAAAACACTGCAAATTAGTGATACTCGCAACAAGAATAATAACAACGAAGGATTTTTAGGGATAAAAATATCATCGCAATTGACAAATAAGTGTATGAAGAAGAAAAAAAGGAAACAATTATTTAGTTCACTCCACCGAAACACTATATAGGTATATTGTTATAATTCAAATTCAATAATCAAACTCTGTTAGTTACGACGATAATAAAACTATAATTATATAATTTATTATAGTAATAACGATATATATATCAAAGACAAATCAAAGATGCAACGTGTACAGATATATGTATATATATCTGTATTTTTTTATATAAATATAATATTCAATAAGGGATAAAGTTATTAAAATATAACCATAGAGAGATAGAGAGAAAACACTGCAGGGTATGTATATGCGTAGATGAATGATTGATACTGACGTTTTTTTTTTTCATTCGTGTATAATATATAGAAGTGTAAAAAACAAGCAATATATACCATATATGTATATGTATAGTATAGGGAAAATGAATACTGCAGGGGTTTGTTTTTAGCGGGAAGAAAAATAAATACATAAATAAATAAATAAATAAACACTTATCAGTAAATTGCGAGTGGGTTGCCTATCGACAAATTTGTCACACATAATACAGATGGATATTAGTTGATAAAACTCTGGATAATCGTTATAATTGTGGAACGATTTTTAGTCTTATCGAATAATATCGACACGTATTTTGGCTTTATCACATTTATTGGGTAGGCAACTCGACTGCGGTACCGGGGTGTGTTTCCCCATTAAATGAGTCCCCCCCCCCCCACCCCCTCCGTGTGTTAACGTAATTAGGTATTAGGTTTTTTTTTTATATGTTTTTGTTATGGTGAATATCGGTTGTTATAGTATATAATAGTTGTCGAATGGTAATAATAATAATAATTATAGTATAGTGTTAAATGATAACGTTGCGGTAATAATTGGTTGCGGTATATAACGGGGTTAAAACGACATATTTGGGGGCACGGAACACGCAGCACACTCAGGTAGCTAGACTACGATCAGCCAGCGAATGGTGGACAGATTAACACATAACAAAATGTTGTTTTTTGCTTTCATTATTATTTTTTTTTGTATTTTGTTTAAAAAAATTTTCCACAACGTTTGGCCACCACTCGACTCGCCACGCTACACAGAAAAAAACACATTGGTGCAGTAAACCATCATTTCATGTCAAGTCATGTCATCATAATCATCATCATCATCACCATTATCATCATCCAATAATATCAAGTCAATATAACGAATCAATCAATCATTTCTTGACATACAATTGCATAACGGTTTTGGACAGAAAAAATATACATATTCGTTATATATGTATAAAAATCATACAAACGATCAGATTTTTATAGCAGCAATATCGATATGTCTTCTTATACAGAGATCCGATACCACTGTTAAAAGAATCTTTTTTTTTCGTTTTCCTCCATCTACTTTTATTACCACCGGGTACAGGGCCAATTATGCAACCGTAAATTTTTACACGCAATTTGTATGCCAAAAAATTTATAAAATTATTATTTCTTTTTTTTTTTTTTTTGATATTTTTTTTTTAATGTTTTAAGGCATACGTAAAGGTTGATAATACAATGTAGTACAACAGGCGATCATCTACGTAAGCTACGTACTTGTTTGTACTCCGACAGGAATAGTGTGGCGACTGGCAAGAGACTGTGCCGCCCTGTTATACCTCAGTCTCTCGAATGGGTTCCGCTGGCTAACAAATCATAAATCATACCATCAGTCTTATTCACTTCTGTTCACCACCATAATCTTTCGTTTTCATAAATAATTTTTTTTTTTTTTAGTTGTTCATTTTTCGTTGGTTTCTGAACATTATTTTCATATTATTTAACACACTTTGTATTATCGTTATAATTATAATTATAATTATAATTATTTAAAAAAAATATTATTATTATTATTATTACTATTATTATTATAACGGCAGGTACCCACGTCCTGTTTGGTCAGACCGTTTATTTTTTATTTTTTATCTTTGTTTATTCTTCAGTACATGTTAGTTTAGCTCGCCTTTTATTGTTTTTGTATTTTTACATACAAGGATTGGAAATGTCAAAAGCACCAATCGACGCTCGATGAAAATAAAAACAGATTTTACTCACTAATTGTATTTGAAAAAAAAAGGAAAAAAAACAAACACAGAAAGAAACAAGAAATCAAAATCAAAAGAGGTTTTTTCCTTTGTTACTTTTTGTAGATTGTCTTATAGAGAGCGTCGTGATGGTACATTTATACATATACGTTAGTAATTGATTGTTTAGGTTATTGTTAGTATATTTGTTAGATGGTTTTTTTTTATTCTAGTATATGATAGGTATATGGATATGGTATATAAACAAAAAACAATTCGCGATAGGTGCAAAAGCATTTTGCGATATAATATACTGCACACTCACTCCCGGTATAGATGATGTATAATTATTTTAGTAAGGAAAAAAAAAAACAATTTTCATCATAATGATATAAATTAAATTCTAGTCTGATTCATGCTTTAAATAAATATTTATTATCATCTCAAAGACGATTTTTTATTATATATGTTTAATTCGAATCATTTTATTTTTATTTTTTTGTGAAGTATCATAGTCACTCGGTATTGTTAGTTCACGTTGACGCCCTCATAGTATAGTCGAAATTTAACACGAGCCTGGATTCTAAATCTAAAAAACGTTTTCGGTTTTTTCCCATCGTGCCAGCACCAAAGATCAACTAGGAACTTAATTTTTCAATCAGTTACTCTTAGGACAGCAGAAACCATGCTCTAAAATCGTGAGGTGGAAATTGGTGGAACAAATAGATCAGCGCTCAACGCCATATTGCGGCGATTTAATTGAAGTTCTTAGTCCGCGATCAGCTCGTGTTAAAATTGACTCGAATAACAAAAAAAAAGAAAAGGCTTGTAAAAAGAAGATGGATTATTTTTGATTAAAAAAATGATTTGTATTATAATTTTATTATTATTATTATTTTTTAAATTAATTAAGCAGAAGTAGTAGCAGCAGCAGCGGCGCAGCAGCAGCACATCGATAATATAGGCAAGTGGCCGCGTATTAATATATGTGCGCGATATCTTGCAGGGTGCGCGCTGGTACCACGGTATAACAGGTACGAATATATATTGAATTTGAAAAGAAAAAATATTTTTATATATATATCAAAAATAATACGTGGAAAAAAAAAAAACTAAACCAAGAAACGTATCTTATAGTATAGGTATACAATATATAATATATATATATGAAATACAGTAGGACAGACATACATAGTGATGAATATTATACAGTTTTAAATATCACAGCAACATCACACTGCGTTATAACAAAATGAGAAATCATGAATATATATATTTTCTTTTTTTTTCTTTTTTTTTCAAATAAATAAATATACTGTAAAAGCGAACACCGATTCAACGTAGGAGTGGTTAATTAATATTATACAATATATATATATATATATATATATATATATATATATATATATATATATATATATATATATATATATATGTGTATGTATATATATATATATGTGTATGTATATATATATATATATATATATATATATATATATATATATATATATATTTATCGTAAATAATAACGAAATATATATCACATACAAATATTCACATATCGATATATATGATCTATATATATATATATATGTTTTCTTTTTCTTTTTTTTTCTTTGTTGTTATTATACACGGTATACATACGTACATGCGACATGACGCGACAATTCTGAATACATTGAAAACGAAATTAAATATTTAATGTTGAAAAAAAAAATCCAAAAAAAATTTTATAAAAAAAAAAAATATATATATATATATTTATATATTTATGTGATACATATTATTAGAAAGCACAACACGGCAGCCAAATTATTATTGTTAATTTGCATGTAATGAAAAAAAAATAATAATAATGGAAAAAAAAACACAATAGATAAAACAGCTCTTCGTCTACCTTAGGCTGTGAAAAATTAGCTTATTGAAATTTTTGTATTCGGTACGTAGATATATGTATATTTTTTTTTTGTAATCGATACGGAATCATGTAATGATTATAGTTATTTTTCTTTATATATATACATTCAACTTTTCAACCGCGTGATATTTATTTATTACTATTAGTAATAAATAATATTAATAATAATCATAATAATAAGAATAATAACGATAATAATATTGAACATTTATTTCACAGACCCAAGGGAAAGAAATGTGAAATAATATTACGATTAAGGCGGTTAGTAATCATACTCTTCCAAAACTTGAAAAAAAAAAAAAACTGTTCGTAGCCCAGTTGTGCAGGCAACGATGATTCCACGTCAAACAAAAAACCAATTTTTATAATAATAATAACAATGTTTCTTTTTTTAAAATTAATTGATTGACTTTCTTTTTTTTTTTAAGCAAGCCTTTATCAAAAGATGGCAAAAAAACTTGGCGCAATATTGTAATATATATCAAATAATATTGTTGTATAAAACCAAAAGAATGAAAAAAAAAAAAATGTAAAAATTATATTAAAAATGCGCTTCAAAAGTGATTGATCTATAACAATATATATAGCTGATGCTCGCGATTCACAAGCAAATCTATTACGAAAAGAAAAATACTGGAAAAAAAACGAATAAACAATTTTTGTATACGTGTCAGATAAAACATAAACGTTCTTTTATTTTTTTTTCTCAATTATTTTTTGATTGATAAAAAACTTGTTCAAATTCTAAAAAAAAAAAAAAACAAAAAAAAAAAACCAAACAAAACAGTCAAGGTAAATTAAAATTGACAGAAAACTATAATATTATAAAAAACGATCAAACAATGCTGAGATTGGACTTGGGAACTAACCATATGGTAATCCTGAGAAGGAGATCTGCCTGTCACAGATACATTCTGCACCAGAGTTCTATTGCTCGTCTGAAAGTAGGTTACACATTCAGTTTTTTTTTTGACTTGTTGATTATATATATATATATTCGTATTTTTTTCTGTCTCATTTTTTTTTATAGATATATTATTATGTAATATAAATAATAATTAGAAGGTATATATATTTATGTAATTATATAACGTATATACAAACATATTAATTGTATATATGTATGTATATGCGATTTTAAAAGACGCCATTATTTTTTTTGATTTTTAATTGTTTTTTGTTCTTTTGCGATAAACATTTCACTCTGTTAAAAATATTATTCACATGTATAGTAATAAAAAAAAAAAAAAAAAAATAGCATTCGTGTCATAATTTCGACAACGAATGAATGACAAATATAGCAATTATGTTCGAATGTAGCAATACGTACGAAAAAAAATAAAAAAATTTCCAAGCTGTATCTTTATTTTGGAAGAAAAGACTTATAAATTCTACAGGCATATTTCATACATTTCACAAAATAAATCCTGGACGTGAATTTTAATTGTATCAGCAATCAACTCGTACGTATTCATACATACTTCATATTATACATATACTGATACGCCTGCAGCTGCCAGTTATTTCTTAATTTGTTTTTATTTTTGTCTTTTTTATATTGTTAAAAATAAAAGAAAACAAAAAAATATAAGTAAAGAAATATATGTATATATATACATTTCCACCAAAATTCTTTTCTTTTTTTCTTGTATACGTAGCTAACTTTGAGCTTGTTTAGATGGATTATGCATGTTGAAGAAAATACCGCGAATCGTAGCTGCCTGGATAAGTCGAAAAAAAAAAAAAAAGATATTTTGGGGAACATAGGTAACATCCCTTATTATTTAAATAGTGACAATGTGCGACAATGTCACAGATATTATACTGCATATAATAATAATTGTTGTTATTATAGTTATTGAGATTTAGACAATTGTCTAGTTATAATTTGTCGATTTATCATGGGGTTATCGTTTAATTCATATTTTGATTCGTGTTTATAATTAATATACCGTGAGGATCTCTTGAAACTATAAGGCCGAGAAGCATGGGCGCAGAATAATACGTGAATAATACGAATTTTATGGGGACAGCCAACTCGTCACACTAAAAAAACCCTAGGGTATTCGGGTGGCTAGACCAGCAGTGACTCTAGGGAGATTTTCGGCGAGTTGGCTATCCCCATAAAATTTGTATTATTCTGCGCCCATGCTTTTCAGCCTTATAGTTTCAAGAGATCCTCACGGTATAATATAATGCGACGAAATATATATTCGACAAATGATAATATATTGAAGATGGTATAGAGTATAAAATATTGCCATCATTTTGTAATACGAATTCAAATATCCAATAAACTATGGGAGTCTCAAAGAAATCATTTCTGCATAATGCGCGTGCGCCAGATCACGTGGCTATCAGTGCGGCCAACTAAATTTCAACTAGAACTTTTAACAGAGACGCTGATATGCCGTGTATGTATGTACAAAGTGATAGCAAATTTTCCTCTTCATTTATTTATTTTTCTCCAGGGTATTGTGATATTTGTGACAAAAAATGAAGAATGAAAAAACCAAAAAACCTATTTCTCTATAATAATAATAATATTATTTAGAAGCGTTTGCATTCATTCGACAACATTCATTTCCACAATAGGTATAACTTACGCCGATAGCGTTTTGTTCTATGTTAACGGGCGTGCGTGTTTCGGCTGCATTTATATTATTATTTTTTTTTAAAGAAGTATGTTACCTGCCTATAAGTATAGGGTAGTATGTATACTCTGTGATTTATTCTAAAACTTCGATTAACGCAATGATGATGATGAAAAAAAAAGCGGATGAATAATTAAATAAATAAATGTCATTTAACTATGTACGTGTGTCAACAATTAATAATTGTCGACGGCTATTCTTCCCATTACCCAAAGTCCCGTTCTTGACTGTGAAAACGATATGGTGCATCTATCTAAATTTCAAATTTTGAATTGAGAGACCGAACTAGAAAATCGAGTCCGAGCCCTATAAACGACAAAACAAAACCAAAAAGAAAAACAAACAAAAATAAAAGATAAACAACAAGAAAAATGATGTAAGAAAGAATCGAGATATAGATCGAATAATGTAGATAAGTGGGGGGGCGGGGGGGTCGCGAAAGTGGAGACTAAAAATACGTTCATTATTATTGGCAGTGTGTGAAGAAATGATAATGATAGTAAATAATTACAACAACCGATAAGATGTGTTATTGTTAATAGTCGAGTGGAATGATATTGTGAATATCTGAAATAAACTGATACTGATCAGATAATTTTTGTGTTTGTGAGTTCCATAATATACTTACACGGAGATTTTTTTATTTCGAAAGGAAAGAGCGCATTGCGCATGCGTCTACTCACTAGCCAGGACAGCCAACATTATTTCTAGGGACTTTAGGTGTCCTTAGGGGGAGAATCGCGGTGGCTGTTGATTGGATACTAACGAGTTGGCGCAAGCGCATTTGACTTTTTCCTTTCACCGTAAGCTCATTGTGTAAATGTGATTTGGTGTAGTCAGCGGGGATATACTGTCATTAAAAATATAAGCTAATGAATGAAAATAATAAATAGAAATAATATTAATTTATAAAATAAGATTATTAAGGTTTTGTGCGGGGGTTATTATATGTTAAATAATTAATTAAATAGGCTATAAGGACTGCGTGGACCATTCCTAAAAGGCGGTAAAATCATTAAATATAAATTTTGTGTATATGTGTTTTTTTTTTTTTTTTTTTTTTAATTTTTTAATATAATTAAATTTCCGTATAATAACAGTTAAGTGTTATATATGTATATAGTATCTATAATTGTTATTTCAATTCAGATAATAATTTTTACAGATGTCTCGTTGGTTTTTGTTGTTGTTGTTATAGTTTTTTTTTCTTTTGTCAATAGGAAATATAATATGTATGTGTGTTTTCACAAAAAATAGTGAAAAAAAAAATCAAAAAAATTTCATATCGTGAACGATCTTTTATTGCGAATTTGGTGCCGCGCGGGCGGACCGGAAGAAGGATTATTGTTATTTGAGTGTAATTTTGATGGATAATAAGTATGTGTTCTTCTTCCTACTTCTATCACACGCTACACATTCAGTTTAAAAGAATTATTGAGAAATGTTTATCGAAACATTTCCTCATCAACACCATCATATATCATATCATATGATTACCATATAATATATAATATAATATCAATGCGTTTCTTTTTTGTTGTTTTTTTTTCTATATACATAACAAAAATAATAATTTTCCATAAAATACGCTCAAGCTATTTATATATCGATTATATTATTAGTATAATTGTATCTACATGTACTAATTATTAGTATTAATTTTTTCGTTCTGCTTTTCTTTTTTTATACACAAGTCAGTTTAGCTGCGACTTAATATACCAACAGGTTAAATATATATATTCGACGAAGAAGGTATATAATCACTAATATTTCTAAATAATCATTTTTAGTTATTTATATACGTAGGTATGTGTATAGGTAGGTTGAGTTTTTTCGTTTTGATTTTTTTTTTTTTTTATTTTTCTTTTCGATTCATTCCTTGCGGTTTCTATTTTTGATTTTTTAATTAATCGATTAATTAATTGGTTAGTTAGTTCGTTCGTTTGTATGTTTGTTCGTTCGTTTCCTTTTTTTTCTGTTTCTCTTTCCTTTTCTAAAAACCACCCATATGTTTTTTTTTTTTTTTTGTTTTTATTTTAATTTTGTTATTTATTTTGTTTCTATAATGCCTCTCAAATCTTATGCATTTGTCGGCGTATCTCCTCGTACGATTTTCCTTCCCTTATCTGTCAAAGAACACATTGATTTTTTTTGGTTTAATATATTAATAGTTCATTTCGTTCCGGTGGGTTTTTTTTATATATATAATGTATATATATATATATATTCAATCAAACTGTTGATCGTATATTCTTTTTTTTTTCTATTTTTTGTATACACGATTTACTCGACCTGTAGAATATGTATATTTTTTATCCTCGACACCGTTCTATCGAAACTAATGTTTTTTTTTTTCTTTTTGATTTTTTTGTTTGCTCCATACAAAAGTAGAAAAAAAAGAAAAAAAAAATACGTTGTAATAATTGTTACTGTAAAATGTAACAATAAAAAAAAAAATATATAAAATGAAGGTGACAATAAATAAAAAAAAACAAACAATACAAATTATTCAAAAATTATTATGATGAGTAATGGTTCGATGTGTCTAATATATATGTATATTGTTCAACGTCGTCTATAGGTATACGTTCTACGGTTTTTATTTTTCTATGTGTGTTACGTTATCTAGTCTCTGCAGGGGGATTTATACTACATAATCTTCCTAATCGTCGAAATTCTTCATGTGTATCATTTACTATATAGGCACTTTATTAGGCTAGGTATAGATTTACTAACATCATAAGACTCTCGCTCGGGCATAATTGTAAACGTATTTCTTATACATTTTGGGAAAAATTAGTCAGTATAAGTAGTAGTAGTTGTCGTTGCAATAACAATAACAACAACAGCAACAGACACGTACAGAGGGCATCATATCACAATAATTGAAAAAAATTCTTCAACCGGTTTTACCAGAAAAGAAATTCTAAATTTTGCAAGAAAAACAAAACCGATATAGAGTGAAATTTTAACAAAAAAACATAGACATATTAAACGATTTTTCAGCAACTGTAGCAGCTGTTGTTGTTATTGTTATAATCATATGTACACGGGTTCGTTAAATTTGTAGATGAAATAAAAAACGAAAACGAAATTTTCGTAATAAAAATAGAAGTAAAAGAAAATAAAATAAATAAAAAATACCGCCTAACTATTCAAAACGCGCAATCAGGTACATAAATATAGTCATTTTTGTGTAAAGTAATATACACTATCTTTTATATATACGCATTCTCACTGTTTAAATATTAAAACTAATAATTACTATATCGGTATGTGTTATCGCGTATAATAGCCTGAAATGTGTTTGTATTTTTTTTTCTTTTGTTGGGCAATAGATATTGACCGAATAAATGAATAAATAATTAGTGTAATAACTGCAATATTATATACATATGCCGTATGTAAGATAAATCGAAATAGATTTATATATATCCGGTCGAATATATACAATCTATATGAATATAATATTGAAATATCAATCGGTATACATACAATACTATAATAGGTATATGTTTTCCATCTATGTATGTATGTATGTATGTATGTATGTATGTATGTATATTTCAACATTCGCGTTCGCTATGTGAGTTGTGTTTTTATTTTTTTTCATTTTTTGTTCCTATACGTGGTAAAAAAAAATTAATAAATAATAATATAATATTAATATTCCCTGGCAAATAATATAATATAGTATACATATACTATATTTCGTTTGTCCGTTATACATATAGGTAAAATATGGATAATATATATCTATATCGTATCGCGCGATTTCTTCTGATTTTTTTTTTCTTTTTGTATATTTTTACGAGAATATATTCTGGTATCTAGATAATATAGACAGAGAGATAGATAGAGAAATAGATTGTGAGTGAGAGAGATAGGGATAGATAGTTACCTGAGTCTGTAGCCGTGTCAGACCACGTATCCATAGAATTTGTCCGGCGCGTGGCTTTTTATCCGAGTCAGGGTCGAATTTCTCATCTCCTAGATTGATCGTATCCATATCGTCAGGCTGGCCGCGGCCCCATCTATTTTTAAAAACATTAAACCAGTTCTTCATCACTCGGTTCGTTTTTTGCGATATTATTGTTTTTTTTTTATTTTTATTATTTTTGTTTCTTTTTCTCTTTCTTTCATTCTTTTGATTTGATTTTCCGGCGTAGCTTCCGGTGCCTCTGCAGTAACCGTCTCCGCAAGGCATGGCACCCATTTTTTTTTTACATAGCTTATTTTTTTGTTTTTTTTTTGTATCTTTTCATCTCCAAGTCTCATCTCAAGACTTCCATATAATTTTTGTCTCTTTCTTGTCATTTTTTTTGTTTTATTTTTAGTTATTTATTTATTTTTAACTTTTTGGTTTTTGGTTCCCAGTTCCCATATAACAATGGTATATACCTATATTATATATATAGTATGTAGTAGTTTAGTGTAACGAATACATGGTATATAATCATCGCGTTGCGTATGTATGTACACAGGTAGTGGCACGTGGCTAGGCATATTATTATTATATTGTTTATTAAAAGCTATTGCTGCACTGCTTTGCTGCAGGGTTGTTGATTAGTTTCGGACTTTTTTTTTTTACTCTACATTGCTTCGCTCTTCGATGTATACAAATTATTATACATATACATTCGATTTTCTCCCCAAACTTCCATGCATATGTATACACAGTTGTAAATGAACCTGTCCCAGGAGGTCCACACGTAAAACTTGTTGAAATTGACAGTTCTTTCATATTGTTTTAGAATAGTTGACTAATTTTTCTAGTTAGTTTTGGAAATCAACTGGAAGAAGTAGTCCAATATTCCAAAACAACGTGGAAAGACTGTTAATTTTAACAAGTTTTACGTGTGGACCTCCTGGGACAGGTTCACTTCCAACTGTGTATGTCATATATATATAAATTTATATACTTAATAATAATAGTAAATAGTAATAACTATACCGCAATTAGTTTATTTATGTAATTAATCAATCAATCATTTGTTGTAATCGTCGTTGTCGTTATCGTCGTCGTTAATGTTATTTCATCCTGTATCTCACGCTTAAAATCTATTAGATTTTATCTTGGGCCTAAATGCTTATTGGAACCTTATTTCAGTCGTGTTTCATGGATTTTATATCCTTGAATTGTTCTATTTCAGATAGTTTTCGATCGGGACTGAATTTCCCGAAATCTAGCCCAACAGATTGAAACTGGTTCATTATTGTGACCTGAGAATCGGAAACCTAGTGCATTTTCAACCGTTAATAAAATGGCGTTTTAAAAACCCGGTAAAACCGCCACCTCAAGAGTTTGAGGCGCGATATCTGTGCATGTGGTTCTGAATTTGTGAAAATATTAGCACGGTCTTGAAGCCTGGCTTTGGCACGTCAGATAAATGCTAATATCGTTTGTGTTTCGAGGCAATTGATTTGTGAAGAAATGGGATTCACGATTTTCTGACGTCACAACGGTGCCCGGAGTTATCATAATCAAATTTTGGGCTAGACCTCTGAGTATTAGCTGAATAATTTGATATTAAGAGGAAAAGGACCTACGGGATGGTGATTGGAGGTACTAGGAACAGGATCAAAGATGTGGAAACGTCTGCGTCTGCGACGTCGACGTCGTAAAGTTCGGGGACCAATTAGATTAATATTTCTGCACCTAAACGAAGAATAAATATAAGAAAAAGAAGTAGAAGTCAAGAAAAAGAAGACGAAGAAGAAGAAGGGAACGAACCCATCGTCAATGAAACAAAAATAAATAAATAAATAACTGTGTGAAGATGATTAACACTTGTATTCTGTATATATATATATATGTATATTCATTCGTTCCGTGCGATCGAAGAAAATAAAATGATACAACGAACGAAATGAATTAAAAAACGAAAAAAAAAAACTAAAAACCCTTTGGTTTCTACTCTAAACTAAAATGTGGAGCCTTGCTGATTTTCATTATACTTTACTTTCGGTTTACTATTCACGTTGTTGTTATTATTGTTATAGCCAATTTTTACGATGATTTATCAATTAATTGGCTTCTCGTTAGTATACAAACAAGTACGTAGATGTCGGATAGCTGTAATTATCATGCAACATCTAGTATAAACAATAATATGTATATATATAATATGTATTATAGGTATATAAGTATTGTATAGAGGAAATCAATGTAATATGATATCGGGGGTTCAGGGGTAACGTTCAGGCTATCTATAAAAGAAATGAAAATAAATAAAAAAAAAAAACAATGCAACTATTTCAATTTTCCGATGATTACATCAACGATCATTAATCGAATGAATTCATATGCACAATATCTTCTCTCTCTTATATCCACTTTTCTTTTTATCTCTGTGATAACAGTGGACGAGAAGAATTGATAGAAAAAAAAATTAATGAATAAATAAATAAATGAATGAAACGAAATTGAATTAATCGCAAGTTAGTCAATCAATAAATCTATCGGGATTTATCGGTAATCATACAGTGGAGAAAGAGCGTAACAATCAATTATCAACAAATCATTTGGGCATATCAATTACGGTGGAAATTAGTGATGTCTAGCATGCAGTGGCCACTACCATGTACTAATTAGGGTAATATAGTAAACCAATCGAAGAAGAAATTGACTAGTTCATTTTCTTTCTATTCATATTTTTGAGTATGCTTTTGCTTTTCTTTTTTTTTCATAAGAAACTAATTTTCTCATAGAAATTTGATGTTTGATTTTTTTTTTTTTTCTTCAGCACTTGGGCACCATGCTGGTTACCATCGATTCATTCTATTTACACATGAAAAACGAGAAGAAATGAAAAAAAAAAGTGTATACCTATATATGAAGGAACAATTTACGTGAATTACTTGTAGCAATACATGTTTGTCCATTTTTTATCAGCATTGCTACAAATAATCACGAGGAAAGATCGTTGTTATTTATTTATTTTTTGTTTTTCTTTTTAATGGATACGAACTGATGAATTAATTCTTAATGATGTCACAGTGTTGTCCTCTCTTTCCTCCGTCTATTGATAAGTCGATTGACATATTGCTAGTTCAAAACCACTACAAAAAACTTTGGGAAAACGAGGACAACATGCTGCAAGAGATATTAGAGATTCACTGATATTTGAGAGATTGTTTGATCTTTTTTTGTTCAGACTTACGAAAGAATCTTGGGTATCTTGCGAGTAGGTATAGTAGTGACTAGTTGACCCCACAGTAGAGTACCGATCCCGAAAAACAGGCACCACATCCACTGTTCAAGAGTAAGGGCCTTTGTATGGAAAGCCATCTTTCCGTACTGAACAATGACGACCTTTAAATCGAAAATGTCAATTTATAAATACATTCAGTGTGATTATTCGGCGAGGATGATTTTTACTCACTTGTGACAAAGCTGTGCCGATCCAGATTCCGTAAAATATAGGATTTGTGAATAATCCTTCGAATATATTTCGCTGTCCGTGAATTTTCCTGGCGTTCATTTCATTGAACAATGTCATCATTACGAAAGTGTTGAATATTACAGTAAAATGCTGGGTAGGTTGTCCTCCGTTTTCAGCAGCGTTTTGACCCGGTGGTATCTTGAGCATTTTGTCACCTATGAAATTAGAATTATACGTAATAGAAAAACGGAAATATGAAGAGTCCAGATTTTCAAAGAAAATTGACATCCTCTTACCGACGAACAGCAGTGTAAAAATAACAGTCAATTGATAGATCGCCTGGCCTAAAATATTTTTCATCATGGTTCTTGAAATCAGTGGTTTTGTTCTTCCGTATGGTTTTCGCAGCAGAAGATCAGGCGTTGGCATTTCAGTGGCTAAAGCGAGTGATGCAAGTGTGTCCATGATCAGATTAACCCACAACATTTGTACGGCTCTAAGAGGTGAGTCTTGGACAGCGCAAGCGCCGATGAAAGCTACGATGACTGCGACAACGTTAACGGTCAATTGAAACTGCAAAAACTTGGCTATACTGTCGTAAACGTTTCTCCCCCACATAACGGCCTTAACAATTGATGAGAAATTGTCGTCAGTAAGAATAATGTCAGACGCTTCTTTGGCGACGTCTGTGCCAGCTATACCCATGGCAAAACCAACGTCAGCTTTCTTCAATGCCGGACCGTCGTTCGTACCGTCACCTGTGACGGCAACCACTTCACGACTCTCGGAATTTTTACTGTCGATAATACCCTTGACAAGGGTGTATTTATCAGTAGGAGATGATCTGGCGAGCACCCTCAATTTGGGCCATACTTTGTCAAGCAAGTGTTGACGGACTTCTCCATTACTGTCTCTTATCCTTCTGTTAAATTCTTTTCCCTCTAGGATCAGGAAGTCTTCGTTGGGTTTTAGGATACCACATTTCATAGCGATAGATCTAGCCGTGTTAATGTTGTCACCAGTAACCATTCGGACCGTTATTCCTGCCTTTTGACACCGCCTAATGGCATCCGGTACTTCGGGACGGACCGGATCCTCAATTCCCACTATGCATAGACAGGTCAGATTGTTCACTATGTTTTCCTCGTCGTCCCAGTTAGGGTCGTTGTCAATGTGGACCTGGTTTATTTCAGCTTTACCCGGCACGAAGTCACGGTAAGCTATTGAGATGGTACGAAGACCATCGCACGCCATTGGCTCTATTACATTCTTTACCAATCGTTCCTGCATCTCTCGTGTAAATTTCTCAAGGTGTCCGTCTCGACCGTAGATAAAGGCACATCTGTGGGAAAAGAACCGAGATTATTCATTTAGAGAAAGTGTTTACCGCGGGAAATGAACGGAAACTCTTATTGTGGTACATACTTCTTCATTATGATCTCCGAAGCACCCTTTGTGAAGAGTCGGTATCCGCCGCCCTGTCTGGGAATGGCAGTTGACATGCTTTTCCTAACGCTGTTGAATGTGAAGACCCTAGTGAATGTTTCTTCGGGAATATCATCTCTTATAGTCTGATAATTCTTGCCCAAGGCAGTGACAAATCCGAGTAAGGCACATTCGGTCTTATTACCAACTTGCATCGGCAATTCGGTAGGGTCTTGAGATGGCATTATCCGCGACGTGTAAGCCGAGTTCACTGATATAGCTTGAATCAATAAATTGCCAACATGGCTTGGTATATCGCTGAAACTCGGTATCGTTTTACTCATCTTTTCACAAACGTATGATTGAACAACCGTCATTCGGTTAGTTGTCAATGTTCCGGTTTTGTCAGAACAAATTGCCGTCGCGTTACCCATTGTCTCACAAGCGTCCAAATGACGCACCAAATTGTTATCCTTCATCATTTTCTGAAAACAAAATACAACAGTATAGTAAAAGAAAGAATTATTAATAAACGACACCGGAACATTGCGTCTTATTTAGCAAAGGGTATAAAAACCTTGACTGAGTAGGCGAGAGACAGAGTAACAGCGAGAGGAAGACCTTCGGGAACAGCGACTACAAGTACGGTAACACCGATGATCAGATGTCGTACAAGATTGTTTATGTATGAACTTTTCCAATGTTTTCCTTGCATGACAAATGTCTTTACGCAGAATTGGATAACCAGTATAACGACGGTAAGAACGGCGATTGTTGAACCAGCGTATCCTATTTGTATAGCAAGTTTTGTCAACTTTGCCTGAAGCACACTTTTCTCTTTTTTGTTGTGGGGTTCTGGTGCCGGTGCCGAATGTTCGTGATTTTCTCCACCATCGCGTTTTTCAGCAGCAGGTGCATGGCTATTACCAGTTACTTCGCCAGCTTCGTCTCCTTTTCGATAAAAAAAAGTTCAAGATATTTTCATTTTTTCAGTATTATTTTCCTGTATTTATCGCCATCAAAAAAAAAAAAAAAACCTACCATCTTCGCACTCGTAATCTCTGTCATGCAATTATATGTATATATAAATAATCCAAGTTAAAAATAGAAAGAATTAGGAGTGCGGATGTTTGAATATTTGCTTAGATGGAAGAAAAGAGAATGAAAATTATTGTGTTTATAAATTATTAGTATTCCTAGAACAGTGTTTAAGATAGACAGAGATTAAATTCTTGCTTTTGCTACTACAGTGTATTATAATATATGTATAGTGAACACGTATAAAATTTTTATATCAATAATAGCAAACCATTAAATGTAATAAAATATTTTAAATTATAGAAAACAAACAAACAAACAGGAAAAGAAATAAAATAAACGGATTAGTCCGCCACCAAAATGCAGAAACATAAAATCTCACTAATACCAAACGTTTAGTCCATCACCAGGAATGCGAAAATAAGATATTCATATATGGGTATGGGTACACAATAGGAGTAATGATTATTTATTGTGATTTTAATTTTTTCTAATATAGGAGCGGTAGTAGTTAAGTGAGCAGTTATTTCATTCGACGTTATGTTGTGTTTTTTTTTTCTTTAGCATCGAATGTAATAACACGTGCGAACGTAAAGTTTTATAACAATAATCATGAGATTGTTTTAATTATTTGTTTTCTTACTTTGAAATTAATTGAGGAAACTATAAAATTGAATGGATAATTATAACAAGAAAATGGAAATAGAAAGAGAAAGATAAAGAGAGTTTAGAAGATGTTTTAAAGAAACGATGCGATGAAATTAATCATTAATTATAGTCTGATAGTTAATCGATGATGTAAGGTTTTTTATTTGTAATTTATTTATTGATTTTTTTTTTGTTTTTTCCTTTTTTGTAGAAAAGTATATTATTTGATCTTAATCACCTGGTAAAGACTTCTTCTTCCGCTGCTTTTTAGCTTCTAGATAAGAAAAAGATCCATGCAAAAACAAAAAATCATTAGCAATTTGTATGAAGTTTTTCTTTTCTTTTTTTTTTTCTTCTTTTTCTTTTCCCTTCCAGATTATCACTTAAAATTGCGCAATGATATATATATATATATATATATATATATATATATATATGTATATAACTTTTTTTTTTTATTTTGTAACTTTATCTTCTTTGTTATTTTATTTGTGTCACAATACACCGCATGGTATTTCCTCTAATCACTAGCCTACACTATCGTGACTTCCGCTACTATCAACAACACGGTGTTGAATTTGCACAGAGAATTCACATTCTAAGTTTAATATGTATACCAACACTGTTTTATATTTCACTCTAGTAATTCTCAAGCGAGAGAGTGAGAGAATCCAAAAAGAGAAACCGGAAAGATGAGAGAACAAAATTTAACATTCAATTATGCATGGAAACGGTTTACCTTATCTCTTCGAATATCTAAACCAACAGTATCAGCTATAAATGATTTTCGGAAATATTCTGCATGTATTGTATATTGATTATTACACAGCTAATAATTTGCCATACACAAAGTCTACAGCCTGGAAGGTTGAAAGAATAAAACATGAAGAGGAATAGGAAAGGAGAATAGGTCACTTTCCTTCCTCATTTCTTTTCCAAAAATAGTTTACGAGAAAAATATATAAATTTTCATTACACCTTCCAGATTGTACAATGACTGAGAATAATAGACAGGGGATGACAACGATCAAACTGGATATTACATTTTTTTGTTTTTTTCAACTATAGACGATAATTTGAATCGTCTACAGAATTTTTTCTAAATTATATTCAGTATCAATAAATGTAGACGAGTCAAACAATGTACGATATCAAGGGGGGGGGGGGGGGGGTACACAGATAATCAGCACATACATGTGTATAATAATATATATATCAAATGTAGACAGTATATATGTATAAGGAGATTGACGAGGGGGAGAG
Source organism: Macrophya alboannulata (assembly GCA_949628255.1). Classification (NCBI taxonomy): domain Eukaryota; kingdom Metazoa; phylum Arthropoda; class Insecta; order Hymenoptera; family Tenthredinidae; genus Macrophya; species Macrophya alboannulata. The sequence goes on along the minus strand of OX451211.1, from coordinate 1,416,033 downwards.
CAAGATGCATAACAGTGTAATTTCAGTGCGTTGATAATCAACTATTTAGAATGGGGTGTGAATTTTTTTTTGTTTTATTGTTGTTTTTGTAAAATTGTAGCAGTAGTCGAAGTATTCCAAGTCCGGCTCCCCCCTGAATTTGAGTTCCACGGTGTATTTAAAAGAAATTTTTATTCTTTTTTTAACTTAACTTTTCTTTACGGAATTAGTATATACGACGTTAATTATAAACCCACTCTAAAACGTTGCAAGGTCCATGCCAAGGGTAAGAGGGGGCCAAAATGAGAATAATATATGTAACGTCTATAGTAGATATATCGTTTTCTTAACGTAGTATCACATCAAACTCTAAAACCATGCGATATCTGTTTTTTCTTTCTTTCTGCCTCTTTTTCAATTCATTTCTGTGTAATTTTTTCTGAGGTAGTAGTAGTAACGGTTTTCCCTCATTTATTTTATTTAGAGACTCTCACATGCCACCAATTTACGTGCCTGCTACTCCCAAATTTGATGAAATTTTTATTCTTTCGAACAATTTACTTTTCTTTAATTCTCGCAGAGTAGCAAGCATGTATTTATTAACGCAAACCTGAGACTCCTGGAAGATCCTTTGCCGTTAAACGACGAATACGCACCTTTTTTCATCTGCTTGATCTCCTGCTCTTGCTGATCTACCGCCGCTCCTAACAGAGTGAATATTATACCAGCTTGAGAGTTAACACCAACTGCTGTAACCAGCATTTTACCAGATCCCTCCATCACATGGGTACCTGAATTAAAATCAATAATCTTTAGACCAAAACGAACTAAGAAAACAAACTAGGTTTGCAAATTTTATCTTTACTGACCAGACAGCATCATTGGATCAAACGCTTCCCCCTTTTTGACGTGATCTGATTCACCGGTCAAACTGGACTCGTCAACTTTAACGTCGTTACTTTGTATCAGAATACCATCGGCGGGTAGCAAATCTCCGTATTTTATCTGTGCGTCGATTTTAAAAATGGATTAGAATTCGATTTTGTTGAATATAATTGAAAATGAACTATTCTGTTAGCTTATTACCTGACATATATCACCGACTACTATATCAGAGACAGATATTTGCTTGACTTCGCCTTGCCGAATGACTGAGAACTTGTGCTCTCCTTCTATTCGATTTTGAAGACCTCTAAACTGCCTCTCCTTACTGTAGTCATTAAAAGCTGTTACGAATACGACTACGATTACTGAAATTAGGATAGCCAGACCCTCGATCCACCCGTGCTGACCTTCGCCATCGTCAGGGTTCGCGGTTACTGTATAAACAATTTATTTATGAATGGAGTTACACAAAAATCTTATTCTCGGAGATATTGGCAAATTTTAAATGGTCGAAGTTTAAACCGGTTACGATTTACTAGGCCGTCCCAGGTCTCTGAAATACTGTCCTGTTTAAAGTAAAGCTGTAAAAATTCTTCATTGTGTGTAAAATAATTTTTACGAGATATATTATACCTTCACTTTCCTCGTCGGCAGGCTGGTAGAAACTAAGACCTAGAGACACCAGCGCTGCAATTTCTAAAATAATCAACGTTACATCTTGCAGCGCCTCCCAAACCAATTGCATAAAAGTTTTTGGAGGCTTAGGCGGTATCATGTTGGAACCGAACGTCTCCTGCCTGTGTTGAGTGTCAGCTACCGATCCGCTGAGACCTGGTGATGAACAACAAATAATTAATGAATAGAAATAACAATATTAATTTTATGGAAACAGAGCCTATCATATTTGATACAAACCTTCGCTCGGGGAGGTGTACAATTTTTTGCATATTTCCTGCACTCCGCCAAACGAATTTACTTTCGCAATACTCTCACGGCCCCGGTTATCCATAAGCTCCCGGAGCTGCTTTAGTGTTATCCCATACTGGGCCGGCCGCCCATCTATCGTCGCCATTTTTACTTCTTTTTAACAACGTTGGCTAACGCCAACTCTTCTCTTGCTCCCCGAACCTTAACCACTCTTGCTATTGCTTCGTTGTCGCTACTTTCGTAGCCTCCAAGTATCTGGAGGTCCAATAATCTGAAAAACAAAATGAACACAGTGTTATGAATTGTAAATAGTCTCTTACAAGATACTTTTTTTCACTTCGCAATTGCTTTTAGGCTGTTTCTTAGCTTTTAAATCGACCTAAACACTCTATAGTAGCTTATATCATGCTTGACTGTTTTGCTAGAGGAATAAATTAGCGAGTAGCTAGGAGATATTGGTATCCTATCCGCTAATTAATCATACTAAAGTGTTACTTCTCGTTTAAAGACTCTAGAAAGCTTTGAAATAACTATATCTTAATCTTATCATAAGTCGGGTATGAATTTTGAGAATGGTAGTTCAATAATCTTTTCTGTTTTATTTTTCAAATTTTTATTCGCTGAGTTTGATATATATATTAGACTTATTCACTAATAAGAACGTTTGAGATCCCTGGAATTGATTGAATGACGAGAATCTTAGACAAATTTGGAAAACATATTTATGTAATGGATAGTTTGGATGCTTAAAACTTTCTGAAGGACTTGAAATTCATGAAGTTTACAGGCTTTTCAATATTCTTATCATATTATTTGCGACATTTCGTCCATTAATTCGTTGATTCATCGTCAATTGATGATCTAATACTTAAATACGACGAAGTAGATGATGTCTAAGTGAAATGAGTCGTATGTAACATCCGAATATGACGAATTTGCGGTTTTTACGAGTTCGTGTATATCTGTATACATCGCATCATGGAAGATGATAATATTTGTTTAGCAAATAACGATAATATCTCGTCTTCGCATCTCAGGACTTAACGTATCTTTTATCAATCTAACAGAAAGTTTTATGCCCGAAATTCGTTCGATAAAAGTGTTTTCGAAATAGTTTGAAAAACAAAAAAAAAAAAAAAACGATTCAAATTTCCGGTCTTTTTCTATCCTCAATAAAGATTCCGCCGTTCCGTAATTATATCATGATTTAATGCCTCCGTAAGTCAGGATTTGATGTATCTTTCATCAATCTAACAGAGACATTTTTATGCTCAAAATTCATTCAAAATAATACGAAAAAAAGATAACGATTCAAATTTGTGTTCTTTTTAGTTATTTTTTGTATTTTTTTTTTTTTTGGTTATCCTCAATAAAGATTCCTTCGTTCCGTAATTAAACATGTGATATATAATGTTAGAAATAGAAACGGAAATTGGAACATCATTATTCAAATACGTTAGAAATCTGATTCCCGTGCAATTCTTATCCCGCATTGAATATCAATGCTTTAAATAAATCCGGAAATTTTATAACGGTGAGTTATGAGAGAACGAGATAAACGGATGAATGAATAGATGGATAGAGAAAAAGAGCGAGAGAGAGAGAGAGAGTGGGCAGGGGTAGGGGGGAGGAATAAGAAAGAGGTTATGTTTCATGTTCCACCGATCGAGCGGCGTTGAATTATTTAAAAGAGAGAGAATCGAAAACTCTGGTGTTATAAATAAAAGAATTGGAAACGAGAGGTAGGTCGGTAGAGGTGAGTACAAGTTGTAAGTTTCGCGAATATAATAGAGTTGTTTAAATGAATCAATAAAGCATAAAACAATCGCGTTTAACGGAGAGAGGCGGAATGGGAGGGAGAGGATCGGACGCCGATGTGCGAAATATTGCGACAAAATAGAAGTGACGTAAGTCTGTTAAGAGGTATAACAGTACGACATACAAGCAGATTATTATACACACATTACCGAAAAAAAAACCCCAAGGTTCGAGTTCTGTACTAAAAGTTGATAAAAGCAATGGAAATTTCGATAGAAAACAATAAATGAATAAATGAAACAACAACAAAGTGTGATTGAAATTTACCTCAATTTACTATTCGATTCTATGTAACCTTTTCACACGTTCTATGTTAAAATGGAATGACCAACGACGCCGTGGCCTGTGTGCTAGCGGTATTTTTATTTCACCCCAAAACCATGGGACATGAAATACCGGTATAGACGCTCAAGTTTACACCTCGGAACCGACCGTGCAGCAGTTATAACAAGTAAAGTAAAAAATATTCCCCGGCAAAATCGAGTCCGAGCGTTGATTACATGTGTGCATGTGTGTTAAGATAGAGGCCGTGGCTTGTAGCAGTACAGGTGGCGGTTTATTCGATTCAAATAATATTCATTGACACCAGAATTTTCGAACGATAATGATGACCGCACGTTTATTTTATCATTTATCTATCGTAGACCGATATATCACTTCTTCAAACGAATTTCACTGGCTAATATAATCGAAGAAGGAACGTTCGCAACTCCTCTCTTTCCTTTTCTCGTTCGTTAACACTCTCACTAGATAATTTTCTCACTCACTCGCTCACCGCGAAGCGATTGTAGCACTGGCTAGCGGCCGAGTGAGTGAGTATGAAAGTTTGAGATGAGCGTGAAGCTAGACTCTGTAATGGTTTACGTATGTACAGATGGTTCACCGCGCCCCACCAGGCGTCGCGTCGCGTTGCCTCGTCCAACGGCTGTTCAAAATTCTAACAACCTTCGGCGAGACGAGCGAGGCGTCCCAAAGATTTTAAGATATACGGGCTTATCATTCAGGTTTGATAACAGCCCGAAAAACTAATTATTGTGCAATAAACGGTGAGGCATATTTACGATTATCTACATGCTTTGACGTCAATCGACCAAGCCAACTGCAAAGACTTGGGACGACTGAAGAGGCTAGATAAATAGTAGCTCTACGCACAATATGTTTGTACATACTACCGAGAAGGTCTTGTGATTATATATTAGTATTTAGATGAAAATTCCTATTACATCACATCCTTCTTATTATTTAATCGTATATCATACTCAAATAAGGACCCTGAAACATCATCTACGTGACAAGAAGTGATAACGATCGTTTCATTCTCTTGACAACATTAAACTACCGAATTTTTGTTTAAATGAGCGCCGATGCCCGGCGCATCTTCGGATTGGCTAGTATCTTACGACGTTATGGAAAGCCGTTAACGAATTTCAAATTAAAATTACTCTAAAACTTTTCTTCAATTGGACACCTTTCATCGCATTCCCGTTATATTATGTAGTTTGAATTTCAACCGAGTCACCGGTTCTCTTTCGGAACACGAAGATTCGATTTCAAACTCACCGTCGTTCGTCTAACAGTTTGTTAGTTCAATGCCACGTTTCCTGAACCTCGAGGCCCGCGCGATTTGAACAGGGCGTCTTCGCTGCCTTCTTTATTAGCTTTCCCATGATTGTATCTGCCCGTCGATTTGCACAGGGTTCTTCGAAGCCGAGGGGGTAAAGAGAGATAATCATCACACGTATAAACCAGCGTCGAGTAGATAGGTGCGCGTACGTAAATACGTCGACCAGATGTATATCTGATACCTACTCCAGTTCGCAAATATACTCAGGTAAAATTATAAAAATTCTATACCGAACAATGCTATAATGTATTTGGATTTGGTTATTAATGTGATTCTCGTACATACATTTCACGAACATCATATCTACGATAACCTTAAAAATAAACGATGACAGACGTACGCGAGTCAGACTATCGACGAACTATACACTTTGTAAATAGCGGACTGCGAGTAGTATTTTTTTATTGTTTTTACCACATCCGGTGCAACGCTTTTTCTTTGTTTAATTTGGTACCAGTCGCAGTACGAGGAGAAATTTCGTTGAAGAAAATCGATGCGAGTGAGTCTATATAATTGATTTTCAGTTTGTATACATATTTATGAAAAAAAAAAAAAGATGGGATGAAAATATATTTCGTATATCATATACGACAGTTTCAAATGACAAATAGTGCTTCCTCTAACCGAACCTAATTCAATTGATATATCTTACGTTTAATCCCAAGTATGTATACTGATACATGATACATCGTATAAGTATTATGCAATGTTTGCAATTACATATTACGCGTATACCTGTATAGAAATTACATTCGCAATTGTATAATACGAATTGATCGATTGTTACGAAAATATTTTCAATAAATAATATGATCAGCTTAGACGTTGATCAAATATCTCGGATTAAAGCGGACTCGACTGCACAGGTCTCCCTATTTCTTTATTTTCTTTTTCATTTCTTTAATTGAAAAGTACCGAGTAAACGCTAAGTAATTGGCAATCACTGAATTGATTAGCTAAAGCTGCGGAATTCCGCCTCCGTGGGTAACGAGGATATAATCGAGGCTCGTTATTCATCAAAGAGTTATTAACTCAAATTCAAACGGAACGTTTGAAAAAAAGGTATGACGAAAATATCGTTCATGTATCTCCGGCATTGGGAGAAATCTCGATCACTCGAGGATAACGTTGGTAGTACGTATGTATGCATGGATAACATACATAGGTGTGGGTCGAAAGACGATGTGCGTAGAAAAATCGTATGCGTGTGAATGAAAAATGACAAAAAGGAACGCGAAAGGCCAGGGATTGAAGCCAGTAAATACAGGAATTCCGCGTCTATACTATATTTTTAAAAGTATATTTTTAAGCCGCGTCTCAGCGGCTGCCAGGTATCAGTTTCAACGAAAAACGTCTCGGAGATATTATTCGCATAATATAACGTGTTACAGCATTCAAAATAAGCTGCATTCAACGATTTTTACAATCTGCTTTATCGTCGGCGCGTTTTTTCAATCCCAAACAAAGGAAAAGAAATAATAAACGACCAAAAATAATGCCTGAAATGGAAAAGAACTTGCCGACAATTGGAAGCGGCGCTATTTCAAAGGAAATAAAATTACCGGTAAATAGAATGAAGTAATTTTATTTCGCCTGTGTATATTTGTCAGTTTCACGATAGTCCGTAAAGGTATATCTCTGCAGTTTGTGTATACCTACATTAAAGTCACACACAAAAAAGAAAACACGTATATAAATATACATGCGTATGGCTACATGCACGCTAAAATTTTCTCGTGGAAGGGAAGGGAATGGGAATGGAAGCAAATCCCCAGGCGTCTGTATGCCCGTTGTCCGGGTGAATTTTCGTCCGCGGAGCTGGTTGGCTGGCACTCCCGAAATAATGTTTCGACGAACGAACGGAACGAACGAAACGAAACGAAACGAAACGAAACGAAAAGTCAAGTCAAGGCAAGGCAAGGCAGGAGGCTCCCCAGTCTTGCGTCTCTTAAACTCGCTCGTGGTTTTCAGACGTTACATAATTCCCATTATAATACCTACATGTGTACATACGATAAATATGTACACATACACATACACACACTATTCATTTCATCCCTGACACCTGTCTCGTCTATCTATTTATCCGACTTATGTATCTAATATAAACCTTTATCTGATGTCTATCTTTTCATCTTGATATGTATACCTATCGGGAATAAATTTTTCACTCATTCTGATCAAAGTCCGAATGACGGGATGATATAACCGTTGATTTATTATACCAGTAAAAGAAAGAAGAAAAAAAAAAAAAAAAAAAAAACTATTTGACACGGTTCGATTTTTATATACATATAAATAGTCCATATAATTATCTGTTAGATTGTATAATTTAATCTATAATCTATATCGTCTACGTGTTACTACTTACTTATAAGTTATAGACAGGTAGATAGTAGCGAGAGAGTAGGTGTGTTATATGTTGATCGAAGATGAAAGATCGTAGCGGTCAGTCGATAAAAAAAAAAAAAAAAAACGGAGAAAAGAATAAAAGGTAAAAAAAAAAAAAAAAAAACGGAAGAAGGCTCGATTCGGTTGCTCTTTTTTTTTTGTTTTTATCTTCCTTTTTTTTTTTCTTTTTTTACTTTTTAATCCGTTTTATGGTCAATTTATTATTATTTATTTTTTTTTTTTCGTTTTTTTTTTCTTCGTATCTAGTAGCCACCCTGTGTCACATGCACAGATTCATCGAGACCACCACGCCACCACGCTACGCCACGCCACGCAACGCCACGGCACACCACGCACGCACGCCACTGCTTGTAAAATCCCGCCGCCTCTCCTCGATACGAGGCGGGTAACACTAAAAATAACTTTTCCTTTTCAGTTACTGCACTGCATATACTGAGTATTTTTTTGTTATTTTATTTTTTCGTTTATTTTTTTGTTTTTTGTTTGTTCTTTTTTTCAACTATGTTGTTGAAAATATACCCGTTTTATACCTTGATCGACACATTTATATTAATATTTGTTCATTAGTTTATTTGTTTCTATTCCTATTCTTATTATTGTTCAATTATACATGAATCATTTGCGATTGCAATGTAATTATATTATTGATCAAAGAAAGAAAAAAAAAATATATATATATACATATATATATATATATATGTATACACATATATATATATAGGTATAATATATATTATAGAAACGAAATCGAATATCAGGAAGAAGAAGAAGAAGAAGAAGAAGAAGACGAGGAAGAGAACTTTCTTTGCCCTCGATCTATATCGATCTTTCCCTTCCTTATATGTAGTACATTTAGAATTATATATTTATATATATACATATATATATATATATTATATATGTAATGTATTATATATAAATATATAAGATTAGAAGATTATGACGAATCGTTAAGTATAAACCATTTTTTTTTTTTTTTATCTAATACTCCCGCACACAAACACACGCAGAGGTAATACTATTAAATTAGGTGTAATAATATATGACGTAAGATACACGCCTCCTCTCGATGTATTAGGACATTATCATTATTATTATCATTATTTTTTTTTTGTTTCTTATTCTCTTCCGGGTATCTCACTAGGTTCTTTTCCACCTTATTACAATCTCAACGTTAGTCTGCTTAGTATTCGTGGAGAGCTTTCGATCCGTTGGTAGCAGAAAGTAATGTTTGGCCTTTATAGCGTGAACTTGGATGGTAGTGGTAGTAGTAGTAGTATAGGTTTTTTTTCTCCCTCTTTCTTTATTCTTTTCCTTTTTTTTTCTTCTCTTTATACTCGTCGGAGGATTGATTCAATAATTTAAGGGCGTCTGTCTTTCAGATAATACATCTATATATGTACAAATATCTAACAGCTCACGATGGTAGAACTCGTGCAGTTTCGATGTTGGATCAGATAACCTTATTCTTATATTATTATTATTATTTTTAATATAACAAAGATTCCGTATGATATAATTATAGTTTTTAAGTAAACACCGGATTAGTTTAGAAATTTATTATTCCGCAGCGTTATTTTCTTTTATTCATTCTTTCTCGTTCTTCTGGAAAGCACCACTTTGCGGTTTTCTATATCCTTGATTATATAGTTTCTTTCTCCCTCTTTCTCTCTCTCTCTATCTCCCTCTCCTCTCCCTTCAGATTCTAATTATCTTCTATCTTCTGCTTCATATAATACGCGGCAGCAGACTGCAATTGCAGTACAAGGTATTATATAGTAAATATTATCCGTCAGGTCTATAACGTACACGGGGGATGTTAAAAAATCTTCCGTCTACTTATATACGTAGGTTAACTGTATTGTGCTGTTTTTTAATTTACTTAATTTTTTTTTTTTTCTTACAGTGTAGAATTATTTCCGATTAATTCAGCTCGATAGATATACATATACCTTCTCTATAGATACCTGTATGTCATATTATATACTATGTGCCTTTAAGAATCGTTGATTCATTATATATATATATCTGATACATAATATATGTATATATACTATACTATACGGTTTTTACGATTGCAGCGGAAATTTATATATCTATATATATATATATATATGTTAAACAACGACGATAACTTAAGGTCATGCGTGATTTGGTCCGGAGATAGATAGATAGATAGATAGATAGATAGATAAACGGATAGATTAGTAGATTATATAGATAGATATATAGTATATATAGATGATTATTGAAAAAAAGGCAGTTGTTGATATTTCTTTCTTTCTTTATTTATTTTTCTTTTTTTCTTTTCTTTCCTTTTGCTTTTTAATACTTATAACAGGTTTTTATATTTTTTCTTTATATATTTTATTTTATGGGGTATGTGTATATGTATACTTTTTGTGTTCTGTTTTTTCTTTGTTTTTTTTTTTTTGTGTTCCTTTTTGATATATTTTTTCTTTTATACACAACACGATGTACAGTGTGTTCGGTTACGATGACTTTTTCGGACTGGCATTCGGGGGTTCGCTGGCTGACGTCCGTGACACTTTCTGCGCAGGCGTTACCTATACCTCCTTGTACTCCTCCTCGACGTCGACGTCGTCGTCGTCGTCGTCGTCGTCGTCGTCGTCGTCGTCGTCGTCGTCGTCGTCGTCGTCGTCGTCGTCGTCGTCGTCGTCGTCGTCGTCGTCGTCGTCGTCGTCGTCGTCGTCGTCGTCGTCGTCGTCGTCGTCGTCGTCGTCGTCGTCGTCGTCGTCGTCGTCGTCGTCGTCGTCGTCGTCGTCGTCGTCGTCGTCGTCGTCGTCGTCGTCGTCGTCGTCGTCGTCGTCGTCGTCGTCGTCGTCGTCGTCGTCGTCGTCGTCGTCGTCGTCGTCGTCGTCTCTTCACAACCGCAACTTATATATCCAATGACTCAGTAACGTCGTTTTTCGTGCTGAGTTTAAGCCTATACAGGGCCCAAATCAAAAAAGGGAATCAAATCGAAAAGAAGCTATTGAAAAAATAAAAATAAAAAAATATAATAATACCGAAAGCGTCCATTAATAATCTCAAAACAATCAATTGAACAATTTTCTTTTCTCATAAAGTATATTGATACGATTAGGTCTGCCATTATCTGTGTGTTTGTTTTTTCATTACTTTTTTTTAGTTTTTTTTTTTTTTTTTTTCAAGCCGTTTTGCGGTTTTTTTTTCGGAAGTCTGGGTAAATTTTCATAGACGGCATACCTATCCCGTTTCACCGTTGTTGGCGCGCAAGAGAAAATTCAAGATGGCCGTTATAGCAGCTATATTGGCCGAACTCCGAAGCGAGCAGTTCGGAAGCTTCCCCCACTACGTCGCGTAGCGTCGGTTCGTGTTCGCGGAACGACGCGACGCCGTTCACTAAATCGATTAGTAAAAGCTACGTCACTGGGTCATATTGTACCTACGACTCCGGTCGCGTCATAGAGTCACCAATTCTTGTACAAGCAGATACGACACGATTATATTTCAACGTAATCTTACGCAAAAATTTGTCGATCCTCTTTTTCCTTATTATTATCGTTATATTTTTTCCACCAAAAAAAAAACTTCGTTTCTCCTCTGAAGATTTTCAGTTTCTTCTTTTTTTTTTTCTTATACCTATACATATCTCAAATTTTCTTCACTGCAGTATCGATTATACACGTGTCAGTATCTTTGAACTTTGAGTTCAGTCGATTTGACAAAAAACAAAAAAAAATTATGAAATGAAAACGAAAATGTTGAAAGAATTTATTTTGTATAGAAAATAAAATGGTACATCTATACCTTTATAATATATTATCATAGATATTTATTATTTCTCTTGGTATTCGTTGGCATCGACCAACCCTCGTAATCTAAACTCCCTGTATTATTAAAATACCTAGAATCGTAGTATAGCCCTGCAGGATAAGGACGTCGGTGCCTTATAGTGCTATTAGATTCTTACACTGGTGCAAAAATACCAACGATATATACGATCTATATATACCTGTATGTATATCAACGAAAACATATAGTCAATGATAATAAATTGTATAAATATATATCTAGTCTATAATATTCCACAGTCGTCTCCTATCTATACAAACTGCAACAGCAAAAATTGAGAATTAGGTACTCGTGCAGATTATAAAAAAAAAAAAAAAAAAAAAACAACCCCGAGTGGCGCCGTTTTTATTTTTCACTTTGACTTATCAAACTTGATCAAAACTATTCCCATAAATTATTATACCATTATATCGTCAATCGTTATAATACAATGTGTCTCCCAGGAGCGTTGACCTAGGTGTTGACTTCTTTCAAAAACAGCATCTGATCCGAGCTTGGTCAAGGCTGATCCGGTGAAGTGATATAAGTATACGTGTATATTATGCACTCTTGTTAAATTAAGTTGAATTTGTACGCAAACACGTCAAACGGATGACGTACTGTACGGTATGACTAACACGATGAGACTGTTACTAAAGATGACAAAGGCATAATAATTATGCGGTTAGATATACAGTTAAGTCGAAACGTCATCGTGTTGTATTTTTAATCTCTTGTGCATACATGTGACTAGAATTTACAATTTCATTTAAGAATTTTCATATTACCGCGGATTCTGCAGTATAAGCTGTAGTTTTGTTTCTTTTGATCAGGTCATATTTAGCGAGATGTATGATATAATTGCAGGTCTTATATACCTCTCCAGGTGCTTTTAGTCACGGAGGAAAAAAATTTGGGGTACAAAGCGGTCCGTACAGAAGAGTTCGTTTAATAAAAATAAGAATAAAGAATGAAAGATGAAAGAAATGAGAAGAAAAAAAAAAAGAGAAAGATAAAAATAAAAGAAGACAGAATGAGCTTGCGCGGAACGGATGAACGATTCAACGTTTTTTCAGAACGTTTCATGATTAATTTAGGTCGAGTCATACTCCGACTTTTGACGTAAACGTAATGATCGTGAAATCTAAAACCGCGGTGTCCACTGCTACTGTTGCTTGCTGCTTGTGATAATGATTATGATCATAACTATAACGTAAATGCGAATAAAACATTCGTTTGTGAACCGAGCGCGTTTCTCCGTAAAAACTCAAATTAACTCGTGGCTTAATCGACTCTGACGTCAAATAAATCGTAAGTTTTTAGTGTCAATGGACGAAAATTAAATAAAAACCGAAAAAAAAAAATAATAACAAACCAACTCGAGCCGCGGGGAAACGTAAATTGAAAAATTGAAGAAAAAGAAAAAACATCAATGGGACTTGGACCGAGATAGGGGTATTTTTTTCGAATGACTTAACTCTCCGATACAGACTATAAATTTAACTAACTGTTGTAAAATTAATCAGCTAAAATTATTACACAGCTATCTGCAGCCAATCTTGTTATACCTCTGCAGCTCTAGAGGCTCGAGCTATAGTTGGGCGTGTTGTATATAGAGTTCAAGCGCGACGCGACTGCTAGTCTGACGCAGAACTTGAACAGTCTATGAGAGAGTTCCTAGGACTTGTTTGACTCTGACTGAAAACGAAACGGCGACAAGTCGTAGAGAGTCTGAGGTTCGAGGCTACGGCCGATTGTGCAGACCCCTGAGCAACGGGCTGCTGATTCATGCGGTAGCAGCTCTGTTGGGTGCAGAGTAGTACTTAGGTGTATAGTTCGCTGTAAGACTTCCGGCGACGCGACGGTGTACATTCGAAAATAAAGGAAACAAAATCGTTAACGGTCAAGGTTGACAGTCTATATGTAGATTATTCTCATTCTGACAATGAGTTACGAGTAAAGTAAAACAGCAAAGACCTATATTCGCTCTAAACAACTGCAGTAGACTGGTTACTTACCGGTTATACCTACTGCTGCAGCTGCTAGTATTAAGTAAAGCGTTGTAAATCCTTGAAAGAATGAAGTTTAAGTACCCAACCTGCAGCTTGCATTTATTAGGCTTCCTGCGAATAAAAGGCATCAAATGCTGCCGTAGGCAAATACTATTAAGAGATATAAATGAGGTATAGTTTGAAGCTGCATTTCTCGGTTAGATAATCCCGAACATTAATCCTCTTAACTAAACCTGGTGTGCAAAGAAAATATATTCATGAATACTCGAGGCGGATGCACAGAATATCCCATATAATTTTTTGCTTTCGACATTTTTTCTTCATATTTTCTTTTCCTTTCTATACCGTAAAAACTGACCAATATTTCCGTAAGGAAAATAACGCCACGAGGGGCGGAATTGCGTTCGAATAAAAGATACTGGGAAAAAAAACAAACACAAATACGACTGCAGTCGTGCAGAAAAAAATTCAGCGAAAAGTTTATCGTATATCGAACAAATTTCGATTATAAGAAACTGCACTCCGTACGGTTTACTCAGTCTCCACAACATAAACTAAATATTATTGTCCAGGTTAAAGCTGTGTAAACTTAAGTTGACAATTAAACCGTTCATAATAAGATATTAGTTTCGTCGTTTGACCAATCAGCCTATATTATGTATACCTGAAATATGTACTACGACCGTGTTGTAAAAACTTATTCAATCGTACGTATACCTAGGGCACAGTATAGCCGTCCGCAGACTAATGACTATCGTGTGCGGTTTTTAGACTGTTCGTTTGAACGGTATACTAGCTGCTAGCTAAAGTCTGAACGCTGTCTGGGTCTGGCCTATAGAGATTATAGGTATACCAGCACCGTCTCGAGTCTGACGTAACGGATTCCGTGGTAGTCACAGTCTGGGTAAGACTAAACATGCATTTCCAATAACAAATAACACTTGGTTTGCGAGAACCCCGGTCGTGCATGAGACTGCTGCAGTTATTGTCGTAATTAAAATTGCCCCATTATGGCGCAAAGCAGACACTGTCGTTCAACCAAAGATAGAACAATCGTTTTGATCACTCAGGAAAATTAACATATAAAAATGATTTTTGAACCTTATAATAACCAAAGAATTTTGTACCCCACATCAAAACACCGCGGTTCTATAGGTTTACTTAGAATCCAATGATCAGGGTCAATTTAGAACAGCTCTGAACTCGCAGAAGCCCGTAAACTGTGCATAGAATAGAACCGCTATGAACCGCTGTGAACCTGTGCCGATAGCAATAATGAAAATGGCAGAGGTAGGTATATCTAGCCGGTTAGCGTGACATGTCGTGTAACTCGAAGCCCCACTATGGGTCTGTATGTCTGTCTATCTGTATCCAATGGTCTATAATCACCTATTGCCGCTCTTCCACGCCCTGATCTTTATTACCCATCCCTCTTTGCACCCTTTTCGATATATATGGTATACACCAACGCCGGCTACTACCACAAACAGCACTAGCACTAGTGGCTAATTTTCATTGTCTGCAGGATTCACAGCAAAGTACGATGAGTCAAATACTGCCATTTCTTTCTGCAGGGGTTAAAAGTCATGGTATTCATTAGTTGGAAGCTTTACGTATTATTTCGACGGAATTTTTAGACGTGAAACACTCTTCTGAAGTACGTATGCTAACATAGTATAATGCTCACCGATGCGAAAATATATACCTATACCCGAGGATTATCATCCTGCTTTGCGGTTCCCATATAGTTATAATAATAATTTAAACGCGATAAGCCTCCTTGACTTTTGTTCACGTTATTCTATTCAGTAAACAAAACAACTCTCTGTTTTGTACGCTTAGAAGAGATTCGAAATTAGATTATTCCTATAGTTCTTAGAAAATATATTCCATACCCGCCCTATATCTACACCGTTATTAGTTAGATATACGTATCTCAGAAAGTTTGTTTATACACTTTGAAATCTTGCGTGTAGTCTTTTGTCTTCAAAATTGCTCTCAGGATATCCAAAATCGAAATAAAAAAGAACAGTGAATAAATTCCTTGTTTCCCAGGACTTTAACATCGATTTTTTGTATGGAGAAATGGAATTCAGTATTACTTTTGCGGGGTGCAGTTATTTCGCCATTGATGTACCAACGTCAGGGAAGGTTATGACAAATATATACTTCCAATTAATGGTATAGTCTTACGTGCGACTATATCTACACATCGAACAAACCCCCCCGTAGTACTAATGGCATTATACCACGCGTGTAACGAACTTCAGTCAGTCCGTCAGTCAGAATATGCAAAAGGCTTGGAGCTATTAACTAATGGAAGAGGGCTGGGGAATTATTATTTGAGTAATTTTACCCATGCAGGTATGTATGTACATACATACATTGCAGCGTATATTTGATGAGGTTTTTTTGAAGTGAAACTTCTTATGGGGCGCCCCGGTATGTGGGGGTGAAATGGTGGGAGTGGGACGGCCGAGCGTCAGTTCGTTACGCGAGGCTCACTATAAATATATTATATATATTTAGGTATACATATACAGGACATTCCTTGCAAATGATAAAAAAAATTAAGGGCGTGCCTTAAAAATAAAAAAGTTCATTCAAGGTTCAATTTCCGTGCATGCTTTTTAATGTAAAAAAAAAGTTGATTCCACCGAAAAATCCCAAAGAAGTGTTTCACTTCTGTCGAGGGTCCCGCAACGCACCCGTTTTTTTGAATTTATTACATGGGACAATTTTTACGTTAAATTACATTGCGGCACTCTATACGAACTGGTATCCCAATCAGCTCTCATACATGAGAATGCGAATGATTAGCAATAATTTCTATGAAAGGTATTAATTCAGTTTCACATGGTTGAAAATTTGTCTTCGATCACTTTCTTGGCTTGTGAAAAAGTTATATATAAATGTAGGAGTTACATCAAGTTGTAAAACCATTATAAATCCAAATTTACGTTGTAATTGGAGAGCTAGATGTTGTAATTTTTGTTTTTTTTTTTAAATTTTTTTTTCATTCACAGACTGAAAGGTCCGCTTGTTGTAGGCATAGAAGTTAGCAGAGTCGATTCAAAGTACAATAAGCGTGGTTTGTTCTTGACCCTGTCTTATCTCAGCATACGAATTAGCTGACGTTTAGTGTGCAGCTCGGATATGAAAGATATATACACCAACTCAAAATCAACAATTGTACATACGTACACGATACTGAGTAACACGCATACTAGTATATTCAATAAGGATTCCAACGCGTACTGCTAACGTGGGTCGCTTTACAATTAGCTTAACTAACGTAACGAACCTGTAGCAAGCCACTACCACTCGTTCAACGGGACGAGCTAGCTTAACCGTTGACAAAACTATATATTAATTTTCAACGGTGGTATACATCCAATTTTATTTCCAAGTCACTGGGTTTTACTTGACTTGAAAAATTTTTGTCAACGAGTCAATTTTTTTTTTTTCACAACTGATTATCAAAATTTTGAAATATGATTGAAAATTATTTGATACGTTTTTGAAACTTCTGACTAATAACACAAATCGAGTCCACGAAAGAAAAGGGCGTAGCCTAGGTCACATCGCATCGTTCAAAATATTGCAGATCATTAATTTCGATTAGAAATATGAGAGAGGGGGATAGAAAACAAAATTTAACAAAAAATATGAATAAAAAAATGAAAGTTTGAGGCAAAAAAAAAATAAGAAGTTTCACTCGAGAAAAAAAAAAAAAAAAACGACTGCGGTACGTAATATGTGCGATAACGCATTCCCACGAGTTTAATTATACCTTCGTATATACTGCAAGGTTGACAATTCGCCGAGATAGGTATATATGTATATCGCTCAAGGACGTTGTTAATAATTACGAAACTTGATATCGCGTTTAAAACCACCCATCACATACCGTCTCTTATTTCCCATTCAAGACGTGTTCAGTCAATTGGTACTATACGCAACTGGTTATCGCACATGCGTCTATGATTATTTAAAAAAAAAGGAAGAAAAGGCCAATTATTTTCAGTATCCACTTTCCTCGGTTTTCATAAATTATTAATTATTAAGCTCAATCAGTATTGCATAATGAAAACCATGAAAAAAAAGTCATCTCGTTTCTTGTTAGTTTTCTTTTTATTTTTGTCTTTTCCTTCCATGTTGCTCTCCTGTTTTTGGCGACATCAAGACGACATAAGAGGCTATATCCATCTGTTTAAGCCACTCGTATAACAGAAGCAATTATTTCTACCATTTATTCATTTTCATTTATCCATACGTTAATGTTTTTCATTATGTTAAAAATCCCATCGTATAATATTTGGACTGCGTTCATATATAAAAAAAAAGATGAAGATAATGAAAAAATATGACTACGCTGTTTGATAAATTGTTTATCAAATTATACAAATATAGGTATACGAGGTACTTATATATGTCTCACACTTCAATCCTGATTAGCTTTTATCTATAGGTCAAGTTGAATTTTATCTCCTCTTCCAACTCTGTTTTTTCTTTTCTTCTCACTCCTCTCTCACCCTTACAGCTCATTCAATATGCCGACCTGTCTCTTACTCTCTTTTTCATTCGGCAGCCATCTTGTATCCGAGTCACGAATAATATTCACCAAATGTAATATATACCATATAAATTTATTATTTACTTATATATACACAATTATTATACTCATCACAAATTGATCTGGCGCCCAACTCTGGAATCTGCACATATTTATCGTTACTTGTCCTACGATAGAGATTTTTCACGGACATGTTATATCATTTGGTTTCTCATACATATAAAAATCGTATTGCTACATATTTGACAATTTTCAAAGTATGTGCCACAATTTTTTGCCTCCCAATCGGACAGATAGTTTGCATACGAAATTTCATTAAAAATCAGTTGGGTAAATTTTCGGAAGTGCGACAACGAAGGGTTAAAAATAATTTCTGTATATTTATCCACTTGTTATTATGATGCATACGAACCATAATAACTAGACTATTTATTTCCGACAATTAACTAGAGAGAGATGGAAAGAGAGGGAGAGACTTTTATCGATTATCACTCACCGACAATTTATTACCGTCTACAGTTAGTATATCTACAATAAATATTTTAACTTGATTAATTTCTGGGTGGGTAATATGTAAAGGAGAAAAATGTACATACACATACCACCTCGAGAGTTCTGTACGGCGAGAATAATCAATATTATTTCGAGGGCATCCACCTTATCGATTGTCAACTGCCTTTCTCTGGATTCCCTTGGGTCAGGTTAGGCGACAAAAAAAGAATAAAAAGGAAATGGTAAAAAAAAAAGGTAAAAAAAAAATGACCTAACGTAACTTAGTCCCTTCGGACAAGCCAGCTATATCGATTACCCTCCTACTACTCCATGGAGTCGCGAGTTTGTGTTAATTAAATTATCCACAATCCTTATATAATATTTTTGTTTTCCCTATATATTTGTACATACACATATAAACATCTCCCCCGCTCTCTCTCTCTTTTGGTATCATGGATTGACGTCATATCCGCGTGTATTAAACCTCGAGGTTGTTAATTAATTAACCCGTGGGAATATATCTGTGTAATGTAGTTATATGTATGTATATGGCTGTTGAACGATTAGCCTAACAGAATTTAAACGCAAACGTTGTGTACAATGTACTAACAGGAATAATAATTAAACTCTGTGTAACAATTTGTTATCATAATTGCCAAATATGGAATTAGGAACTTACATTCATAAAATAAGAACAAAAAAGAAAGAAAGAAAAAAATCCCCTGGGTTTCAAAAAATTTGTTTTTGAAGTTGAAAGCAAATAAGCTCTTCAAGGCTTCGTTTGACGACGATCGGAAACCCGCAACTTGATATCGAGCAAGATATATACCACTGAGAATTATAACCGACGATGATAAGTTAAGTACGGAACAAGATATGGAACGATCAGTAACTCCGACTGCTTGACGCACTTTGCGAGATGGTTATCAGCCTTTTGACGTTCTTGGGGCGTCAAATCAGTCCCGGTAATCCATTTCCACTTCTTAACTGACGCAAGTTGCGGTGTGATTTTTAAACAGATCTTATATGATATACTGCCCTCATAGTTATCGCGGTTGGTTTAACGTCTTCTAAGTAGAACCTTATATTTCTTCTAAAAAAAAAAAGAAAAGAAAAATACTAACACAACATCCAACACGCGGATTCAACCAGCTCCCTGGCTCCCATTTTCTTGGCCCAAATTCGGGACACGTGCGGGTATTTTTTGGGGACATAGGATATCGTCGATTGTCTAGTTTTAAGGCCAGTCTAATGTCACTAGGAAGTCGGGGTAATAAGGGAGACAGATAGGTCGGAACTAAAGTCCGGCCAAACTCCTCGTGTGTTCTAAACTCCGATGCAGTGATTCAGCGGTGATATGCAGTGACGCAGTCTCACGAGGCCAGACTAGCTTGCGTCTGCTGCAGTTAAGCCTCTAGAGATTTGAAGTGGTACAGGAAGACCAGAGACCGCACAGGCCTACGTTACGTTAATGAGATAAGATAAACTGACAGGTCTGTACCTACTGCAGTGCAGCAGCGTGATAGCGAAGGACCGTTTTAAGAACAAACTCTGATTGATAAATTATAGAATCGTTGAATTGTTTTTCCTGTTTATCAGAAACTCGCCATGGAGGAAAAGCTTGAGGAACTCCGTTCAACGTCATATTTTTACACACTTATATATATTCCACGTAGATATGGTATGTTCGTTCTTCCATTATTTCCCTGGTCATTTCATTCAGCTCTGTTACATACTTGAGATGGATTTCTGCGCGCTATGATCCCCGTCGAAACGCGCCGGTAAGTCGAGCCCGGATTGTCGGAAGGAAGAGAGGAAGTAGTGGGCATAAAAAGGGCGAGAAGTACCTACCTAAACTCAAGAGATTTTTCAAGTTTCCTTTAGAAATCGTCATCCGTTTTATATATGACTGTCCTGTCTTTACCCTGTTTGCAGTCTTCTTCCAACCCATTTCTACGTACCACTTCGTCGGGAATCAACGGTTCCTTATCGTCTATTAGGAACGCCGAAAATAATTACCTAATGCACCCTGAATAAGATCGCGAATTTGGACCATGCATATATACCATGAATATCACTCATCTTTCACATAAGCATTGAGTATACTTTCTTCAATTAATTACCGAGTGTACTGATCATGTCGAATGTACTAAAGTGACTTGTTTTCGTAGTCTATATCTTCCTTGGAGCACCGCACCAGTCAAAGAGACCACGAGGTGAAATGTTCTCGAAATATCAAAGCAGTTGAAGTGCTAATTGCACAGCATACATAGACATATACATACGCGTATGTATGTGCCCAGTATCATATCTAAAACAGACTTTGAGGAGGTTGAAAAGCAACTAACTGCAGAGATTCATAAGTTTATCTGGTTTCTTGAGTAGGGAATATATTATGTGATGGGGATACGAAACCAAAGCACACACATCAATTTCCTAAGTAGTCAGTTTATTTTTATTTTCTTTATTTTTTTTTTCACATACCAATTG
The DNA here is from genome assembly GCA_949628255.1 of Macrophya alboannulata. NCBI lineage: Eukaryota > Metazoa > Arthropoda > Insecta > Hymenoptera > Tenthredinidae > Macrophya > Macrophya alboannulata. The sequence continues at coordinate 1,395,002 of OX451211.1, read as the reverse complement.
GGTACCCGATCCAATTTCGTTAATGTAATTAATTGATACATCGTTCGGCGATCGATCGATATGATAAAGACGCGGTTCAGTGTATGAGGCAATTCACACGCGAACTTCAGCAAACTTGGAATTCCGATTTTTTTTTTTTTTTTTGCAAATATTTTTCATACATTCATCGAGTGTATTACGAGCATTGAGAATTATTTTCTAATTTCTATGTTTCTAACGAATCTTGAAAAATATGAATTTACTTTATACTAACGAGGACAAAAAAACGTTGGCTTTCCGCGTGTGGGATCAATCTAAATTTCGATAAGTCAATCCGGTTTCGAATTTCCGAAAGCAAAAGCATCCGAAATTTTGTTACCTATTTATCCCAGCTTTCATTTTTCGCAACCCAGTTTTTGGTATTAATTTCTTACACTTTTTGCGAACGCTTTATCCACCGATTTTCGATTATAAAGTAATAGTTCGTATTCTAGAAGCCGCGAAGAGGACTATGTATGATTATATTGACAGCAGTGTCAGCCCTCGACCACCCACGACGAATTGGGTCACCGAAGTGAGTCGAGTAGCCAGGCTAGACTGCAGGGTGGTAAATTATTTTCTATTTGGAAAATAAAAAGAAATTAAGTATGACCTTTGCGAGAGAAGGATCACCGTTGTTTATATAGTTTAATGTTTTCGGAAATCGTGTTCAGTGCGTTTTTATTTATATTTTGTTTTTGGGTGGGTATTCATGAGAGACAAAAAATGGATCAGATAGAGAGTCATGAAGATAGAGAGAGAGAGAGAAAAAGAAAGGAACAATACAAATTATGGAAATGATGTGAAAAGTTTCTTACTCGATTTTAACCTTTATCGTTATGCCATGGATACCCAACTACCACTCTTAATTTGTCTCACGTCCCTTATTTTACCCTCGCATAAAGTTTATCGAAGAAAAATCCAACGAACGAACCACGGAACGAAACCCTGGGGCTAGCCGAGTGAGCTTTCGAGCAACGAGGTAGGCGGCCATGTATTGATCGAACTTGCCAACGCCCTGGCAGTCTGGTATTCGGTCCCACCTTCCGCATGGGTCTCTCCTCAACGAACGAACACATTCAAGAGCTGCTGCTCTTGCACGGTCAATCGATATAGACGTCACTGTTTGGTGGGTCGGTAGGTCGACTCACAAAAACCAAAAAAAAGGGGGAAGACAAAAGTTAAAAAGAAAAAAAAAAAATCATTCGTGATTGTTTCACCCGATGAATAACCACTCCGAAGTTCAACCCCCAATCCCACCAACGTGTCTCGTCTTGTTTAGACAACGAGGGTATCATAAATCACGTAATGCTGCAGCTGTAACCTTTTTTTTTTATTTTTTTTACTGAATGAGACACTGATTGGCGGTTTTTTTTTTTTAGAGCCACCGTTTATTCCCACGAAAAAATTTCATCTTAGATAAAATGATGGGGATAGAGAATAGCAATAATTTTTGTCCGGGGGGTGATTTTCTGTCAACTTTATGACCGCGGAGATGATCGGAAAAATCTTTGTTGTATATACCTACTGCGTTAACGACTTTTACAACTTTGTGTATCACGGTATTATCCGCAGACTCTGCAGCAGTTTGTTGTTAGCAGGCGTTGAGAATTAGGGGGCAGAGAGGAAGAGTGATATTATATTTGTTATATTTAATATTTCAATTTTTTTTTTCATTCTTCTTCTTCTCGCAACGTCCTGTACGTCAAGTATTTAATTATAAAAAAATCTAGCTGAAACGAGCGGGCCACTCTTTGTTTCCCTCTGCAGCAGCTTTTGTGCTTTTTTTAAATTCCAATAGGCTGCTATAACTCCGCCACTGAGAGGGGTGTTATATAAAAATTATAAAATAATATATAAACCTATATATGTAGGTATATACTTTTCTTTTTATAAATTTCACTTTTTATACTAAATTCGATTCAATTCGATACTGCATAATTGAATTGATTCGTACGAGTAAGATAATCACCGATATACATATGTGAGTATATCTCTAGCATGATATAAGTTACTTCACCGTATACATATATTTTTTGATTATTTTTGATCAATTTTTTATCAATTTTTTTTCTACCATTCCTTTATCTCTGGTATAAGTAAATAACTGTACCGCCTTGTTGTTAATCTTGACCGAGTTAGGTAACATATTATGATATCCTTGTATTAACACAAGTCAATATATCTCTAAAGATATCTGAGAGTAGATTTGTAGATAAAAATAATATCGATTATGTATTAATAGAGATATATCTTTATAATGAAAATAAAAAAAATTTAGCCTTCGTTTTTAGGTAATTGTAAAATTATATATTATACGCACCTCGGGAAGGCTGCAGGATCCTTCTGAAAACAAACAAAAATGAGAATCAAAAATAAATTAAAAGTCATTTTCATAACGAGAATATAGATTTTTTTTTTGCTTATATTTATTTCAAGTTAATCCTATATTGTAATGTTCTAGAATCAAAAAGGAAAAAGACTCATACTTAGGTGGCAGCGGTTTCAATGACGTAAGAACGTCTTCTCTATCCTACTGCCAAGAATTGCTCGTAAGCTTCTATGTCTATACAGCAACTGTCTAGGCAAAGACCAGATTTATATTCGAATAATCTATCGGGTGTTGAGAATATTTTTATGTATATTAAAAGGTTTAATGTAAAGTAGCGTTATTTCTGTATAGAGATTAAAATTTGTCGATATATCTCGATACGTAAATTTGGTGATTTATTTTAGGGAGTTTCGATTTAAGCAGGGGGTTCAAAATTTAAAAAAAAAAAAAAAAAAACACTTGAATAAGAAATTAGTAAAGAAAAAAAATTTGAAAAAATATTATGTGGGAGTTCTTCGTACCCACCCGATAATAATAAACTTGAAAATGCTTCGAAATGTCCTTGGCCCGACAAAACCCACTATATATAGAACCCCGAATTCCCAGCCACCACCGATACAAGCCAGTTTCTTTTTACCAGCCAACGGCACCAGAATTTACTCCGAAAATTTTCCATTATAATCGCACATTATTATTATTATTATTTTAAATATTATCCATATATATGTGCACGCGTTAGATGCGAATTACATATTCTAACTTTTTTTTTATTTTTTAAACAATCTTGCGAACAGTATTCTTCGATGAAATATCGAAATCAATTACGATTTTGAGAAGAAACTGTGCGATTTTCAAAAAAAAAAACAGGAAAAAAAATAGATTTCTTGAGATAATTCCGGAAATTGTAACAAGTCCGATAAAATTTCCTCAAGCCAATGATCAATTCATATACATACATATGTATATGTATAGAGGAAAGTCGAACTTGGATAGAATTCGAAAATAGAAAGGAAAAGGGAGAAGAAAAATGAAGAAATTTAAAAGTTATCGATTTTTTTCTTCTCTTTCTCCTTTCAGCAGTCTATATTTCACTCATTCAACTCCAGACGTCAGACACCACATCTGACGTCATTAAGTTTAAAGAATCTTTTTAACAGTATTAAAACTAGTCTACGCCGCAGCTGGTGCAGAGGGATCGGTTCGGTCAGAGAGCTGTTTTATTCCGGACGGACAGTGGCCGCAACTATATATAGTTTCCGCACGATTCTACCACGTGACAAGTGACTTGAAGAAAAAGGAGAGAACAGGAAAAATGACAAAAAAAAAGACCAAAAAAATGAATAAATAAATAAAACAAAGAAAAATCGGTGAAAATATGAACGAAAGTTTTCCCTCTCTTTCTCCCTCTGAACTTATTATTATTATTCTTTTTGTTTTCTTGTCAATTTTTGTTTGAAAACGTTGTTCGACGACTGTTACAAGTTTATCAGATTATCTATATTAAAAGAAGAAAAAAAAGGCTAATTATAATTATGCGTCCGAAAATGAGCCTCTGGCTACAGAACTTACCGAGGTATATAGGTCTATGTATATATAATGGGATAGGGTAGGTAGGTAGGTATATAACAAAAGTTGATTCGTTCAACACCACCCGAGTTTAATCTACGTTTTCGGAGTGCAGCCCGGAAGGCATTCGCGTTATTAAACTCCGACTGTAATATATAGTATATATATACATACTGCATTTTGAAGGAAAAATAAACAAAAAAATTGCAAAAATTGCAAAAACAAAAATAAAAAAGTATCATTTCGTACCGTTTCGTCTATGTACACTCGACGAAGTTGAAACTGTCGCACCTAAAACAGGCAACCGAAGTTACACGACCAAGTTTTTAGTTGGCGATGCCCATCTTGAGCTGGGCTACCGCGAAGAAAGGTGGCGAGTGAGTTAACATGGCATTGCCAACTTAAAACGTGGTGTAACTTCGGTTGCCTGTATCAGGTGCGACAATTTAATATTCGTTGAGTGTACTACGGCTATAATTGGATGGAAATTTAGAACGTGAATTTAGGATAAAGAATCGATTTTTTTAACGTAAGCGTTGGAGTTTTTTTTCGTGTTGTTTTCAAAGCAGAAGACATCTTCTCTTGTCTCTAACTCAAAAACAAATAAAAATAAATATAATGGGGCCGAAAGAATTGTCAAAATTAATTAAGAAACAAACAAAATAAGACACAGATTTTAGTTTTTGTTCCGTTTCTTATCTTTTCACTATCCGCAGCAACCTTCGCCAGTCAGCCAGTCAGACGGTGAGCAGCATTTTGATTTATCGCATTATCACACAGCGATAAAAAATCAGTACTTGATTATTCAACACACCGCGATGATATAGATATATTACGAAATCGTATGATTTCAAAAAACAAAAACAAAAAAATTGAAAAGGAAGATAAAAGAAAAGAGAAAAAGATACATTATTCCGTGACGTTTCACCTCACTTATATACCTCATAAATCGACACGTGCAGCAAACTATGATCGCGGAGTGGTCCAGAGAACCATGGGCTCTCTCTCTCTCTCTCTCGCGAAACTCGGAAGGCTACCGAAGGTTATTTATACGTTGCTCACAGACCGAAACATATCACATTTTCGTATATTGGCCAGTGACTCTCAAATAGATGTACTGTACAAAACCGACAATGAACAAGAAACAATAAACCAGCAAGAAAATGAGACTATTTTTTTTTTCGTTCGTTCGTTCGCCGTCAGATTATTATCTATCACCGAGAAGTGGAAGGAAGCTTTTCGAAGAGACTTTCTTTAACGCCGAAGAATTCATTCATCGACTTCTGCCACAGTCTTGTCCAGAATGTAACATGAGTATCGAAGAAACGTTGAATTTAACAACGAGAAATAAAAGAAGAAATTGATTGTATGCAAAAAAAGAAAAACTAGGTTTTGAATCGTTACAAAATTGGTACATATATGAGAGGATTTTTATTCTGCGAGACGATAAGGAATGTCGGAGATTTTGAGATGAGGACATAACAAGGTCGAGTCACAACGTAGTTTGGGGATATACTATATATACATATTTTTTTCTTTACGGTTTTTTATTTGGATAAAAGACGCAGTAGCAGAAGAGGCGACAGCTGCAGTGTTAGAATCGTCCTTGTTGCAGTTTCACCCGAATTGAAACGACAGAGAATTTTCATCTCCGTACACCTCGACGAGTATAAGACATATGCATGTACACTAAAGTATAATAAAGTACGGTGGAAGAAATTGTGTACGAGTAAAAATAGCAAGGCCGTTTGCAGAATGCTTTAAATGAAAAATTTAAGAATCAGATCTGAACCTACATTATACCTACTTCCTCCATGAGCTGCTGAAGAAGGAAACCTACATTCGTTCCATACAGACCACGAACAGGATAAGAGATTAAAAAGTTAATATGAATTAATGAAAAAGAAATAATTTATCTCAATTACAACTATTGTATATATATACAATTATTGTATATTATTAATATATTGCAAAGAATTGGTTCGTTTTTAAATCAAGATCAGAGTATAAGATAAATTATATACGTCACAGCTAAGATAATTGAAACAGAAATAGAAAATGATATAAAATTGCGTGAATAAATAATACCGCCTGACGTTTAATTGTGGTCTCGTTTCATAATTGCGGTCCATCAGATGGTTTGATTATGATTATTTAATAAAACTATCATTGTAATGTACATATACGTACGTAACACGTATTGTGAATAACGTATCAAGTGTGACAGGGTGGGGAAAAAAAACGGATAAAAAAAGAAAAAACAACTTTGTACATATTTTATTCTTGATAGAATAATAAAGATGATAAATTTTGACATTTATAAGAACTGTATAAATTAAAACGATATACCCCCACGGTGACCCGGGCGTGGATTAATTATCTCCTGTTCTTTTCATTTGACAATTCGAATGTATGTATAATATATGTATATATTTTTTCTCACTGGAAGATTATTTCATGTTATTTTAAAAAAAAATTCCTCCGTTTTGACGATGTCAGTAAAATATCTGTAATGATCTTTCCTAGAATCCGGACACAACGCGCCTTGTTCAAAGTTATCTTTGTAATTACTAATTATATATTATAACTTGCTTTTTCAGCCTCTGATAATATACATATAGGTATATCAGTTTCACTTAATCCTGGGTATATTATACGTGTATATATTCCTAAATATATTATTTCAATCATATACATATCGTATAAGTGTGCAGAAAATTGTATCCATATAACAGGTACATACGTACAATATTAAGTATAATAAATATGATGAGGAGAAAAACAGGAGAAACTATATTACGTATGTATCTATACATATAGAGATGATCAGGCAGGAAAGAAAAAGAAAAGGAAACATGTTTTTCCATATATAATTTTCAAAAGAATATAATATACTTGTTAAAAGAAAAGAAAGGAAAAAAAATAACCAGTTCTTTAGGTTCGCTATCACGGAAAGAGTAGCAAAAGAATGAAAAAAAACCCACACGAACACATCGAGTCTGTACGTTTCCACTCCTTAGAGAAGGGGGTTAGATATTACCCCACCCTTTCATTTTTTAGATAAGAATATAGGTAGACGGGTCGATTCTCGGAAGTAAATTTCGCCCCTTTATATTCCAAAGTGGAAAAGTCCACGAAGCTGCATTAGCGACGCCATGTTTGTCTTTTTTTTTTTTTCGTTTGTCTTCTTCGTTATCAAAATGATGATGAAAATAAAAAAAGAATCAAAATTAAAAACGATTCCCAGAGCTGGAGCAGGCGACTATATGAAATATATAAATACATATTGAAAGTTAAAAAAAAAAGAAAAAAAAAACCGTGAAATTATGAATGTTATACGTAGTGCTAATACGAATTGAGTAAATGATATACACAACATATAGATATGTATATCGAACTTGACTTTCAACCGTTAATTTATTATTCAACGTTTTATATTTCTTGACGAGAACTTATATTATACATATTACTATCAATAACGAAGTTCACTAATTCTTTGGGATGATATAACTAGAGAAGTGAAGAAGATGAAGAAGAAGAAGAAGATTAAGATTAAGGAGACGATAAAGACCAGTGGTAGTGTGAAGCAAAGAGAGACAGCGACAGCAGAACAACCCATCAAAGTATATAACGTGTATACCAGCTACCTATATGCATGGTTATTTTCAGATACAGTTTACACTAAGTAAAGGTTCGGCCTGTATATATACACACACGTGTATAATGTTATGTTATGCGTATGTTATGTTAAACTTAACAGTAAACCATTGTTTAACAATATATTACTCATAGTTTTATCTATCATAGCATGGCCATACCTATAACCTACGTCCGCACTGCGCGATTAATGAGAAATTTTTTTCTCTTTCCGTCCATTTCTGCAATAAAGTATCCATATACAACAAAAAACATGGAAAAAAAGATATGTGTCAAATGAAAGGAAGACAAAACAAAAAGAAAGAAAAAGGAAAATTTCTTTCTACAATTTCATGGAAACTATTAAACCGCGGTTGAATGGAATCATTATCATTATTGCGGTTCAGAATTGCATAATAGTACTTATTTTTCTTATTCCTTGTTCTTTTTTTTTTCTCTTTCCGTATTCTCCAACGAAGTATATACATATACCTAGCTATATGTATGCCTATATAACACCAATTTATAATAGAGAAATATTTATTTTCACAATGATCAAATCTTTCATTAAGTTTACAAATATAGTTTGTTAATATTCTCGCCAGGGTATTTCATCGATAGATATACAGCTTAAGACAAATACATGTATATACATGTGTGTGTAGTTATCAGGGATGTGTTTACCTACTCGCGCGGAAAAGCGCAAGTCCGTAAGCAAAAGGTTTATGCAGAGTATAAGCTCGGTACCCTAAATCGAGTGTTTCTGACGGTGGAGTAAACTGTAAGTAAGGTTGACTGGCCTCTTTCGTTGAATCTATTTTCCATTATTTCACATAATATTAATAGAGTTGTGTCAGAAGAAATATGGAGTTTAGCCTCTCCATGGCTTGCTCATCAACCTATTCAACATACACATACCCATACCTAAAACCGCAGCTATAACACGCATAACAGCATGTACAGAGCCGCTCGATGACTCGGTGTTTGTTTATTTTAATTGTGGCAGTCTTACGTCACGTTAATACACAGCCTGTGTATGTATATGAAAGATATTTTAGTAAACCAATCGCGTAACAACAGATAAATAGTAAAATATAAATAAATAAATTCAATAAAACAAGATAAAAAGTATGACACTCGGTTCATGGGTTGATATAATGATGTGCGTACACGAGGGCTGCGCAAGTGCGAGACCTGGTAGTATCGTATTCTCAGATGTTGACTGAGCCACATATAGGTATACCCAAGCAGGGCACATCAGTAATCGTCGTGGTCATTAAGGTAATGAAACCATAGATGATCTGTTTAGCGTAAAGTGATCAGGTTGGGCCGTTGTGTTACATTACCTATCGGTATACCAGTCGAAACAGCTCGTTACTACCATTACCCTATAACCTTGGTGCGATTCGGTGAGTCATATTAGTCAGCAAGCTCCTTTCGATACGTCGATTATAGTCAAAGTATTACGCAGCTTGTAGGCCTCCCGTTCCCTTTTATCGCGGTTTTCTTTCTTCTCCGTCTTTCGTTTCATTTCATTTCATTTCTTTTTCTTTTCGTTCGGTGGTCTATAGGATATAATTCATTTTTTATAACGAACAAACCGAACCCGTGTATTTGGATACAAGATGGCTGAACGGGGAGGCGGTTCCTCCGTCAGATTCGGTTTAATACCAAATACCGGAACTCGTTATCTCGTTAGTCACAAATAAATATATTTTCAACTCTATGCGACGGTTCAAATATGTGTTTACATACAGATACCATTGAACCGAATAAATGCCGCGATTACAAGTGATATTTTGCGTTCACGATCATGTCCTCACGAACGACTATAACTGTTTCGAAAAATGAAAAGACATCCTGTAAGTTACATTATATTTTTTTTTTTCCCCCCCCCATTCCGTCGTCAGGCAGGACACGATGATAGACGTCGCGACGTCGCGACGTCGAGCGATGATCACGTTGTTTAAGGCAAGCTTCTATTTTCGTCCGATTCAAACGATGTTTTAGAATAGCTAGAGAGAACATGTGTGTATGTATGTACATACCTATACCATAGCTACTTAAATTCTTTGAACGAATTATCGATAAGCTGTACGATCGGATAATTTGTACTTGTCCTGTATTTTTTTTTTTTTTTTTTTTTTTGTATTTTATGTATTTTATGTATTTATTTTCATTGTTATTTACGTTCCTTCACTTAACCGTAAGCTTCGTCTGTCGAAGTTGACAGGAAGCGCGAGAATGGGCGACGTTAGTTCGTGAAATTGCGTCACATCGCGTCTGGGATCGTCAGAAGAGAATTTTTCGAGGGCAAAGCCCAGTTCGTCAGCTATATTTATACAGACGACGTTCCGATTCATAGTTTGGCACAGTTCTAAGACTGAACTCTGCACAATTTGAACAGCAAACGTTCCTATAAACTCTGGATTATTTTGCATCAGTACTTGCAGCATTTAAGTGACAGTGATAATACAAATAATGCAATTTTTATTTCATTTTCAGATGGTTTTTGCGGATTTTATCATTCGAGAGTTTTTCTTTTTTCTAAATCATCGGGGATTCGGAACGTATGTTTTCAGTGCAGATTTTTCGACCAGCTCTCCTGGTTCGCGGGAAACTAGACAGAAATGACGGGGGCAGAAGAAAAAGAAGAAGTTAAATTCCCATTTTTCTAACACTAGGATCAATTTATAAATAGACCATCTTACTACCGTCAATTCGAATTTGCTAGTAACATATTTGTAAAATTATACCCACGGTCTAGACAGATATGACGCGACCTGGCGATAAAGATATGTCTATATATAAACGCCCGTTAGTCTGTATGGATCACGTCTACCACATGCGTGTGAGAGCGTGTGTACTTAAGCTGAGGCTACCGCATCATCTTCTAGGTCGAGTTCGTCGTGATGTCAGCACCTACACCACGGGAAGATTCGGAATTCTAGAAATTCCCGATCGAACTTTTTCGCGGTTGAAGATATTTTGAAAATTCACCTTTTTCAAAAGATCACTACCGTCTCTCCGAAGGCTCTGAAGCCCCGGGATTATGAAGACGAAGTACAGCTTGCAGAACACGGAAGTGAAACTGGCAGATGCAAACATGGTCCAGGATCAGATATGCAAAATGAGTAAATAATTGAAAATTCATATCTCCAGGTTCGCGAGGGATGAAAATTGAAGAAAATAAAAAATGCTCAATACTCATAAAAGGGCGCGATGAATGTCGAACAAAAATCCATCAAGGGACTGTGTTCGCATGGAATGCCTGTGGATTGTAGGATTTTCTTTGACTGTCTTCTAAGGGATTGACAATGATGACGTTCTTCAGAGTATCGTGTGGCACTTTGTGAGGACTAAAACCCTTCATATGGCACGTAGAGGAGTTGGTAGACTTTGCCCTACTTGTCGATGATTATGATACGAGATAACTGAGAATAAAGGGTAGAGTCTCTGTTCTCTGCCGCGTAGTAGTTAATTGATAGAAATTTGATACCGAGCGTTCTAACAAAAGCTTCGATGATGACGAAGAAGAAGGAAAAGAAGAAAAAGAATACAGACTTCCCGGTTGTAATTCAGAAGAACAAACATAGCATGAATAAACACAGTTTACAGACTGTATTATCTAGAGATGTTGGATTATCTCTTTTTTTTTATATCTTCTCTTCGACTGACCGAGAGGGGGCAATCTAACCACGTCAACGGCGTCGAGACGCCGACTGGCTAGCCACGATTTAACTTCAATCCAGAATCCAGATGTGAAGAAAAAGAAGTAGAAAGAAGAAAAGAATCATGTGAATCATTATGTCAAAATATCGATTATTCTCTTGTACAAAAACTTCGCAAGTATGAATAATTATCCTCATATCTCAAAGTATCAACAGTCTCATAGGTACTCGAGATACGTTCAGCAGTTTTTTTGGTCCGATGGTGTAATAAACTCGTTATAAAGTTTAATTTACTGTTTCTGATTCGGGCTTATATGTAGGTATTGTATATGCATACCCAGAGGGACGTTATTCTCTCATTTTTAAAACACCTGATTATTTTTTGATCTTTCGTCAGCAAAGAAAAAAAAAACACAGGGCATTAAAAATGTAGTGTGAATGCTGCGATCAGCCCAGTGGCGCGTAAATAAATATAGTTCAACTAAAAGGCTATGGCGTGGCTATAGGCTGATTGCTAGTCCTTCAACACACTGTAACTATATTACGATTTAGCATACATAAGCATGGTTCCATTATTTTATGAGCCATTGCTAGATCTAGATCCTAATATAATCTATCTCTATTTACACGATACGTGCGAAAATAACGACGTTAATTTAACGGTTGGTATATAAAAGAATAAAAAAAATACTGAAGAATAAACGAAGACGTTAAAATCGACGGATTCTTAAACGTTTCTGGGTCTTTCCTTAGTTTGAAAGATCAACGTCACCAATTCCAAACGATCGGGTTCAGTTCTTAGTACTTCCTCGTCTTCGGATATACATTCGTCATCATCACGTGAAAGAAGAAGGAAACAAAAAAAAAAGAATCATTTATGAAATTAAAACGTGAACCTACTTTGATGTCATCTAAGCTGTATTTCAACATTTATACCAACGGATTCATCGTGTACGTTCCGTTACGCAGCAACTAAGAAATCTTATTGTGTCTGAATAATCTGCACGACTATAATAACACCTATTGACGACCATATCAAACAATGTACTTTGACCTGGTGCCAATATATACCTGCACCTGTGGCTTCCACTTGGATGCACTTATTCACTTCTTCTTCCTCACATCACCTCAGCTGCCAGACAAACCACGACGCCTCCTTATGTTGACACAGTAAACGTTTAACTTATATAGAGAGAGTTTATCAACTGTCCTATACTTACTGATCGATAGTTTTTTTTTTTTTTTTTTTTTTTTTTTAACAAAAAGCTGATACAGTACAGCGTTGTGCTTTGGCTTTTGCCAAGCGGAGATTGAAGCGAAGGCTGGAGGATCAGCTCGAAGTTGTAATTGATGAATCTACGTTCACGTTCATGTTTACCCTGCAGTAGGGGCCAAGCATAACCGATGAATAATGCGGGTCTGAACTGATGCGAGATTAATCGCATCTCAGTTCTGCTGACTCGTGGTCAGAACGGTTGTTTGCAAAAACAAAGAACAAGAAATAAATAAAGGAATACCAAAAAATCGTACAGTGATTTTCAACGGTAGAACTACACGACGCCCATATTCAATCCAGTGTCTTACATAGGGTGTTAAATAGAAGGTGAAAATAAGGCTGTTTTTTCTCACTAAAATGAATTATAAAGATGGATATTTTTTGCTCAGGTCTAGGTACATACCTATACCTACCTAACCGCTTAAATCTAAAATCTAAGAAAAGATTTTGCCGAGGTTAAAATTTAGTCGAGAAAATAGCTGGTTTTGTTATAGGTGGCTGCTGGCGACTTCTTTATAGCATGTTTATGTATACTGAAATTTTGACATTGTTTGAAAGTTCGGGACTTTTTTGCCAGCGGTTTACGGCCCTGGCTACTGCCTCCTCCGGCGGTTGTTAGGCAATTGCTAAAAATATTTTGAAAAACGGTCCGGTACGCCGCAGGGTCGAACCAGTTGTTGGTTGGCAGTTTCCTGTTGTCCGTATGCCTACAAGTGATCCGTCGTTAAACTACATACCTATATGCATGAAATTGAAACTGACCTATGAAACGAATTGGGAATGGGTTGAGCTGTTCGATAACTGCAGCAGTTTGTCTTCATGCGCATATATATTATCAATTGTAACGGTACAATTACATATATAATTGAAGAATAAAAATCGGTTTGTTCGTCGCCTGGCAAACCGGCTACAAGGCTAACTGTCGGAGGAAATAATCGAAACAAATTTATATGCATTGCGGGTTTTTCCCCGCTTCTAAATACGGAAGTATCGCATCGGCTACATCCTGTTACAAACAGGAAGCTCGTGGCTAGGAGGCCTTCAACGCCCTGTTTTCGAGCTTTCTAACACCGATGCTTGCTCGGTCTTATTTTACTATAGGTATACGTAACGGGTAAAGGGTTCGCGGGATTAGCCACTTGCGATTAAGTCTGTTCATATATATAGAACTTATTTCATTGAATGAAGTGAAGCACGCGATGTGGTATGGATTATAGGTACGCTTCAGTTTTGTCTTTGAGACAGAAATGCGATGGGCATCGAGAAGGTGAGAAAGTGTGGCAGACTGTAAGGTAAAGAAAAAGATTAAGAATAAGAAGACTAAGAAGAAGAAGAAGAAGCTTGCAGAGTGGAATTAACTCGAATAGAGTATAGCGCAAGGTAAGGCCGTGGAAAATGGTCGATGACGGCGGGCGTCCCGGCGCGGCGCCCCGGCTTGCAGGCTTGCGGGTTTGCAGGGATTGGATATAACGCGACTTTTCCAGGACCTTATATACCGTACTCGTCCTCCTCCTCGTCGTCGTCGATCCATTTGAAACGGAAATTAATTTTAAATATAGTATATATATATAGGAATATCTGTATTGATTCCGAGACCCGCGGTAATATTACCTACCATTCTCTCCACCTTCACATACACACATACATTCATACATACATAGAAAAACTACTCTATACGACTATACACTGCTTGCCTACCGTCACGATACAACGGATCCGGCTTATAACGCCTTCTGCAAATATTCCAACCTTATATTCTGTACAGAATTGAAAACAACCAAAAATATACGTTGAAATATTGAGAAAAAAAAGAAGAAAAGAAAGAGTAGGTACCCTGTGAACCTTTATTTACGTGATTTTCTGTACATATTTGTATAACGACAATTACCTCGTAGTAATTTACTTAAGCTATACCGGAAATCGTATCCAGTATGCGAAGAATTTAGATTGTCAGTTGAAAATTAAGGGTTCGATTTGTTTTTTAAGCTTTACTTTGACCTGTTTTCGTTGAAATTGGAAAGAGTAATTTTTTCGACCGAATTAACGGCTGGTAATTTTCTTATCTAGTAGTGATCCAAAAGTCTTCTTCTCTCTTATATGGTTGTCGTCAATTCGAAAGTCAAGATCTTCTTTTGGATTACACGTGAAAATTTGAGAAAAAATAATTTGTGTCAACATCGATCTCTCGGTCTCCTTCAACCTTGAGGAAAAGACGTCGTGGGCACGCCTGCGGAATATGCGATAAGATTGTAAATATCTGCACGATCCATCGATACCCTAAGTGACACTGTAGATGTTGTTAAAAAAAAATATAGATATGCATATACCATATCATGTTCAAGGACAAACCTTGCCTTGGTTGATAAATTGGGAATCGTTATAATAAAGGCGCGAACTGTACCGAATATAACTAGGTTACTGAACTAAAAAGTTCATGGCAAATATTTACGAAAATAAACGAAACAAGTGTATATAAATATTCCTGTCCAAAAAAAAAAAAAAAAATTCTGTGACCCGGTATATTAATTGAACGAGTTTTATCAATTCCTTGACACAAATAAAAAGAAAACTTGTTCTAATATTAATCGTCATAACTATCTCACTAAGTACACACAACCATAATAGGAGTATACACAATCGATGAATTAATTCGTTCTATTAAATTATCCACAAAATTTTATTATACTTAATTAATAATAATAATAATAATTGACTGGTGTCAAACGATTGCGATTAAGTTATTAACGGGTACGGATTGATCATTGAATGGGGGGAATAAATTCGTTATATTGAAATTGAGTGAGTGAGTGGGTTAGTGAGTGGTGCGGTAATCGCGTTGATGTGCTGTTTGTCCTGGTTTATAGAGTTTCGAGCCGCATGCCTACATTACTGAAATGAGATTTTCTGTCACTCGAATCTCTTGCGGGCAGTTTAGCCACTTTCAGAGAATAAAAATGAAAAAATAAAAATTACTTTTGACGCATCGAAATCGGTTACAATAACGCAATAGGCAGGTATATAGCGTGAATAATTATGTACAGGGGTTACACGGAATTGTAATAAATTGAATACGAACTAAACTAGGCGTGCCCTCAATTCCTGTTATTCATATACCTAACCACCGATGCGAAGAGAATTAGCGATGAGTATGAAGAAAAGAATGTCATAGTTGTACTAGCTTAGCCTCATTATACTCCGTATATAGGATATCAAGGAAAACAGTTTCTGGAGAAGTTAGTACATATGTGATAAAAATGAATTGCCATTCAAAAAATTTAAAGTCAAGTTTTCACTTTCGGGTTAGAACTTAACGAATCTATTACATTTTTTTTTCTCAACATACCTACAAGCTGTTGATATTTCTCCGGTGATGGTATTATACAGAGAACCGAAATCGTGGATATTAGTTTTAATTATAAAAAGTCAGGAGATCAATTGATGATATTTTTTTTTTTTTTGTTTTTTTTTTTTATCTGATTAGGTATACACACATCGGTGAGCGGTGTGAACGTACACACATATACCTACCATATACGTATAATAACGTCTTGAAATAATTCGTCACGAGATACGCCAGTGGGACCTTGAAAGTATAAATAAAATCGATGCAGCTCTTAGTGTAGTAGCTAGGCTCCGTTATAATATGTACATACGTACGTAGGTACTGATATGTACACGTACCACACACGTGTAATTAATTTATGAGTTTTGGATAAATTTTTTGGGTTTTGTTTTTTTTTTTTTTTTTATTTTACCAAAATGCACGAGATCCAGCCTTACTTGTTTATTGTTATCAATTATCCAAGGCCGCCTGTTGATTATAGTAATTGAATCGCGCATGTTGAAGCGTTTGCACAACAACGACCTGCAAGTTTTATAGATAAATTCCGAAATAACGAAAAAGGAAAGAAGAAGAAGAAAAAAAAAGAAAAAAGATTCAGCCCCACTTTTTCGTAACCCCATTTGACCGAAGAGAATTCGAACTGGTATGACGGCCTATACATAGTCCAGTGTCAAAAGACAAAAAGTTTTTAAAGAAGAAAAAGAAGAAGAAGAAGAAGAATAAAGAAAGAAGAACCGAATTCTCAAAGGGCTTCCAGTTCATCTAAAAGATAAAAGGCGTTCTACTATACACCTGTCCGTGTTATAGGTACAGGTATAAGGTATACATGTGAGAAAGTTTCAAAGGGATAAAATTTCTGTAAATGTATATACAGTATAGTGAGCGAAGGGCGTAAAGAATCATCGCAGCAGAATCGATACAGTTCAGAATTTTTTATTTTATTTTTTTTGTTTCACAGTTTTGTTAATCGGTTCTTATATTACACTGTAAAATGTGTCATAACCTCTCCTATGATGATGCAATGGTTTAATATGAACGATACGGAAAGAACTGGTTGTCGAAACCAGCCCGGCCAACATAATATTCGCACAGATCGTATAAGCCAGGCCGTCGAGCTAGGCTATGACGTAACTTGGCAAATGACGTCATACTCTTGTTCCTGCCCGGTTAACGCCGCGTACTACGTCCTTGTACAGAAATCCATTATGCGTTAATTGATATTTGCGTACGCATATGATTAAATATATAAAATGAATAATTTATTCTCATTAAGTGTACAGTATATTCTTGTATATAAATCGCCCATGACTTCACGCGGTCGAGAAAACGTCATCGATATTATATCGCATTCGTCATGTACTTTTTTTTTCTTTCTTGTCACGATTAGTTACACATCTATCCCTCGACACGTGGGATGAGTCCATCACACAGTGTGTATAGAGAAAATAGTGTCGAATTGTGACGCACACAGGACACAAAATAACTCATCATACGTCCTCCATGATTCGTATCGCGTTTATGATCAACATGTGCAACATATAGGTACGTGAGTCAAGGTTCTGATGATTTTCGAACATGATCATAGCCCGGTTCTCACTAGAATTGCTGCTCTGATGTCTGTTATATTTGGCAAGGTATATGTATGGATGTCCTCGCTTGCCGTTCGATCTCTCTGTTATACATACCTATATGTATAACAGCTACTATTTCGCTTCTCAGATCGATACGGACAAACGCAGCGAGCGTCTGAACGTGGAAAAGGAGGAGTGCTCCAATGAGAGTTACGAAGGAATCGCTTTCTCGAGATTGTATCCATGTATACGTACACTTACATTAATTCTCCTGATCATCCGGCAAATTCTTTGAAAAATTTGATTATTTTCAAACCCTTTTTTTGTTTTGTTTTTCAAAACAAAATCCTCATTCGACGGAGGACCAAGCAGCTTCTCATTCTCGTCAAATTAACGGGGATCAGCAGATGCTCGAGATTTATGAACACTCGTACATCCTGGAGGACTTATACGATATGTACCACGACGCCAGACGTCGCGACGCAATATTGAGTCGGCGTTTGGTTGACTGCTTTATTATGTAGGCCGCGACCGTGCGTCGGGGGGGTTAGAAAAGCAACCAGACTAAATCTTATTGATTCCTTAGCCTGGCGCCATCATCAGAAGAGACGTAAAAGACAAGCAAGGACCGTGTTTTATCAGATTTTCCAAAAATAGAAAAAAAAAAAAAAAGAACACCCTTGTTAGTGAATTTTTATTTTTTTTTTATAATTGGACAGATTTCAGCCTCCTAAGGTGGATCTAGTTGATATCGGGATAAAAAAAACCGACACAGAAGTCGAGAGGATAGACGCACTGATTATTGTTTTATCATTAGGGACGGCGACTTAATATGGCCATGCATCAAAGAACGAAGTTATACCTTCGCAGAGAGAGAATTAAAAGACCATTTAATGAATTTAATCCTATTAAGAGAGAAAGAGAGAGAAAGAGATTATAGAGAGAGAACGCTTTGATCCGCTTTGATCATTTGAGACCGATTTTGTTTCGGACTAAATATACATGGGTATATGTATATAAATTTGGGTATATACATATAGTAGAGTGTTTATGTATACGTGAAATTCCTTTTCGAGTTAATTAGTGAATACAAAGGTAGAATTTCAACACGTGGATAAAATATACAAATTTCTTTCACACTAATTTTTGGTTGTTACAAACCGCTGCCAAGGTTCAAGAAAAATTGTCATTCATATTTATAGGTAATATATGTTGCAGCCTAATCGTATATCTGATTTCAAAAATGCCGGCGGCTATAATTTCATTGAAGTTTCATTGAAAATTATCTATAAAACTAAAATTACCTATTCCATTCACAATATTTATTCTCATCTCTATACGTTGAGCGTGTAGGTGCAATTTTACGCACACCGTGAGATTTTAGCGATAATTGAAACCCCCCCATCGCGTCCCGTTGTTATACTCGTGCAGTAACAACACGGATGATTACACGTACAATACCGAAGAGAAAGAGAGAGAGAGAGAGCGATCTTATGTACATACATACGTGTGTATGTACATACAGTTCATTCAAGCTTGACTTTACTTCCTGTATATAGACTTTGATTCCGATGCAAATTATCCGAAAGAGAGGGAGCAAAAATGGCCGCTGTCATAGATACGAATATACTCTTTCAGAAAATTTCAAATTTTCTTTATAAAGTATACGTATAGGTATAATATATGTATATCTACAAGATTGCAGTAACGACTGCAGTATCAAAAGGAGGAAGAAAAAAACAAAAAAATCAAAATCAGAGGAAATAATGGAACAGCCCTTTGTCTAAAGCTACACAAAAAGATAAAGAAATACGAAAAAAAAAGAAAGAAAAAAATAGGGAAACCAACAACCATCTTCTGTTGATTACACATAGCGGAACTTGCACTGGCCCGCAAACAACGTAACAGACAACGAGAAAGGAAAAAACAATTTTTATTTTTTTTCCCTACGTTGAACGGTTTTCCGGCTGCAAGTTCATCGTTGAGAGTTTACTTTTTATTTTTCGTTTTTAATGTTGGGCTCAGATCGATCCGGCTTTTCTCGTTATCGATATAGAATTGCAGGATGAAATTCAATTTTAGGTTTGTAATTTCAACTTCAGGTAATATTGTCTTTTCATTCGCAGATTCGATAATAATTTTTGACAATAAACGGATGAAAAATATCGAACCGAGTTCATTATTATACGACTGGAGGTAAAATTTTGTTTTTGCTGTTTGTCGATACGCGCTGAGAAAACTTTAAGGAGAAAAAAACAATTTTCAGCAACGATGAAATAATAAGGGTGACCCCTGCCACGGTTCTTTGGTTCGGTTACTGTCAATTCTATTCTTCACTGTCGAGAAACTCGAATATGGGTGTGTTCCAATTTAGAATAAGGCTAATTCCGATGCGAGCTGTCTTGGCTAAAAGTATTTGTGACGTCAGTTGGAGGCCAACGATCGATCGCATCGCGTTGACCTGGTTCTTAAAAGATTGTTAATTATTTTTCCATTTTTTTTTTCTTCCTTATTTTCTCACCTTTATTTTTTATCTACTCCTCAATTATTCTTTCGCTTCGATCAAATATTATCAGCATTTTCAATCTATACGATATAATAAAAAGATTCAGGCTTTTAATACAAAATTGAAATTCTGTCGCAATTAATCTTCCGCGTTTTGGAGTAATATTTTTTTTTTTTTTTTATTTTAGAATTTTGACTGGGACAATTTTTCACCATTCGGAACAATTTCTTCTCAAAACTATCCAGAATTTTAATTATCATTCATCTTCCATGTTTGATTGATGAAATTTTTATTTCATCTTTACGATCACGTGATTCTTAAATTGCCAAAACGACTCTTTGATTTAGTAGAAGTCTATCAGTTAAGCCTACCGCGTAGTCGTTAAAGTGGTAATCAGGTTTGTCTAATTTTAGAAGCATACAAAATTCTTGGCGAGAATGATGATGCTCAAAGGAAGGAATTAGGAACGTAAATTGCGTTCAAACGTATGTACGTACATATACGTCGAGTCAAAAATTATACTATTATAGAGAGAAGGAGAGAAAGAGAAGAAGAGAGAAGGCTCAGCACCTGAATTAATTAATTAAGTCGTTTCCAATATCTGTAAAGTTTGTTTTTCGTTGCTCGATGAACGATCTGCAGTTGGGGGTATATCAGGTTATTGTTTTGAATAAATTTTTGCATCGGATTCAGAAAACATTTAACCTCGATTCCGAACCGTTATATGCAATAATCCACCAGAGGCCAGATACGTTTATGGAATTATAGGATCATTGACCTCACACTTGGCAGGCTTTGAATAAAATAAAATACCTATGCATGTAATCGCGGTATGCGATCCCTTTATTTCATCGGTATTTTCAGGCATTATTTATAAGACTCCAATTCCATCGCCAACATTTTTTTTTCATTTCGTTTTTCTGTACCTGCTCAGCGAATCAGTGATCCACTAATCCTCCAGATCCCAGCATTTGCAATTTGCTAAAAGACAAAAAAAAAAGATAAAAACACAATGGTTTTAATCCACAGAGTAGAGCTGAATTTTAATGAGTCAATTTTCACTCTAATTCGTGACAAAGGAAAAAAAATCAACTAAAGTACAGAAAAGACAAAAACAACGAAAGATGTCGGATGTTTTTAGCCCTATTCGATCGGTTAAATGACGATATCAAACTTGTGTAGACAAGACAAGTACGAACTTTATTCGAACTTTGTTTTCATAACTATTCGACAAACTGCAGGATAGCTATATATAGTATAGGTAAAGTTGGGTCACGTTTATTAATTATTCAACAACTACCTATATCAGGTGCCCACATGTTCCTATACCATACACCAGTTATAGTCGCATATACTTAAGAGTTTCCCGCCGGCTTAGCCTTGAGAAAATTTACAACTTGATGCTTTTTTTTTGTCTTCTTGTATCTGTCTTTTATTTTCTTTTTCCTTTCTTTCCGACTTTGCGATATATTCTTTGCCCTAGCTTATAACCTAGGTGTATGGATCTAAGATCGGAATTATACGAATGCCCCACCACTATACCTATAACGAGGAGTTTGGGTTGGGGAGCTGGTATAAGCTAAGCTAAGCTAGCTAGCTGGCCGTGTGGATATTCTTGGCGTCAAGGCTCATGTGGGACACACTAGACCAACACGACAATAGGGCGCCTCCTCTTCCTCCTCCTCATCCTTCTCATTCCCCGTACAAAATTTATGCCTTCCAAATTTTCCGAATTACCTGCGCGTTTAATACCTCACGATTATTATTGAAAAATGTCACAGATTATTAAACCTTTACTTTACACAAAATTGTACGTTCTATATCGGTTGCCAGAATTTTACATTATCATGTGTATGTATGTGTTTCTTTTTTTTTATATTTAATAAACATCTATTCTTTTGAAACATCAACGACCAGAAGAAACTGGAACTTAAATTCCCGATTTATATTGAAGTTGAAGGAACAAAGAAAAAAAAAAAAAAAAAGACATTAGCGTTGTGATGAAGAGAACTAGTTGGGAAAAAAGGTAAACATTTGAAAGGTAAAAAAACTGTTTGAAAATTTTTCACTTTTATTTTTACTTTTTGTTCTTTAAACATTAGCGGGTTTCATCATCCCCGCGTCTTTGTACTCTTAACTCGTCTGCGTGAGCTGGATTATCTAAACATGTCCTCTAGCCTCATCCATTGTATACATCACGACGTTGACCACAAAGTCGAAGTCAGAAGTCGAAAAAGATTACCGCATTCGGTATTTTTGCGGTTTACGGTTGGTATTTGGTATTGCAGGGTTACGAAATAAGGAGCGAATATAGGAACAAAGGATAACGACAACGTTTCTTGTTTTTCTCTTTTAATTTTCGTTAACTCGCTGACTTTTAACTTTTCTAAAAACTCATACATCGAGGAAAATTTCTGTATATACATACAGACAGACGATCGTACATTTTAAACAGGTACGTACCTACGTAGACGGTCGTCGTCGACGGCATATCGGGCGCGTCAATATTACAAGAACCTCGTTTTAAGGTCACGTTTCACTGCCTTGCCAAGAATGCGAACAAAGCGTACCAACCCAACTCAACTCAACTCAACTCGACTCGACTCAACTCAACTTTGCCTTACCTCACCTCACCTCGTCTTACCGCAGGTCGAAAGTATACGCGAATCGTTGATCCGACCTGACCGAGGACCCAGATTCGCAAGGCGAAAACAATACGAGATAGTAATCGGCAGGATGTGTTGAATGATTAATTCTAACCCCCTGTCTGATCCTGATCATGGATTATACCTACAGTAGGTACATACGTTATACGCGGAATCGCTGCAGAACTATGCTGGATATAACTGGGACAACGTCAGCGAGCTGTACGCTGCATCAGTGCCAAGAAAAACTGGACCGACGTTAACCGGCTTGTTCTCTATCTCTTAGGGTATAACTACAATCCGTTATAAAGGCGTGGAACAAGAATTTTATATAACTCTTTCGGTTCTGAATTCATTTCCCCGTTTAAATATTCTAGAGAGAGAGAGAGAGAGAGAGAAAGAGAGGAAACTGGAATCCTCTTCAATTCTCGAATCTTGCTGCTTTCATGTTTTTCAGACTGTATGTATGTATGTACGTATGTACATACAAGTACCTATACTCGAAACACAGGTCTCTCTATCCGCCTCATCAAATCTCCTTTCCATTCCTTTCCTACGCGAAGGTTTACATATAACAGTACAAGCAGGGATCGTATCGACGTCTCCTATTTTATATTGTTTAAAGAATGTGAGTCAAATAAGTTCTGACGTGGAGAAAATGAATAGAAGACCGAACTTTATTACCCGATCGTTATTCCCGAACCGTTGCACATGTCTGCATAAGTAGATATGTATACGTATGTATAGGTATACATATTGTGAACCAAGAAAATGAAAATATTATTGCTAGCGTTAATGGAAAATTTCGCAATTGAATTAAATCTCTGAATAACTTCCACCGGCGAGGACCCAAACCTGCAGTTGGCATGACGAGACTATCAGAGTTGCAGTTTCTTCGTGTCCCAGATCATCGTCGAGCAATTGCATATGTGAGTGGAGTACCTATGTATGCGGAAAAAATGTATAATAAGAAATTCACAACGAACTGAAAGTACCTTACCTGAATATCGATCAGATCGATGTTCAATAAGATTTATCGGTACGAAAAATAGTCTTTATCACTCTTTTTTCTTTTTGAAATTTTGATAGAAAAAATTATCGTATAGAATGAAACGATGCTGAAGTGTTACATATTATACCGGGAATCGTCCAACCCATATATTAACCTCTCACATTTGTCCGCCATAGGTATTAGATAGGGTGATTCACGAAGTGATAAACGACACATCTTGACAGTAAAATTGGCGCAATCTTGTGTAAATTGCTTCATCACTATTACCGATTCATTCGCGGATAAGGTGTATATATCCGTCAACATGAATGTTTTATTATATATATATATTAAATATATATATATATTTTTTTGTTTATTTCTTTTTAAATATCGAGGGGCTAATCGATCGGTTTTTTTTCAATGAACGATGACTCGTTAACATCTCAACTGTTGACACATATAGATATATTACTCTGGCCTTCGCCCTGTTGGTCGATATAGTTTTTTTTTTCATTCTCTTTCAATGACAAAATAAATAATTCAAGTTAATGCGTCTGCTATTCGATAAGTCGATAACTGGTACGTAGGTACTATACTTTACGACTTTGTCAATTGTCGCTGGATGATAACATTTTGTTAATTGATTCATACCCTTCAGCAGTTTATTCGAACATATAGTATAGGCTTCTGGAAGTGCCGAACGTTAATCGTTAAATAAGACACAGAAATGAAGAATATACAATCCTTTTCTATTTCTTAATCTAAATAACACTTTGCTGCTGTTTCTAATAATCATGTGTATTAATAATTATTGAACATTGGTCTGTCGATTGATCAGAATAGCTGCACCTGTATGGAGCGATGGATGTACGGCAGCATAATATGGGTATGAAATCATAACGATAACATGTACTATTCTTTCGATTTTATAATATTTAATTTTTCGATTTTCACATGTCAATCTGGAAAGACGAGTTGAGCGTAAAAAAATGAAGAAAAAATAAAAAATAAAATAAAATCAAAACCGCTCCGGGAGCTGGTTTCCTAACCATCGATTTTCGCCAAGGTTCCGATAAAAATCCGAACAGGCACCGAAAACGTCTGAACTTGTATTAGTGTACGGGTGGGTAGGCAGTTATATGTATATAGCGGTAGTGCGCGAAGGCGAAAATAAGCGTGTGCGCGCGCGCGCGCGCACACGCGTTCTCGCGTTCGCCCCGTGCCATAGCCATAGCCATTATCTTTCCCTCTCTGTCTATCTGTCTGCTGCGCGCGGGTTTAGGTCTCGGCTCCTCTCTCCGTGTTGGTAGGCCTGAATACGTTCGTTTTGCTACGTGTGTATTGATCGGGATAAGCATACGCTATGAGTATGCGCGCCCACACATGACCAACGTTTATATGCGTGTGTACCTCTGGGTTAGGTATTGTACATGTACACACAGATACATAAATACACACACACACACACACCGTTATATCGCTACGAAAGCGTGCTCGTGGCAAGTTACCCGTGCTCGTGGTCACTGGTACAAAACCACGCACGCACGCATGCACGCAAGTAAGCCAATGGTGATATTCTATGCAGAATCCGCAGGCGTGTGGAACGGGCTTAATCAGCTAGGCCTGCGGCTGTATGGAAAAAGCGCCGGCAACGAACCGCAACGAACAAACTGTACACGTTCACGGGGTTTTCTTGAATTTATGTAAAAAAATAAATGAATAAATAAAAAGATCGAAAGAAATAAAGGAGGAGTGATACACTGTCGTGTGTTCAGAAACATCCTTTTCAAACTGAAAGTATACGAGAAACAGCCAATACATCCATGGCTATATATAGACAGAGATAAAAGCCAGACTGAGTAGCGATAACTTATAGGCGGAGGAAAACGAAACGATAATTTTCTTCTTCTTCTTCTTTTTCTTTTTCTTTCCTATATAAAGGGTGTCTCGAGATTCGCGGACTAGCTGTATACCAGCGGATTCTTTGCAGAAAAATTTCAGACGAAAGTTACCTGTGCCAAATAAGTCCGCAAGTACTTGAAGTTTTCTTGTTAAACGACTTATTATTCAACGAACCAATGAACGTTCGGCTTTAGAAAAAAAAACTGGCTAAAATCCGCATCGCCGTTCGCCCCACTACTGAGAACACGACAATAATGTGTGGAGTTTCCCCGCTCCGCTCTTGGTAGTGGGGCGGACTGCGATGTGAATTTTAGCCACTCTTTTCCAAAGCCGAACGTTTATTGGTTCGTTAAATAAATCATTTTACAAGAAAACTAAAGTCCTCGAGTACTTTTCTTTGCATGGGAAGGAATCCGCTGGTAATGCAGTGAGCGGGCGAATTTCGAGACACCCTGTACATTACTTATATTGGTTAATAACTTAATAGTTTTAAATTATTATACTTACGCGAGGTAATCCAGTGTTCTCCCGATCTTTAGACGCGTTTCAGCTTGATTTTTTTTTACTTTTTTTTTTCTTTCTTTTTTTCAAAACTGTTTAATCTTCGTCCGCATATAATAGAGTAGTATATATAGTATATGATAATACGAACACTAGTGTAGACGGTTTTAATAACAACGGGTTATTTATTGGTCTTTTTCGAGTTCTCTTCGTTTTTTAAGTATCTTTTTTTTTTCTATATGATTATAACATGAAGACGCTGATAACAGTGATAAAGAATATGACGATTATGTATTATACGGTTACTGTAGTTAGTTTTTTTTTCTTGTTCTTTTCTCTCCTTCTCTTCTCTTCTTCTTTTTTTTTTTGTTTTTTTTTTTCTTTAAACGCTCGTCAATTTCACCGCGGGTACATATCGATTGTTATTTCTATATTATATAGAAATACAGCCAATGACCATTCAGCGATGCGGGGGAGGGGCGGTAAGGGGGAGAGGGGAAAATATCAGGTATGGATGGAGATTTAATGAGGTTGGTCGGTTGCGTAGCGAAATCCGGTCCGATGGAAGAACGTTTTTGTTTTTTGTTTGGTTTTAGATCAAATAATCTATTCCTTTTTTTTTTTTTAAATCTTCATCTGCTATTTTATTTATCCTTTAATTTAAATTCATTTTTTATCCTCCTTTCTTTGACTTTTATCCACCTTCCTCCTTATTCATCAACTTTCCTTTCTTTTCTTTTCCTTACTAATCTAACGGCGAATAAACTTTTTTTTTTTTTCTCTATTTCATTAAATTGAGGGCGGTGGGGAGGGGGGGTACGGGCGGACCCGGGGCGCCGATATATTCACCTGATGGTCAATTCACTATCAATCATAAAACCCTGTACACACCGGGGCGCCGGCCACTGATTATACGCGCAAAACACACACTGCGCTCCGACCGGGACGTGGTGCCCGAAGTGTAATCGCTGCCTGCCGCGGGCCACAACGACGTCTCACTCGGTTCTTCCTCCTTTCCTTTCTCACAGATACACACTCTACTCTCCGTTACACCGGCGCCACTTACTACACTCATACATACGCAGGCGCCGAAGCTACTTACCATCCCCCCACCACTGCCGAGGCTATATATCCAACGATATGGAGGTCGCACACGCCTACCCGACCACCAAGAGTCGATTCGAGACTAGTTCTGGATATACTGACGTTGACGCACCGCAGTGCGCAACGTCCACATCGCTGACATCTGGAAGCTTATGTAGTGGACCCGATTGAGGAAGAGAAGGCTTCCATTTGTCGTCGGGTCGGTAAAAAGGAACGATCGTTAAAAACAGGGATAGAAAAAGGATTCATTTATTTATTTTTTTTTTTTTATCACAGAAAATATTTATGCGTCAATAGTTGAATTGAAATTCAGCAATGAGAAAGAAGGAAAAAAACAACAACAATTCAACATGTTTATAAATCGAAAAGGTATTAACGATCCTAAATTCGATTCATAATTATCTCTCTAAACTTCGGTACGACGGTTTCCTCTAGTGTAGTACGTCTTCACACCTGTAATTTAAGGACAATATTAAAACGTATCGATACTCACTGCAGCAAGGTCGTATCGAAATCTGTTCGAAATAAACATCGATTTCGATTTTTTGTTGAAAAAAATTGGTCATCTCGAGGTTTGACTTGGAAAACAGCGATAGCAAATCTCGAGAAAAAGGAAAACTCGAAATAGTCGCTTATTTGAAGCGACATTCGATATACTCGGCTATTCCGCGGGGCTATTTTACATACCTTTTTTGCCACCTGAAGAAATGGCTATTCCGTATTCTCGCAGCTCTTTGATTAGCTTGTCCAACGACGTGCCAGACTCATCCTCGTTAACCAGTCGCAAATCAGCTCGCGGTTTGTTGGTGGTTTGGGTGTGCCAAACGAGGATCTGAAAGAGTATGAGGAATTTCGAATGTTCATTGGTTTTTTTTTTCTTTTCTTTCTCACCGATTCACTTTAGAAACTTTCTGTTCTTTGGAATGAGCGCGATTTTCAGTAAGAAATTTTTCACCTTTGTGCAATGATCGGCAACTGGCTCAATGTCTTCGACTTTGAGCCCGAGATTTTGTAAGAACATGTCCTCCTCGTAGCCGACTTTGAAGGGCATAGTGGCGGTGGGTGATTCGTTTAGATATTTAACCGATACAGCGAAGCCCGCCATGTCGATCGGGAACTTGCGATTTCCCGGCCAAGAGTCGAAGAAGCCGATCACCTTGCCCTGCAAGATTTTACATTTTCAACAATGTTCGTTCTACACAATTCACGACTTGAGAAGTTACCTCTTTCACAACCGGTGAACTGACTCCGAAATCACCTATCAAACCGACCGGCATCATGGACACTTTTTTCGTGTATCGAATCTCCTCGAACAGTTCTAGATCGAAGGTATTATCGTCGTCGCCGAAGTAAAGGACTCCATTTCTCGCGTTTTTTCTTATCCAAGAAAGAGCTGCCCGCCGATTTGCTACCCCTCTTGGCATCTGGTTTTTTTCACGCTTTCGAAAGACCTTAGGCATCGGAGTGGCCATAACGGTCAACGGAATTCCTGTGGTGAAAAAAAAAAATCCGATGAACTATACACGGACTTTTTAATGATTAATTCATCTTCTTCCGTCGGGTAAATATTTACCGAATTTTTTCAACAACCTAACGAGCGATGGATTACACTCCGTGTTATCGTCCGCCACTATCCAATGGAGATTCTTTATGTGCTTTAAAGTATTCCCGAGCCTTGTAAGCTCCGGTACTTGCTCTCGCCGGGGATAAGTTGGTGTTACAAAATATATCGTCGGTACAACATCCGTCGCCTGATCATTGTTACCATTCTCAATTCGATTTTCGTAACAAGATATCGCCACGTCGTTGAAAGGGATGTTTTCGGCGATTACTAATTTTAAGCTCTGCGAACTCCACACGGCAATTACGGCAACTATCGTCAGTCCAATCATCACGAAAAACATCAATTTTAAGGCCCGCACGTTATCCATAGGTAAACATGACCTAGAAATCAAATGGAATTATTATTTTGCTTGGGAGAAAACAAAATAGAATCAAATATCGGTTTCATTCATTGTCAGGATTCAAATCATATGGTCGAAGTGCCCACAGCGCGGATTAGCGGCAGAAACTCGAACACAGAGACCTACAGCGGAGGCGCTGCGGTAGCCTTTCCCTACGTAGGTACAAAGTTCAATTGGATGTTGACAATCGTTAAATACCGTCAGAAATGTGATAGAAACATCGCTCGTAGCCTGCCTCTATCATATCATAAAGCTGATTCAAAATCATATGAATACAAAACTGGTCAAAGATCAATAATTTCTGGTTCAAGAGTTGTTATTGTACTTACTGCGACGATACACAACAGCGTGACTTGAAATATTAAAGAGAATAACTTAACACCAACTATCAATACGTTCATATCATTGTATTATGTATCCACTATACACTTAAGCTTTTAGCGTCTTTACCTTTCACGTGACTGTATAGTCATAGCACTCTATTCCAAGCCTATTTATTCCCATATCAGATGGTTTTTCCATACTGATCGGTCCGAACAGCCATTTCATTTCCCATGGAACCTCGGAATCAGTTTTCTCTTATACTTCTTGGTTGTATCTTGAGTCAGGTTAGGTTAGGCTTGGCATTGTGTGATGCTGCAGTGCTCGCACAAGACTGAAAGGTCGATACATCTATAGTACGTGCACCGGGAGGTAACGCCACCTCGTTGACGTAATAGTGAACCAATTTTACCGCTAGTATGGGTATAGAAGGGCGGGAAACAGTATGAAAACCATCAAGCAATTTCAGTTTTGTTGGGTAATTTAGTGATTCGCTGTTTTAATCCCTCGAAATAGTCACGAGAGGAAGTATATTTGTGTAGGACCTACTAGTTAGTTATCATGGGAATAATCCTATAAAGAATTTTCGTAACTACTCGGAGGTTTTGTAATGAATGATTGACCGATTGAATGAGGTTTGATTTTGTATTTCATAGATCTACATATTATTTAC
This sequence comes from Macrophya alboannulata, assembly GCA_949628255.1. Classification (NCBI taxonomy): domain Eukaryota; kingdom Metazoa; phylum Arthropoda; class Insecta; order Hymenoptera; family Tenthredinidae; genus Macrophya; species Macrophya alboannulata. The sequence continues at coordinate 1,364,979 of OX451211.1, read as the reverse complement.
ACACAAATCACGTAGATGATAGATGGAGGCAAAATCAGGTAATTTTCGTGCTGTATTGATTAAAAAAAAAGACTGCCATTTACAAGGTTGATATTCGACCAGAGACACTAATGATTTGTTAATCGATTGCCATACTTGTGACCTGTAAGAGAGAATATCGATTTTGGAGAAAAACGAGGGCCACGATATTCAATAGCTTGAGGTGTGTTTGCGTTCGAGTAAGGTTACTGGACGTACCCAGTGATTAGGAGATTTTATTACTTTCCCGGAGGTGTACTAGGAAAAATAAGTATCGATCTGCGCCCAGTTGTTTACATTTTTCATTACAACGACATTGATTTAGAAACATACAAGTTTAGTGCGATAATTCGTGTAATTTTGTAATTATTAGTTACTTGTTTTCAATTGTGATCAATAATCGACGAATTCTATGGATTTGAATTTTATATTTTGCACTTTTCAACTTACGAATATACACTCAATATATGAACCTAGAGCACACTGGTGAATTATGTTAGGGGAAATGTTTTTTCATAACTCCGAGATGTGACCTATAATTTATGAAATACAACTCACAGCATCCTTAACACAGTGCGATGAATCTAAGGTACAATTAATTACACTGAAATTGATTTGTAATTGTATAATGTAGGATCGAGAATAGATCAAATCGAGACCGCAAGGGAATTTGAAATCGCTAGTTTCATTAATTCTAAAATCTTATTCTACTTTTATGCTGCATAACCCATCTCTCGATGCATTTTTTAAGTACCGGGATTTTGTTGTGACATATCGAATTGTACGATGACGATTGTAGACGCCACCGCAGTGCAGAATATCTGTAAATGAATGAAAGGACATGATACTTTTACTTGAAAGTATTAGAAAAATGGATATCGTCATTATGACTAAAGTAAGAGTAGTAATTCTTTGCACTTATACCTCATATCTGATCACTTAACAACTCAATCATCTCTTATCTTTTTATTTTTCTCGGGTCTGTCATACCCGCGAGTCGTGAATTACGCATCGATGACAAATGTGAAACGCGCGATAAATCGATCGATTGGTCTCACCTTGTAAAGGAGGGAATAGTCCAGATCTAAAAATCCGAAGGCAGAGACAGTGACCCGTTTGTGCTGCAATTGGAGTGAGAACAGGAAAAACTGCAACAGTCAAGATCAAGTGTAAGATCAAATGTATGAAATCTCGAGAGCGAGCTGATTTTATGACATTGTTTCAAAGCCTCGGGATGAAGCATCGATTTATGGAGATTTGTGTAGTTCTCATCGCGAAGGTTCGAAATATATTTATATCGATTAAAAACATTGCGAGAATTACGTGTTCGACGGCAACGTGTCGATTGACGAAAAGTTAATTTACTGTCGCTGATCGAACTCGTCTATAATAGTTATCAGCCAACGTACCTCGTCCTCTAGTTTCTGCGAATTAGGCTTACGCCACACGTTGGACAGCACAGTTTTCGTAGCATTACCCTAAAAAAAAAGACAAAGTAGTTACAATTAATTTGCCAAATTCGACATCGTTGCTTAGCCTCACCTCTCGACAGGTTGTCACAGATGCGTAAGCGATGATAGATAACTGACCAATCAAGATGGCTGTTTTAAGTAAGCAATTGAATAGGCTGGTCATTATTGCAACGATTCCTACATCGCTGTTAATCTGGTCAAAATTCTGAACAAGTGAATACAGCCAGAAGGAGTATGTCGTTAGCTCGGTACAGAAATGAAGACATTTGAGAAGAATTGGGGAGGCAAATAAGTGGGTCGTCTGATATACCAGATCACAGAGTTCCAAGTGCAATAGTTCGATGGTCCGGATACGTTCAACATCTGTAAGATCTTCGATTGTTGGTTGGTTCTCTTCGCGAGTATTCCCGCTTACCACAAATATCTGTGAATTCTGAACGCCAACTGGTTTGAATACGTTGTACAGCGTTTCGTTTACCAGCTTGAAACATTGCTTGATAAAAATGAGAATTTGGATAAAAATCAAGATGGTATTTGCTTGGAACCAATCGTCGAAGCTGTATTCAATTGAAGAAATAATAGGCCAGTAAACTTCCGTGAACCCTAATGTGAGATATGCTACAATTATGGTGATGTTTGCCATTGCGGTTCTGACGAGAACAGTCTTGAAAATTTTTCCTTGGTCCTTCTCGATGCCCAAACTCTTTAGCTCGTTGCTGATAAAACGTAGTTTATTCATAATGTATATGATCTCTTTATACATCATTAAGAATATTATTCGGGTTAGAAATGTACTCAGAAAGTTAATTGAATAACCGATATTTCCCGAAAACCGTGCGGATCTTGGAATATTATTTCTGTCATTTTCCTCCGCGATGGAATAAAGTGCTGATAATGCAATGACAAAATAGGTGGCAGCGATGGAGGCCAGATAAAGTTTTCCTAGGCAGTTTGGCGGATAAAATTTGTTCTTTCTCACGGTAAATGGTGCCAGGCCGATCAATTTCGCATAATAATACACCAAAATCTGTGGTTCGGGTAAGCTGAACTTCCACTTCATTTTGTATTTGAAATCAGTTATAGTTTGTCCTTCGAAAACCTCACTGACACAGCAAGACGGTTGCCTGGCTGGATTAAATTGCAAGTTGCGGGACGGACACACGGCCGGCTATGCTGACAGCTCAGAACTGAAAATGAGAATTGACTTCCGACTTATAAATTCATTCCCGTCGTCGTCAATATCGATTAGCTAAGTAGAAAGCGACTTTTTCACAATGTTACGATTTTACGACGTGTCACGCCTTTTCGCGTTATCAATATATATTTGACATGGAAAATGTAGGCGCATGAGTCCTGAGGAAATTCATACGAATCACAATAGTTAATCGATTTGTGATAAACCTGAACCTATTCTCATCTCACCAAGTGACAATTCCTTCTGCCTCGAAAAATGGAAGAGATATATGAACTCTAAAGTGTTATTGTAATCAGTGGTTCCGAATTACTGGCCATAATGGCAACAGGTTTTTATAGTTTATATAATACTGCAGCTCCTTCTGGGAGTCGAGTAACCGGAATTGCCAAAAGGACTTTGCGAAGTTGTGGTTAATAATTGACGACTCGTAGGGATTGAAATTTCACAGTTTGCACTTCTAAACCTACGAATACACTCAATAAGTGAACAGAAATCATACTGGCGAATTATGTTAGGGGAAAATTTTAAACTTGGAATATTCCCTCCCATTTCGTGATGCATCTTTTAAGAGCTGGTGTTTGGCTGCGAGGCTTCGAATTGTATCAGAACTATTACGTACGCCACTACGGCGCAGAGTATCTGTTGATAAATAAACATTACATCATCAAATTTCTGAGGAAAATTAATTTCGTTAATAATGACCATATCAGGTAGTAATTCTTCGCATTCATAATAAGCACGACGAATTAATCAATCGGTCTTACCTTGTATACGCATGAATAGTCCAGATCGAAGAACTCGAAGATAGATACAGTGACCGGTTTCTGAATTAGTTGGAGAGAAAACATGAAGAACTGCAACAGATAGTATCACACATCTTATTCCGAAACTTGTTACGTGGATATACTTATTAGGCATCTTCTACAGAGGAAATTACAATTCATGTGGTCCCTACCAAAAAAGGTTTGGAATATAAATGGCCTAAAAACAACGAGAGGAACTTAGGTTGGGACTGACAGATATCAGCCAATATACCTCGTTCTGCAAATCACGTGGCTTGTACTTGTACCAGACTTTGAACAGCACAGCTTTCATAATGTTTCCCTGGAGAAAATGGCAATTGTAATTAACCGTGGAAAATCGATAACATTGAGAAATTTCATCGGTTAATATATCCACACAACTGGCAATCTAACGAAAAACTGTGGAATCTCACCTCTTCACAGGTTTTTACAGATGAATGACCAATGGCAAATAACTGAACAATTAATATCACCATCTGAAGCAGGGTACACATGATTTTGATAACGAACGGGACGATTTCTGCAGCACTGCAAAGCTGGCTCGAATTGCGAATGATGAAATATATCCAAAAACAGTGCATCATCAGCTCGAGACAATATTGAAAGCATTTCAACAGAATTGGGATTGCGAATAGGTAGGTCGTTTCAAGTACCAAATCGCAGAGTTTTAGGTGCAAAGATTCGATTTTCCGAATACGTTGCAGAGCAGTAAGATCTTCAATGCCTGGTTGAGTTTCCTCGCTAGGATTCCTGCACACCACAAGCATCTGCGAATTATGGATGTGGCCAGATGGACCGAATATGTTGCATAGTTTCTCGTTCACTAGCGTGAAACGTTCTTTTATGAAGAACATCATTTGGACAAAAATTATGACCACGTTAAAACGAAACCAAGTGACTAAATTTCCGGTAATTTTGTATGAAATATTCCACTCATTTTCCATGACATGCAACATGACAGAGATGGCAATGATGACGGCGTTTGTCATTACGATTGTCACGAGAAGATTCTTGAAGAATTTGCGACGATCCTCCTTGATGCCTAAAATCTTCAGTCCCTCGCCGATGGCGCGATGTTCATTCATTATGTATAATACCTTATTATACATCAACAAGAATATGATCAGGATGAGAGTTGCAGTCGAAACTTTGGTACAATGTTGGATAGCAAAGCCGATTTTTCCGACATATGTAATCCGGTATGATTCCAAATTTGCTATCACGGAAACAAGTAGTAGTACTGCAACAATATTACAACTGCCAGTCAGGAGGACAGTATAAAGTATACCAAGTAGGGTCGGTGGATAGAATCTGTCTTTTTTAATGGTGAACGGTGCCAGTCCAATCAATTTCGCAAAGTAATAGACCAGTATCTCAGGTTCGGGTACGCTCAATTTCCACTTCATTTTGTATTTAAAATGACTAATGGTAAAAATCTTCACAAACCGCGACGGACGCAGCAAGACGGTTGTCTAACTAAATTGAATTGTGGTTTTCGGTACGGACACACGACGGGGTCTGCTGACAGCTGAAGACTAAAAATGATGGTCGGTTCCCAAATTGTAACCTCATTCCCATCGTTAACATCGATTAGTTGAGTAGAAGGCGACGTCTACTCTTTTTTCACGACGTGTGTACAATGTTACGACTTGTCACGCGCTCCCCTGCGTTATCAGTAGGGAACATCAAGAATTTCCGAAATGAAAAATATGCGGTAATACTTCCAAAGAAATTGATGCGAATAATACTGATTAATCGACTTGTGATGAGCCTAGACTTATATGTATAAGCAATAATAAATTTTATGTGAGACGAAAGATTCATCAAACGTTTTAGCAACGTTATTGTCATAATGTACCAAATTGCATCGACAGATGACCCGGGCGATGCAGCTTGCACGTAAAAAGGAATGCCACGTGGAAGGTTGACATTCGACCAGAGACAATAATAATTTGCTAATCGATTGCGACACGTGTAACTTATGAGAGCCACCATCGATTTTGTAGAATGTCGTAAAAAACAAGCGGACACGTTATTCAATAACTGCACGTGTGTATGCGTTCGGGAAAGGTCACTCGATGCACTCACTGATTAGGAGGTTTCATGACTTTCTCAAAAGCAGGCGAAAAAAAAGTATGGATTTATGGAGTGTCCCATATTTCCTATCGTCAAAATTTGTTTTCAATAGCAAATGACACATTACAGTATGGAATAAATTTGTATTGTTTCAAAAGATAGGAATTCTAGAAAGTTATTCTTGTCGACTCTTTTGATTGGCTGCTGAATATAAAGGCGTGGCGATTAAAGTGTAGAGCGCATACCTACCTGTTGCTTATTCTGGGCGTAAAACTAGGGGATTGTCAGGACGACCCTGCGGAGTGGTAATCAATGATTGACAAACAGTATAATGTTCAATTCTGTATTTCACACACCTACATCAACACGCACAATCTGAATCTGAAGACAGCAAACCGGAATGAAAACTTTTTGTCGAGGGACTATTCGAACTTACCAATTGATTTATATTCATTGCTTCAAGTAGTGACTTTCAATGTCTAAACTGCAATACATAGCATCGTTAACACAGTGCAAAGAATCGGAGACACAATAATTAGTTTTAAATTGATCACGCGTATATCAAAGAACAGGTCAAAAGTGCAATTCAAACGTGTTCGAAATCGATCAAAGTTTCAATTTTGCTGAAACGCCATTCCTCTCTTGTCCAGCATGACTCCATTTCGTGACACATCTCCGAAGTACTGGGATCCTACTGTGGAGTATCAAATTGTATCAAGATGATCACGTACGCCATGACGAAGCCGAGTATCTATGAATCAATAAACATCGTATTACTGAATATCTCAATTCTCGATCTAATTACTCGGATCTCACCTGGTATACGTACGAATAGTCGATATTGAAGTAGCCGAAGATGGATGTAACGACCGGCTTTTGCAATAATTGCAGAGAAAACATGACAAACTGTAACAGACGATATCACACATCATATTGTAAATTTAAAAATGAGATTTTGCGTAGCACGCATTCCGTTGTACGTAAGTCAAGTTCTCGGGGAATCCGTTGATTGACAGTAGACTCATTCGATGTCAATAATCTTATGCATATAATATTTAACAGCCAACATACCTCGTCCTGCAGTTCGTGTGGCTTGAACTTGTACCAGACTTTGCACAGCATAGCTTTCATGGCATTTCCCTGAAAAAAATAGCAATTAAGATTAATCGTCTGTAATCAATAACGTTGAGAAATTCGACTTTGTAATTGTGCAATCACTAATTGAATCTGTTGACATTGTTGGTGATTACCAACTGGCAATCGGGAAAAAAAAAACACTGAATCTCACCTCTTCACAGGTTTTCACTGATGCGTAAGCGATGGCAAATAAGTGTGATATTGTGATGATCATTTTTAATACGGGGCATACGATGGCTTTCACAAACGGAATGATTTTCGCAGTACTGGAGAGCTGGCTTGGAACTCCACCAACGCCATATATCAAAAGGCACTGCAGTACTAGACTAGTACAGTATTCGACGGTTTTTGAAAGAATTGGAATCGCAAATAGCTTGGTCGTTCGATGTACCAAATCACAGAGTTCAAGGTGCAAGAATTCGATATTTTGAATACGCTGGAGATCGGTAAGATCTTCAATGTCTGGTTGATTATCATCGCGAGGATTTCTGGACATTGCAAACAGCTGCAAATGATTGAGCGATCGGCGTGAGCTAGCTGGTCTGAATACGTTGTACAGTTTTTCGTTCACTAGCTTGAAACGTTGCCTGATCAAGAAAAGAATTTGAGTAAAAATTAAGACCACATTGAGGAAAAGCCAAGCGTCGACAATATATTTAATTGAGACTAATATGGGCCCGTCGAAATCAATGAAACAGAACGTGAAATATATTGCAATGACGACGGCGTTTGTCGTCACGATTGTCATGAAAAGATTCTTGAAGAGTTTTCCATGATCCTCCTCGATGCCGAAACTCTTGAGTCGGTCGCCGATGTCGTACACTCTATTCATGATGTATAAAATCTTCTTGTACTCTGTCACAAATATCATCAGGGTGAGAAATGTAGTCGGACAGCTGCTCAAATATTGGATAGAAATCCTGATCTTTGTAAATTGTGATATTTGCACTGTGTCAAGTTCTGCCAATATATTGGTGACTGCTGTATTTGCAACAAGAAAATAAATGGCAGCGAAGACGATGGTATAAAGTTTATCGAGTAGGGTCGGTGGATGAAATCCGTCTTTTTTTACAGTGAATTGTGCTAATCCGGTCAGTTTTGAATAATAATACACCAGTATTGGACGTTCTGGTAAGCTAAAATTCCACTTCATCTTGAATTTCAATTCTGCTACTGTCAGTTCTTCAAAAACTGCCGTGTACACAAGAAGACGGATGCCTTCCACTCAAGCCGATACGGTACGAGACGCTTAACAAAATGAGATAGCACGCTGTGGTATCGACACACAAAAGGGTCTGCTTCCAGCCGCAGACTGGAAGTGATCGTCAATTTGCAACTCGTTAACTTACTCTCGTCCTCGTCGATATCGATTAGCCAAGTAGAAGGCGACTCCCGCTATTTTTTCATTATGTTACGACGCGTTACGTCTTCTTGTACAGTAAACACGGAGCATCTATTACATTTACAAACGACAATTTTTACGACCCCTGAAACCTTGATGCGAATAATACCGGTTGCTGTCAATGCATTAGGATATGTATGTACCTTCGTTTCATATCGACTTCGGAATTTTACAATCGATTTTGGGGCTGTAAATTGGGTTACTCATTCTGAACTAGTTACTTGCAAGAATAATTAATTTCAATTTATTCATTCCAATGAAATAATCACGGATCACTGATGAGGCGAATCTCTAATCCTAATGAATGATCAACGAAATTTAGTAGGTAGGGTCTGATTTTGACTAATGAAATCTATATGTTTCCGCAAAATTGATCGTGATATTTTGGGACCAGTAAGTTCGCCCTATTTCCGGGTTCGTCGTTTAATCGCTCCGGGCAACATATACCATCAATTTGTGTTGGACAATGCATCGAATGGATATGCCATGATACGTTATTCTGATTCACTGTTCCGATAGGGCAGATATTGTATTTTATGGCACTACCTGTTGATTATTTTGGGAGTCAAATTAGGGAGTCGCCAGGACAGCTCTGTGGAGTTGTAATCATCAATTGTTGAATTGTTTGAGGTTCAATTTTATATTTTTTATTTCATACATCTACATCTATGTATACAATCTAAATCTGACGACAGCACACCGTGAGGCAAACTTGTTTTCGGTGGAATATGTGAATTTACTAATTGATTTGTATTCATTGATTCGAGTCGTGACTTACAATGCTCAAACTGCAACACACAGCATCGCTAACACAGTGCAGAGAATCCGATACACAATAATTGGTTTTGAATTGTTCACGTGTATATTAAAGAACAGGTCAGAAGTGCAATTCAAACGTATTCGAAATAGATCGTTTCAATTTTGCTGAAATGCCATTCCTCTCTTGTCCAGCATGACTCCATTTCTTGACACATCTTTGAAGTACTGAGATTCTACTGTAGAGTATCAAATTGTATCAAGATGATCACGTACGCCATGACGAAGCCGAGTATCTATGAATAAATAAACATTGCATTATTAAATTACTCAACTTTCGATCTAATTGCTGGGATCTCACCTGGTATACGTACGAGTAGTCCAGATTGAAGTAGCCGAGGATAGATATAGCGATCGGTTTTTGAATTAGTTGGAGAGAAAACATGGTGAACTGTAACAGACAATATCACACATCCTATATTTCGGATTTCAATCGAGTGTCTGAAATTTCGTCCAACGAGAATGGTGCTTTAGCGAGACTTATAACTTAGACATGGTCCTACGACATATTTCAGAATAGCATCTGCTAATGAGAAAATGACAGTCGATAATGTCCATAAAAACAATGTGGCTTACAATGTAAAGCATCGAGAGCAAGTTGAGTGCTCACACGATACGTTCGTTGACGGAAGTTTTACTTGCTTGAAGTGATAAAACGCAGATGATAGTCTTCGGACAACATACCTCATTGTGTAAATTCCGTGGCTTGAATTTGTACCACACTTTGAACAGCACAGCTTTCACAGCGTTTCCCTGAGAAAAAAAAAAGAACAGTGATAATTATTTGTGAAATTTCAATGCTAGCAAGAAATTTGAATTCATAGCTGTGATATGACTCCGATCTGTTAACATGGTTGAAGATTATCAAATAGCAATTGAAGAAAGAAACAGCGCAACCTTGCCTCTTCACAGGTTTTCACTGATGCGCAAGCGATGGTAAATAGATGAGCAATTGTGACGATCATCCTAAGCAGAGTACACGAAGCATTTCTCATAAACGGAACGATTTTGGCAGCACTGCAGAGCTTGTCTGATTTCGGAGTAATGTGATATATCCAGTAGCAGCCGAGTATTAGATCGCAACTGACTTCAATGGTTTTTGAAAGAACTGGGACCGCAAATAGATTGGTCGTTCGGTGAACCAGATCACAGAGTTCAAGGTGTATAGCTTCGATCTTTCGTATGCGTTGAAGATCGGTGAGACCTCCAATGCCTGGTTGATTGTCATTGCGACGATTCCTGGATACCACAATCAGCTGCAAACGATGGAGCGATCCGCGTGGGCCAGCCGATCCGAATATGTTATACAGTTTCTCGTTCAATAGCTTGAAACGTTGTCTGATGAAGAGAAGCATTTGAGTGAAAATTAGGATCACATTAAGATATAACCAAGCGTCGATAGTGGATTTAATTGAGTATATCATGGTCCATCTAGGTTCGATGAAACACAACGTGACATATATCGCAATGACGACGACGTTTCTCGTCACGATTGTCACGAAAATATTCTTAAAAAGTTTGCCATGATCCTCCTCAATGCCCAAGCTCTTGAGTTCGTTACCGATGTCGTACAATTTATTCATGATGTACAATATCTGCTCATGCATCAACAAAAATGTCATTAAGGTGAGAAGTGTAGGCGGCAAGCCGATCGCAACTTGGCTAGAAGCCCCGATCATTCCGAGTTCTGATAGTCCAGAGGTGTCAATTCTTTCTAATATGCTAGCCACTGCTGATGTTGCAATAAGAAAATAAATGGCAGCAAAGGCGACGGTATAAAGTTTACCGAGACGGGTAGGTGGATAAAATCCGTCCTGTCCCACGGTAAATAGTGCTAATCCGGTCAGTTTTGAAAAAAAATATACAAGTGTCGTATGTTCGCGTAGGCTCAATTTCCATTTCATCCCGAATTTTCTAATTCCACTATCGTGAGATCTTCAAGAATTGCCGTGAGCACAAGCAGACGGATGCTTTCTACTAAAGCCGGCGCGGTAATAGTCCGCTAGCAAAATGGAATTGCACGTTGTGGTATCGACACACAGGAAGGTCTGCTCACAACCGAAGACTGAAAGTGATAGTCGATTTGCAACCCGTTAACTTATTCCCGCCGTCGTCAATATCGATTAGTCAAGTACAAAGCGACTGACACTCTGTTTTCGTCATATTCCAATGTGTTACACTTCCCCGCCCAATCGATCCGAAGCATTCATTACAGTTACAATATAAAACATTAACATATTGATGATCACGTGAAAAATTGAATTTAATAGGTAGCAATTTTTGCTATTGAAATCCGCCTCGCCGCACGGCTTATTCAACTTTCTAGGTTCGTGAATACTGAAAAGAACTGGAAACTTAAATAGGATAAATATTTGTTGAATTGTATGACAGGCACTTTATTTTACACAAATCTACTTTCAGATATACATACATTTGATATTCATGGACACGGCACACTAGAAGACAAACGTGTAATATTGGTGAATTTTTTGAATTTAATTCGTGACTTATAATCTATACACAATTCGCAGGATTCCTAAAATCGTGCAAAAAATCTCAAAGCACAATAAATCACACTGAATTTCCGTTTAAATTGACTAGTCAGTCGAAGAATAGGTCAGGGTGTGACCCCAAGGTGTTCGAAATTAATCGTTTCAAATTTGCTGAAATGCCATCCAAGTCTTGTGCAGCATGATCCCATTTCATGACGCATATCCTAAACACCGGAATTCGCCTGTGACGTATGAAATTGTATCAAGATTATTACGTACGCGCCCACGCCGCAGATCATCTGCAAATGAATAAATGAACGTGTGTAAGAACGAAAATGTGTTTAGAAAAGCAATTTCCCAAATAATGATTATCGAATTTTTTTTTCTGAATTTTCTTGAGAAAATCAATGAATCAAATAACGATGCAATTATTTTCGAGAAAATGTCATGTTTTAATTATTCATCCCGCACGATGTAAGTATCGATTGATCGGTATCTCACCTTGTATACGTAAGAATAGCCCAGGTCGAAGAACCCAAAGGCACGTATGGTCACTGGTTTGTGCTTCAATTGGAGTGAAAATAGAAAAAACTGAAACAGTCAATATCGCACATCGTATTTCAGGCATTAAACAAGTTAACAACCGTTAATAAGTTAACCATCGCTGTAAGGGTTGTCAGGAAATTCGTTGATCAACGGAATTTTAATTTGCTGTTGATATATAATCGAACATAGACGATAGCTATCGGCCAACACACCTCGTCCTCTAATTCATGTGTCTTGAATTTGTATCTTGCCCTGCAGAGCACAGCTTCCGTAGAATTTCCCTATAAAAAACAGTATAGTTTGAATAGAGCTTCTGGAATCGATATAAATGAAAAATGAATTTTACAATTTTCGCAATCACTCGTGATCGGTTCAAGTAATCAAAACTCATAAACTGGCGATCGCAGAAGTATGTTATTTGCAATTGCATCCTTGTCGAATCTTACCTCTTGACAGGTTTTCGACGATGCGTGACCAACTAAGAATATCTGACCGATCAAGAGGAACATCCTGAGAAGGGAACACAAGACAGTCCTCATGGCTGGGCCGATTTCTGCATCGCTGAAGTCTTGGCCTAAGTTTTGAACAATGAAAAATATCCAGAAGCAGGTTAATATCAGTGACGTACAGAATTGAAGGCTTCTCCAAATAATCGGAATCACAAATAGACGGGTCCACTCATCTACCAGATCGCAGAGATCGAGGTGCAACCCTTCGATCATTCGGATACGTTCGAGATCGGTAAGATTTTCGATGTTCGCTTGAGTTTCATCGCAAGGGTTCCTGCAGATAGCGAACACCCGAGAGCAATGGAGAGATCGGGAGTTGCCAGCTGTTCCGAATACCTCGTAAAGTTTGTCGTTAATAAGTTTGAAACGTTGCTTGATGAAGGACAACGTTTTTGCGAAAATCAGGATCGTGTTGATATGAAACCAAGTGTTGAAATCTTGGTATATTGAATAATCGATGGGCCAGTTGTCTTCCAATAAACCCATCGTTGCAAATATCAGAATGGCGATGGCGTTCGTGAATATGACTGTTACGAAAATATTGTTGAATATTTTCTCTGGATCCTCCTCGATGTCTAATCTCTTGAATGTCTTGCCGATATCGCACATTTTATTCAATATGCATAGGATTTTATTGTACGTACACAAAAATATCAACAGGGTGATAAATGTAGTCGAATAACTGGTGCATGTTTCAGTAGCTACCATAACCTTCCCAAATTTCGATGCGTTCGATTCCCAAAGACTTTTCAACATAAAAAGACTTCTCTTTGATGCTACGATAAAATAAGCGGCAGTCACGAAGACCGGATAAAGTACACTCAGTACGGTTGGTGGATAAAATTTGTTATTTTTCACGGTGAATGGTGCCAATCCCATAAATTTCACGAAATAATACACCAGTATCGGCGGTTTGGGTATACTCAACTTCCACTTCATTTTTTCTACAAATACTGTAACGGTCTGTGTACTGTTATCTGATTATCCACCTATTTATTTTTATTTACTTACTCATTCTTTCTATTTACTCCTTGATTCGGCCTGTAATTCTTTGTATTGTATGTGCTATTCCTTGCCCAACATTACCATGGGAAAAATAAACTCTCTGTCTATCTATCTACTGGATATCTAACTAAAAAAAATTGCATGTAACAGGACTGACACGCGTGAGGTTCGGCTTCAAGTTCGAAACTGCAAATGACGATCTATTCTTAACTCGGTAAATTATTTCCCTAGTTGTCGATATCGATTACTAAAGTAGACGGTGACTTACCATTCTTGTATTTATGATGTTACCAGATATAAAGCCTCCTCACACAATTACGCTCGCTTGCCTATCGTGAATATTTACAGAGACTTTGTCAAGTTGTGATCAATAATTGACGAATCATATGAGTTTGAATTTTATATTTCACACATCTACATCTATACAGACGATTGAAATGCGGAAACACTAAACTTATGGGACGTTAGCGAATTCAACAATTTTCTCGTTCCTTCTGGTTCAGTTGTGATTTACAGCTTATATGACACAGTGCATAGAATCTACGGTACGCTAAATTACAATGAAATTGATTTTTCTTATTATAGGTGTGAAAAAACGCTTGTGTTCATTGCTGACGAAATTCCATTTCACTTGCGAGTGTGTATACCATAATTAATTTCTTGACGCATCACTCAAGCCACGAAATTTGGCTCTAGATTATTAAATTGTATCAAGACGATCAGGTACGCCACCACGGCGCAGAATATCTGTGAATAAATATAAACACATATTATTGCACTTTGGATTGTGATAATTATCCCCATTCACCTCGCACTGTGTCAATTCACAATTCAACTGCCTCTTTTCTCTATCACTCTCTACACTTGTCGTTCAGTTGGCCATAATCAGAGATTACTTACACGTCCAAACTACTGTGGGACTCTGTGTGACGAAACGTCGAACCTGACAATTACCCAATAGGAGTAATGAATCGATCAAACTGTCTCACCTTGTAAACGTACGAGTAGCCCAGATCGAAGAACCCAAAGGCAGATACGGCGACAGGCTTGTGCATCAGTTGGAGTGAAAACAGAAAATACTGAAACATTCAATGACACACACAGTATTACAGAGATTGCTCAAGATTACTTAATCTGGCTCGACAAGTATCGTGCGTTGTCTGGAGTTATTGCAGTAAATAATCGATCAGAGATGATGGTTATCGGACAACATACCTCGTCCTCTAGTTCCCGTGGCTTGAACTCGCGCCGTACTTTTGAGAGCACAGCTTTCATAGCGTTTCCCTGAACAAAAAATTTTTGCACACTTAATCAATCTTTCAAAATCGAAGTGATTGGAAAACTTGATTTTATAGTTGCGAAACCACTTTGGTTGGTGAAAATAGCCAATCGTTATCAACTGGCAATGAGAGGAATATTCAATTTGTGATCTCGAATCAATGCTGAATCTCACCTCTTGACAGGTTTTTACAGATGCGTGAGCTATGGCAAGTATCTGAACAATCGCGATCACTATCTTAATTGTGAAATCCGACGTTCTGATGATGAGTCGAACGACCTCCGCAGTACTGCGGAACTCGCCCAATTTGTGTAGGATAATATATAACCAGAAGCCGTCGACAATTATTTCGGTAGACAGTATAACGCTTTTAAAAAGTATCGGAATGCCGAATAGATTGGTCGTCTGATCTACCAGATCACAGAGGTTGAAGTGCAGAATTTGGATTATTCGCAGACGTTGGAAACCAGTTAGATCTTCGATTCCCGGTTGATTCACTTCGCGAGGATTCCTATGCACTAATAACATCCGCGTATTATGGAGAGACCGACGGATGCCAGCTGATGTGAACGCGTTGTAAAAATTTTCGTTAACTAGCGCGAATCGTCGCTTCATGAAAATCATAATCATGGTGAAAATTAAGACCTCGTTCACGCTGAACCAAGTTTCAATATTATATTTTATGAGGAAAATCATCGACCAATCAGCTTCCATCAATGTCAACATTACACAGATTACGAAGACGACGAAGTTTGTCACAATGATAGTCACGAAGACATTCTTAAAGAATTTTTCTTGATTCTCCGCGACGCCCAAAGTCTTCAGTCCGTCGTCGATGTCACACAGTTTATTCATTATGTGTAAGATCTTTTTATACATGAACAAAAATATCAACGTGGACGGAAGCATACTCAAATTACTGGTCAGATAGTGGATAATAGTGACAACGAATCCGAGTTGTGAAATATTAAATCCGTCAAGTACTCTTAAAGCGGTTGGAACCATCATTGTTGATAGGAAAAAATGAGTGGCAGCTAAGAAGACCGGATAAATCTTAGCCAGTATGGTCGGCGCATAAAATCTGTTATTCTTCATAGTAAATGGTGCCAGTCCGATTAATTTCACATAATAATACACCAGAATTGAATTTTCGGGCAAGTTCAATTTCCACTTCATCTCGAATTTCAATTACTCTATCGGCAGTTCTTCGAAAACCGCGGTATGCACAAGAAGACGGATGCTTTCTAGTCAAGCTGATGAAATGCAGGTTGTGGTATAGACACACGGGATGGTCTGCTTGGAGCTGAAGACTGAAATAATAGTCAATTTGCACTCGTCAGCTTATTCCGGTCGTCGTCAATATCGATTAGCCAAGTAGAAACCGACTACCACGCTTTTTCATTATGTTACGACGTGTTACGCCTCCTCGCACAATCTATAGGGAGCATTTACAATATTTACGAAATCTAAAAAGCTCGATGCAAATGATGTTGACTAATAAACTGATGGCACTGCCGTCCACGTGATAACACATGTTCTTGTCTACAGAAGAATGTGTTGTTCTATTCTCGGGTTGTGAATTGTATTGTTTATTCCGAAGTACTTATTTAGTATTCAAATACCGGATCTATCGTATCGTATGGGATCATCGGAGAAACGAGAAGAAAAATATGGGTGGCAAACTGTATGAAGTTCACGGTTTATAATTCATACATTCACATCTATGGCGGTCTTGGGAAATTTTTAAGAGGATTCATCAATTATTGTGTTTTTATAATACTGGTTGTGACTTACTTGTAGTTTAGGAAACACAACTTTCTGCATGGTTGTCGCAGTGAACACAATTATCGACATAACTATACATAACAAACACCCCACGTGCAATGAATCTCACTCGAAATAGTTCTTCAATTGTGTGTACGTTCAAGAATAATACGAAAAATGTTCCTCAAAATTGTCAGAAATCGCTCGTGTCATTTTTGCAACACAACCTATTTCTTGGCGCATCCTTCAGGTACTGGTATCGATCTGCGACGTGTGAAATTGTATCATAATCACCAAGTACGCGACCACGGCGCAGAATATCTGCATAAATGTATAAGTTTGAATTCAGAACGGCTCCATAACGGCAGATATGTTTGTCGGAAGCCTAAGAATCAACACTTTTAAAATCAGTACTGTACAGCGATCGATCGGTCTTACCTTGTAAAGATACGAATAGTCCAGTTTGAAGAACCCGAAGGCAGACACAGTGACAGGTTTGTGCATCAGTTGGAGTGAAAACAGAAAAAACTGCAACAATTGATATCACATATTGTATTCCAGATATTAATTGCCAACTGTGCAATTTCTGAAGTTTGGCTAGATACTTTATGGGAAGCAGTAATTTTTCAAAACCAGCACGGTCCATGAAAGCTTGGCCAATCTACATACCTCGTCCTCCAGGTCCTGTGACTTGGGTTTACGCCACACTTTGGATAGCACAACATTCGTCGCCTTTCCCTTCAGAAAAAAATAACCACGATTATTATTTTTGATTCGATAGGTGTAAAAAAGAAATGAATCTTACCTCCTTACAGGTTGTTGCGGATGCATAAGCGATGGGGAATAACTGCGCAATGACGATAACAATTTTAAGCAGGGGACTCGTGATGTGTTTCAGGACCGCAACGATTTCTGCAACACTGTGGAGTTGGCTTGCAGAATTTTGAAACACGAAATATATACGAAAAAAGGACACTATCAGCTCGATGGAGTTTTGCAAGCTACTCAAAAGAATTGGAATCGCAAATAGATTGGTTGTTTGATGTACCAGATCACAGAGTTCAAAATGCGAAAGTTCGATCTTTTGAATACACTGGAGATCGGTGAGATTTTCAATGCCCGGTCGAGACTCTTCGCGGGGATTTCTGCGCACAACAAACATCTGTAAACGGTTGAGAGATCGGCGATGACCAGCCGGTCTGAGTACTTCGTAAAATTTTTCGTTTATCAGCTTGAAACGTCGCCTAATGAAGAGCAGTATTTGGGCGAAAGTCAATACCATATTCAATTTGAATCCCATGTCGATGGTGTATTTAATTAGAAGAATTGTGGTCATTCTAGGTAATGTGAAATTCAACATGCCACACGCTGAAACGAGGACAGTGTTCGCCATTAGAGTGGTCACGCCAACATTTTTGAAGAATAGTCCACGATCTTCCTCGATTTCCAACTTATTGAGTTCGTCGCCGATGTCGCAAAGCTTATTCATAATATATAGGATCTTTTTGTACATGAGTAAAAATGTTATCAGGGTCAGAAACGTACTCGCTATGTTCATGAAATGTCGCAATATTATCCCTATGTTTGCGAGTGGTGAAAAAGTACCTGGGCCAACTTCTCTTATAATCGGAGTAAGTGCTATTTGTAGTACGAAAAAGTAAACTCCAGCCAAGGAAACCGAATAAACTTTACCCAGGAGGGTCGGCGGATAGAATCTGCCCTTCCTTATGGTAAACGGTGCTAGTCCTGTCAATTTCACGCAATAGTACACCAGCATCGGAGTTTCAGGCATGCTGAATTTCCACTTCATTATATATTGTTGAGATTATTTATATTTTCAAAAAACTGCTTCGTTCACAACAAGAAAAATGCTTTTTATTCAAGCTGGCGCGTTACTGAATGGCTAAAAAAAAAGAAATTTTTAAAAATGGAAATTTGAGTTGCGGGACGGACCTAAAACACTGGGTCTACTTCCGGCTCCAAACTGAGAATGTCGATCAATTCTCAATTCCAAAATACCAACTTGCAAACCTATTTTCGTCCTCGTTAATATCGATTTGTTAGGTAAATAGAGCGACCGTCACCTCTTTGTTTGCGATGCTATTGTGTCGTGACGTGTTATATTTCTTAACATAATGACCATTGTTAATAAATTGAATGAAAAATATTCACGATCCCTAAGAGATTGCCATATACAACACATCGGAAGTCGACCTGGTTTTCGGTAAATTATTCAAATTTCTGAATACATTTTTTATTTTTGTTTTTATCAATCTGAGCAGTGACTTATAATCTATAAAATACAATTCACGACATTTTTAACACAGTGCAAATAATTTGCAGCACAATGAATTATACTGATATTAATTTTCATAGAAGTGCTTTTCAGAGGTGCTGAAAATCTTATATTGCCTTATTGCTGCTGAAATGCCATTTTACTTGTCAGCGGCGTAACCTGTATGTTGATGCATCACTCGGCCCGGAAATTTGGCTTATTGGATTATCAAATTGTATCAAGACGATCAGGTACGCCGCCACGGCACAGAATATCTGTAAATAAATATGAACACATATTATTGTGCTTTGGTATGTGATAATTATTCGCATTCACCTAGCACTTTGTCAATTTACAATTCAACTGTTTTTTTTCTCTATCACTCTTTACACTTGTCGTTCAACTGGCCATAATCATGGATTGCTCACGCGTCCAAACTACTGTGGGACTCTGTGTGACGAAATGTCAAACATGACAATTACCTAATAGGAGTAATGAATCGATCAAACTGTCTCACCTTGTAAACGTACGAGTAGCCCAGATCGAAGAACCCAAAGGCAGATACGGCGACTGGCTTGTGCATCAGTTGAAGTGAAAACAGAAAATACTGGAACATTAAATGACATACATAGTATTTCAGAGATTTCTGAAGATTACTAAATTTGGCTCGACAAGTATTGTGCGTTGTCTAGAGTTAATGCGTGTTGGAACTTGGCGGGCATATTTCTGTGACTTTTGTGGCTTTCTCGACGATATACTGAGTGTCGAAAATTTGTGTTCGCAGTAAATAATCCATCAAAGATAATGGTTATCGGACAACGTACCTCGTCCTCCAGTTCCTGTCGCTTGAACTCGCGCCGCACTTTTGAGAGCACAGCTTTCGTAGCGTTTCCCTGAACAAAAGATTACCCACACTTAATCAATCTTTGAAAATCAGTGTGATTGGAAAAGTTGATTTTATAGTTGCGAAACCACTTCGATTGGTGAAAATAGCCAATGGTTATCAACCGACACTAAAAGAAACATTCAATTTGTAATCTGGAATCGATACTGAATCTTACCTCTTGACAGGTTTTCACAGATGCGTGAGCGATGGCAAGTATCTGAACAATCGCGATTACCGTCTTAATTGTTAAATCCGAGGTTCGGATGAGAAGTGAAACGGCCTTCGCAGTATTAGGAAACTCGCCCAATTTATGTAGGATCATATATATCCAGTAGCCGTTGGCCATTATCTCGGTAGACAATATAACGCTTTTAAAAAGTATCGGAATGCCGAATAGATTGGTCGTCCGATCTAGCAGATCACAGAGGTCAAAGTGCAGAAGTTGGATTATTCGCAGACGTTGGAAACCAGTTAGATCTTCAATTCTCGGTTGATTCTCTTCGCAAGGATTCCTATGCACTACTAGCATCCGCGAATTGTCGAGAGCCAGGCGGATGCCAGCTGATGTGAACACGGTGTAAAGTTTTTCGTTAACTAACTCGAATTGTCGCTTCATGAAAATCATAATCAGCGTGAAAATTAAGACCTCGTTGATACTGAACCAAGCTTCAATATGGTATTTTATGGCAAAAATTATCGGCAGATCAGCTTCCATCAATGTCAACATTACACATATTACAAAGATGACGAAGTTTGTCACAATGATAGTCACGAAGACATTCTTAAAGAATTTTTCTTGATTCTCCGCGACGCCCAAAGTCTTGAGTCCGTCGTCGATGTCACCCAGTTTATTCATTATGTGTAAGATCTTTTTATACATGAACAAAAATATCAACGTGGACGGAAGCATACTCAAATTGCTGGTCAGATAGTGGATAATAGCGACAGCGAATCCGAGATGTGAAAGATTCAATTCGCCAAGTACTTTCAGAGCGGCTGGAACCATCATTGTTGATAGGAAAAAATGAGTGGCAGCTACGAAGACCGGATAAAGCTTAGCCAGTATGGCCGGCGCATAAAATCTGTTATTCTTCATAGTAAATGGTGCCAATCCGGTTAATTTCACATAATAATACACCAGAATTGAATTTTCGGGTAAGTTCAATTTCCACTTCATCTCGAATTTCAATTCCACTATCGGAAGTTTTTCGAAAACTGCCGTGTGCACAAGAAGACGGATGCTTTCTAGTCAAGCCGATGGAATGGCACGTTGCGGTATCGACACACTGGATGGTCTGCTTGGAGCTGAAGACTGAAATAATGGTCAAATTGCACTCTTCAGCTTATTCCCGTCGTCGTCAATAACGATTAGCTAAGTAGAAACCGACTACCACATTTTTTCATTATATGTATTACGACGTGTTACGCCTGCTCGCACAATCTATAGGAAACATTTGCAACATTTACGATAGCTAATATTTACGAATTTTAATGATGCAAATGAAGTTGACCAATCAACTGATGGTACTGCCATCAGCGTGATGGTACATATTCTTGTCTTCAGAAGAATGTGTTGTTCTGGTAATCAAATAATCAGACTAAAATTGATTCTGCAATCGTAGAAGAATATAAGTTAGAAGTGTTTCTCAAAGGTTTGAAATAAATCGTTTCTTATGAAAGATTTTTCACTTTTAAATGTGGTTCTCTTACTCATCTGATAATCATCACCTACAAGCATCGCGAGTCTAATCATATGTGGACCTGTGAGAATTTGCGATCTGTTTGTGAGAAGTGACATGGGGCCATGGAGAGCGCACCTCGCTGCGTAGAAACACCGCCAATTGAAAGGTCGACATTGATCCAGAGATAAAGATAATTTGCGAGTCGTTTACGACACGTGTGTTCTACTGAGAGCCAGTATCGATCTCAGAGCTTATCGTGAAAAGTAAAGTAATACTTTGTTTGAGTACGTTCGTATGAGTTGGACGTAGGTAACTCGATTTACCGAACGATTACGAGCTTTTATGACTTTCGCGGAAGCACGCATAAATAATATCGACCTACGGAGGTGGACTTCGGAAGGTACGCGATACACGATAACGACTGTGTTACAACGAAACGGTACCTCCACCGAAGTAATCCAAATCTTATAAAAATATCTTGTATCTAACCGCGTCAGAATTTGTGCCGTGACAGACGTATGTACATTGTCACAGTATGCGTATGTACATTTATGATATTGGTTCTATACGCACCGCGTAATATGCTAAGTGAATTATGAATAATCAAATAGAGATGATAATTATCTTTCAACATACCTCCTCCTCTGGGTCCTGCGATTTACTGCTTATTTCAAAAAATATCTGATAACGTTTGACGACCGGCGTAATTTTGCCCAAAAATCATCACAAAATTCTGTTTTCAATTTGCCAGAAACGTACTGTATCTTTTTTCAATCTGATAGCGCGATCGTCGCGACAAGGAAGAAGATGGGAAGGAAAGATAACTAGTTGATTGACGATAGATATTTTTATCCCCATAACAATTCCTGATTGATTGAGGCACATGATACCGACGAAGGCGGGGCTATTATGATACACACCTATAATACAGTGCTCACCTGTTGCTTATCCTCGGAGGTAAGCCAGGGTATTGTCAGCACGACCCGGTGGGGTTAAACCGATCAATAATGGACTCAAGATTTCTAGAGCGTCACATATGCCTCTGTAGCGTTTCGAATTCTATCATTATTTTTCGATTCTACTGTATTGGGTAATGTGATAACTTTGAATGACAGCATACATCAAACATCGGGACTCGTAGAAGGCTGTTAGCACGTTTTGTGGGATTTCGAGGAAATTGGAGGGTGTAGTACCCACGTGTTGCTTCTTTACCGAGGTGAGCCGCCAGGGAGTCTCTAGAACGATTTTGTTGATCTGCAATCAGCACTTGACATATCGTATGATATGGACTTTATTTATTTTCACATATCTTTATCTACATTCTACATTGTACATCAAATGTATTTATACAATTACAGAGCTGGAGACAAACTTGTTCTAAGTATTCATTAGCATTTAGTAATATTATTTTTAGTATCACTCTGTGCTTTCATATCTTCTAAAACGCTATTTCACTACTGTGCTTCAGACTACTCAAATTCTTGACGCTTTTCTTAAGTACCAGGATTTTGATTCGATGTATCAAGTTGTATCATGATGATCAAGTACGCTACCATTGCGCAAAATATCTGTAAATTAATATCACAACACACAATGTGTGGAATTCTGTACTTGATCATATCAACATCAATGTATCGGACTAACCTTGTAGAGGTACGAATAGTCCAGATGAAAGAACCCGAAAGCAGCTATAACGACTGGCTTGTGCAGCAGTTGGAGAGAAAACATGAAGAACTGCAACAGTCAATATCATGCACTGTACTTCGGGTAATCATCAAATGTTTCAAGTTTGAGTAAACAAGTATCCTGTATTATCGTAATATTTCGATTCGATATTATACAGTTCTCATTCGAAGAATCACGAACCTAATAATTAAATAAAGAGTCACAAGAAGGGGGCGGTCAAAAATAATGAATAAATTACCTGGTTACAATGATAATTTTTACCTAATAGCTACTCGGTCTTGTGAATTACATATCCTTTTTTGGTAATAAAATATTAACAGCACCGTACTACGGTACATTTATATTCGGGTTGGACGGGCGTTAAAGTAATGTGCGATATGATCAAGTGATATGAGAAGTACAATCAACAATGCCCACAAAAAATATGCTGTGAAATATTGATGATCGCTTAAAAGCCGCATCGATGGAACTTCAATTTATCATCAACAACGGAATGACGGTGATAGTCATTCTTAGACTTACCTCGTCCATTAATTCCGTCGTCGTAAACCTATTCCATACTCTGAACAGCACAATTTTGGTGGCGTTTCCCTGAACAAAAGAATGGCTGAAAATTAATTTTCCGGAGTCTAAATTTCAGAAATACTCAAATTGATCATTCCATCTTCGTATATATGTAGATTGATAGGATTATTATTATAACCAGATCTCACCTGTTGGTATATCGTTGCAGTAGCGTAAGCGATGATGGTTGCTACAATGACAACGATCCCCATCCGCAGTATGGGACAAAAAATAATGCCGATGACAAACCAAATGTTACCTGTAGCTTCACGATGGCTCAAATTCAGGCCTACGTGATATATCCAATGGCTGGATAGGACGAGCTCGCACATTAACGAGAGGGTATTCAAAAGAATCGGAATGCCAAATAGACGGTTTGTCTTATCAACCAGGTCAGAGAGTTCCAAGTGCAAGACTTCCGTCTTATGTATATAATATTCTCTGTCGTCTTTCTGAGGTTTTCTTGCCGCCACAACCGTTCGCGAATCAGTAGCCGATCTGGCGCGGTGAACGAGTTCGAATACCTTGTAGAATTGTTTGTTCAATAATTTAAAACGTTTACCGATGCAGAGCAGGATCTGAGAAAATATTAGGAAGGTATTCAGACGAACGCACTCTTGAATAGTGTATGCGATTGACATGTGGACGGACCAGACTGGTTCCAATACAATCGTAACGAGACACATCGTACCGACGATGATGTTCGCCGTTACGACGGTCACGTATATATTTTTGAATAGTTTTCCGAGATCCTCGTCGATGCCCATACTCTTTAAATCGTTGTGGATTATACAGAGCATATTCATTACGTCTACGATCTCCTTGGAATTCAGTAGCCAGGTGATCAGAGTAAAAAACGAAACCCCACAATTTATCACGGAGTATAATACACCAGGACCATTTGCCACTTGTGGCGCATCGTCTGGTGCGATTTTTGTCGGTTCGAGAAATGGCAATGAGATTTTCATCAGAAAAGCGGCCGCGAATATTATCGGATAGAGTATATCCATAAGGGTAGCCGGGTGAAATGTGTTATTCTTCAAGGTGAATGGTGCCAGACCAAGAAATTTCGCCCAATAATAAATCGGCATCGGTGCTTTTACCGGAACCGACTTTAACGCCATCACAAAGCTTTCGAATAGCTGATATTCCGCTCTTGAACAAGTACTCTTTACCAGGCTGGAACTGGACAACGACTATCGAAAAGTTTTTAGTTACGAGACCAAGTCACGAAAGGGTCAGCGAATGGTTCGACACTGACAACCATATGTGTCAAGCTTATTCTCCTGTAAGCCAATATCGATTAGGAAAGTATGCGTCGCGCACCTCCGCTTTTTCTTTGTGATTGTCCGACCTGCAGTACCACCTTCTGACGAAAATTATTGTTTTCCAAGCAATTGAAAATGTTCACGATTCCGGAATTTTCACTCAATGGCTGACCGGCTCTGTCAAGCATTCGTGTTTGGTGGAAACTTATTGACAATACCATATTACCATATATTTATAATACTGGTAGGACAGGCGTTTAGTGAAGGACGATTTGATCCAGAAAACAAGAAAACCACAACCAATAATGTCTAATTAAAAATATTGCCTGAAATATTAATGATCGCTCGGAAGATATTGATGGAAATTCAATCCAGACTCATTTATGTTTCGGATACATTTGAATTCATTGATCTTTGGTTTTTTTATCACTCAGATGTGCTATTACTTGTAATCAATTCACAATATAATTCACAGCTTGATAAGACGGTGCAAACATTCAGTACATTTCAATTCACGAACTTGCATGACGTCAAAATTACATTCTAATTCTACGTATGGCTGTGAATATGTGAAAAGTAAGATTCGATGGTCTTCTTAGACGCTATTCCGATCTCGCGGAGGATTTCTTTTGTCTTGATGCTCCTTTTAGGTATCGGGCTTAGCTTGTGAAGTTTCAAGTTGTATCATGATTATGAAGTACGCTGCCACGGCGCAGAATATCTGTGAATTTGTATCGCAATACTTGTATCAGGTAAATTAAGCTAGCCACTTGTGATTCTTGCATGTATTGTGGGTGAATACTTGAATTTTATAAATAATATCATCGTCAATCAATCGGTCTCACCTTGTAGAGGTACGAATAATCCAGATGAAAGAATCCGAAGGCAGCCACAGTGACCGGTTTCTGCAACAGTTGAAGAGAAAACTTGAAGAACTGCAACAGATTGGATAAAAACGAATAAAATCGAGTAGCTTTTGATGGAATTGGAAGTTTCAATCAGCAAATTGCATAATTTATCAGAATTGAAATAAGCCTGGATATTTTGTGGATAAATTTGTTACGGTTAATTCACTGCAAACGAACCTCGTCCTTCATTTCTCCCGGATAGAACCTGTTCCACAATCTGTGCAGCACGGTCTTCGTAGCATTTCCCTGTCCCGAAGAGAAAGAAAAATTGTTTTCCTCGAGTCATGTAACTCAAATTGTGAGCAAGTAATGAAACTGATCATAGCCAGTCTTACCGCTTTGCATATCGAAGTACACGCATCGGCGATCAAAAATAATTCCACAATCATTATGGAAGTCCGGCCCACCAGCTGATGAACCAATGGGACTAAGGAATCTGTACTTTCGAAGGTATGATGCGATAAAAATATACCCGTGTACAATGCGTAGGAGTTTGTAAGTAGTCTGCTGAAGTGCTGCAAAATAGCAAACGTTATCGGAATTGTATACAAATTGGTAACGGACCCCACCAACTCGCTAAGCTCTCCGTGTAATTTAGCGATCTTCTCGACTTCTCCCACCGACAAATGTATATTCTCAGACTCAATGATGATCCTGTGCGGTGTTTGGGCGGCAATGCGTCGTTTTCTGACAAACTCAATGGCCGGCGAATTACGCTGATCATGTGATGAAAAAATCTTGTGATTCATTCTAACGGTACCTTCCAGCTTTTTGTTCAGAAATTCAAAAAGTCGCCTGAGGAAGATTATGGCTTCAACAAAGATCAGGATCGCGTTATGGAAATGCATGGTTATCAGGATACTTCCGAACCAGAATAATGCGGTAAATATCATACCATTTCCACCATTATCCAAAACAATATTGACGATAACTCCAAATAAAATTACGGCACTGTTGGACGCAATAATTTTGACGTAGAAGATTTTGTTGTACTTAAAGCAGCTTTCTTCGACTCCCAGATTCTTCAGTTCGTCTCTAATCGCAGTCATTTTATTTATTATCTCGATTATTTTGTTACTTTTGAACGCGAGAATCAACAGAGATGAGCACGCATCACCCATGTGTAGAGTTAAATGTATTGTGAAGGCGAAGTTATTAACAGAAGTGTATCGTATCGCTTTCGATCGACGGTAAACGAACATAATAAATGTCCATACCGAACTTAGAACAACCAAAATTACGGCATAAGCTTTGCGCCAGAAACCGGCAGGATGAAGATTGTTGTTCCTTACGCTGAACGGCGCCAATCCGATAAATTTCGCGAAATAATAAAGCAAACGTTGAAACCGCGTAAAATTAACATAACGCGTCATTCTTCAGCTACGAAAATCTTCATTTATCACGCAACATTGCTGACGAAAGAACTCGACCAATTTTCTCGGGTCGGAGGTGAGAAGGGTTTGCTCGAACGTCACATAGAACGTGGAATCTCGAGATGTGTTCAACGATAATGATAATTCATAAATCGATTGCGAAAGTAATATGCTACGTACAGCCAGTATCGCTTGTCGAGGTGATGTCAAGTGCAACGGAACACTTAATTCGATATATCCGTCCGTTCGTACGCGCTTCAGTTGATCGCTCGACTGGCGCAACGATTAGGAAGTTACACGATTGTCCTGAAAGTGGGAATAAAATGTATATCGATCCACGGACCTGCGCATATTTCATAGATGGAAAATTTTCACTTAATGTATTAGGTTGAGTTGGTAAAGTATTGTTTGGGTAGGAACATTTTAGTATGTACTACCATAATAGGGTACATTCTTAATATTGGTTAGACAGGTGCTAAGTAATGAACAGTAATTTTAAGGAAGAAAAATATTACCGGAAATACTGATGATCTCTTCGAAGCATTGATGGAAATTCGATGAATCGGCACAATGATAACCCAAATTGTTCTTCCAACGAATGATCCTCAAAGAGACAGTAGACATTTATTTCTATATCTCTATGTATATAAATATGCAATTTATAGTGCATTTGACACAGTGCAAATCAACCAACATATATTGCGAGAAATCAATGGCATATTAAGTCACAATGAAATTGATCTTGAATTGTGTGTACATTCAAGAACCCGGATTCGGCTGTGACTTGTCAAACTGTATCATGATAATTAGGTACGCAACTACGGCACAGAACATCTGCAAATTAATAAATTGACATGTTCACAAATGATTAAAAAAGAGATATCTTAATCGGTAATAAATATGGCAATTGGTCAAGCTCACCTTGTACAGGCACGAATAGTCCAGAAGAAAGAATTCGAAGGCAGACACAGTGACTGGTTCCTGCAGCAGTTGGAGAGAGAACTTCAATAACTGCAAAATCAAATATGCAAAGGTTAACTATATACAAAACGTTGCTAATAGCTGCTGACGCTAGGCTACATGGTATTTCAATATGTCCAAAGGTAATGAAATATGGATTCAAGAAATGTAGTATGCATCTTTTGGACCGGTGACATTCGTCCGGCAGAATCAGATCCATTTTGGATTTTCTCTGGACAAATTGACCACAGTAATTTTATAGCCGACGTACCGTATTCCTAAGTTCTTCTGGATAGAACTTGTTCCAGACTTCGTGCAGCATGGCCTTTGTGGCATTACCCTATCCCCGAAAAAGAAAAAATGATTTTATTCAGTCATGGAACTCGATTCGTCGGCAAGTGTACTGATAGAGATCATTCTAATAAGTACAAAGTAACGAATTTGATTTTACCAACTCTTACCGCTTTGGATATCGAAGTGCACGCATGTCCGATCAACAATAATTCCAATATCAAGGTCACGAACCGAGACACATACCGCTGAAAAATTCCGAGGGTAAGCTCCACAGTTTTGAAGGCGTCGTCCGACATGAACAAGTACTTGTATATTGAGTAGCAGCTTAAAAGTAGAAAGCTAAAGTCTCGGACAATGGTGACGAGAATCGGTACTGTGTAAAAATCAGTGGTAGACTTAACCAATTCGCAAAGCTCTCTGTGCAATTTTCTGATCATCTCGACGTCTTCCACAGACAATTGAACATTTTCCGACGCAGCAGTGGGGATCCTATGCGCTACTTGATCAGCGAGCATCCGATTTCTACCCATCCTCAAGACCGATGAATTCCGCGGTTCATCGAATGAAAAAAAGTTAACATCCGATTGGACGGTACTCTGCAGCTTGTTGTTCAGAGATTCAAACAGCTTCCCGATGCAGATCATGGTTTCAATGAAGATCAAGTTTGCGTTACAGACATGAACAGTTGTCGTGATACTTCCGATCCAGAATAATATGACAAATGTTGTACCATGACTACGGTGTTCGTCACTATCAGCAGAATTGACGATAATTCTCATTAGCAGAACGACAATGTTTGTCGCAATAATTCTTGCGTAGACAGTCTTGCAGTTTTTTCCGAAATTTTCCTCGATCCGTAACTTTTTCAGGTCATCTTTTATTGTCAATATTTGGTTCACTATATCAATCATTTCGTTACTCTTGAATGCGAAAACCCACAGAGAAACGCACACGTTTCCCGTGAGTAGAACCAGT
The DNA here is from genome assembly GCA_949628255.1 of Macrophya alboannulata. NCBI lineage: Eukaryota > Metazoa > Arthropoda > Insecta > Hymenoptera > Tenthredinidae > Macrophya > Macrophya alboannulata. The sequence continues at coordinate 1,335,594 of OX451211.1, read as the reverse complement.
ACCATCGTGAAGACAAATCGATTCGAGAATGTGATCTCTACTCCTGATCGGTATATTAAGAATGCATAAGATACCCACAATGAACTCAGAATGGCCAGAATCATAGCATAAACTTTTCGCAGGCGACCGACCGGGCGAAGAATGTTGTTCTCTACACTGAACGGTGCCAGACCGATAAATCTCGCGAAATAATAAAGCAGAATTTGAATGCGCGTAAAATTCACGTGAGTCTTCATTGTTCAGCTTCGGAGGTGAGAAGTGACGTGGACTTTGTGTCTTGCCCGAACGACACACTGAACGTAAAACCTAGAGATGTGCCCAACGATAATGATATTTTGCGAATCGATTGCACAAACAGTATTCTATCTATAACTTATAGTATCGATTTTTTAAGACAATGCAAAATTCAACAAAACGCCTTATTCCACAGCTGTACGTACGTTCGTAAGTGCTCGAGCTGGGAGAATTTTTATGACTGTCCTGAAAGTGGGTAGAAAAAGTATATCGATCCACGGACTTTCGTATATTTCTTATTATGAATATTTTCACCTATTAGCAGACCGGCTTTCCGAAATATTCGGCTTTGATAGGAACACATTGACAGTACCGTACCACGGTACATTTATAATACTATTTGAACGAGCACTAAGTGCTTTGCGATATGATCCAGTGATAAGAAAAGTACGACCAGTGATGTCCACGAAAAATATCGAACGAAAATTGACGAAGTTCAATCCACTGTTTTGATCACGAAGCTGTATCGATATTGTTTTTTGTGGAATCCACTGTTGCTCATCCTGTGAGCCAAAACTATGGAATCGTCGAAATGACTTGAGGAGCAATGCTTGATAAACTGTGTGACGCGGATTTTTATATTTCACACATCTAGATTTACGTGAACATACAATATTATACATACTTTGAACAATTGAACAATTATTTTGTATTCCTTCATCTGAGTTGTGACTTACCTAATCTACAAACGACTATTTGAAGCATATTAATACAGTGCTTGCTGCTAATTAAATGAGATTTACCAGCGAAGCCGTGGCACAATAAATTGCAATGAAATCGATAAATTTGAATATTGCATGCAAGTCTTAGAACGAAGCAAAAGTGGTCGGATTCGCTGGTTCAATTTTTGCCACAAATCGCATTCTTCAAGTACTAAGATTCGGCTGTAATGTATCGAATTGTATCATGATGATTAGGTACGCCACCACGGCGCAGAATATCTGCAAATGACAAAAGTCGATGTGAAAGACATGGACCAATGTTGTGCACAAATGTCAAATGCATAAATTTATGTGGTTGCAATTGATGAATCTCACTCTCACCTTGTACAGATACGAATAGTCCAGGTGAAAAAACTTGAAGATAGATATGGTGATCGGTGTGTGCAGCAGTTGAAGAGAAAACATGGAAAACTGCAACATTCAATATCACATATCGTATTTTAGGTAATAATCAAGTGTCCGAAATTTGGCTCCACGTATGTACTGCACATTATCGATAGTTATTGTTCAATAATCGAGGGCAGACAATAATCATCTATCAACATACCTCGTCCTCTAGGTCCTGCGAATTGAGTTTGCTCCAGATTTTGGACAGCAGAGCTTTCGTAGCATTTCCCTATAAAAACAGTAGTCACGGTCGATTTTCCAAGTTGATATGATTGCTTAGGCTCGAATGTCGTAGAGTATACAAATCTCATTCAATCGTATTATTGCTGAATCTTACCTCTCGACAAGTTTTCACTGATGCATACGTCATCGGGAATAACTGAGAAATTGTTATGAATATTTTAAGAAGACATCTCATGATCAGGGATATAATCGAAACGATTTCTTCAGTACTGCGGAGTTCGCCTGAATTCAGATAAATGAAATATGTCCTGAAGCAGGACAACATTAACTCGGTGACGTTTTGAAGGCTACTCAAAAGAATTGGAATTGCAAATAGATTGGCCATCCGATCTACCAGATCACAGAGTTCCAGGTGCAGAAGTTCGATTTTTCTTATACGTTCCAGATCGGTAAGACTCTCAATGGTTGCTTCAATCTCTTCGTGAGGATTCCCACACACAGCAGATATCTGAAAACGATGGAGAGATCGGCAGTGGCTGGTCGGTCCGAACACGTCATACAGTTCTTTGTTTAAGAGTTTGAAACGTTCCTTAACGAATAACAACATTTTGGCAAAAATTAGAAGCGCATTAAATTTCAACAAACTGTTGATAGAATATTGAATTGTGAATAAGACTGGCCACTGAAATCCAACGAAATTCAATATGGCGCTTATTGCAATGAGGATGGGGTTTGTGATAACGATCGTCACGAGAACATTCTTGAAAAATTTTCCATCATCTTCCTCGATGTCCAAGCTCTTGAGTTCGTTGTTGATGCCCCACAGTTTGTTCAAAATGTGTAAGATCTTCTTATGCCACAACAAAGATATTATCAGAACGGGTAATGCACTCGCAATGTTTATGAAATGTCTCATTGTTCCCCCAATAATTACAATTTCTGAATGATTACGTGAAACCATTGTTTTAAAAACGAAACAAGAACAAGCTGTCAATAATACTGTATAAAGTTTACCCAGGGGGGTCGGTGGATGAAATCCGTAATTCCTAACTGTAAATGGCGCGAGTCCGAAAAGTTTCGCAAAATAATATACCAGCATTGGAGGTTCAGGTAAACTCAATTTCCATTTCATTTTTTATAACAAATCTGTTACGATCTATGTGCTAGAACCTTGACGGAATAGAGTCGTAAGTTGCGGTACTGACACACAGTAGGGTCTGCGTACAGCTCGATACTGACAGTTATGGTCAGTCCTGTTGTCAGAAATTTCCGCTTATAGTTGCCAGTATCGATTATTGAAATATTGTTACGACCTTCGATGCTCCCTCGAAAAATTGTTTTGTTTTCTCTACAATTAAGAATGTTCACGAATTAAAAATTGAACGTCCCTTGAAAATTCCAAACGGTCACATCGAAAAAACAAAAAAAATAAAATGAAAAAAAAAACACAACAATAATGTGATTCGTATAAGAATAATCCACAAAAATTATTAGGTACTCGTAATTACCGGTCAAATCTTCAAAATATTTTGAAATTATAATACGGCAAATGTTTCACGTCAAAAACAAAGCAACCCTATTGCATAGCAATTTGACAGTTGCTCAGTTTTCGAGGAAAAATGGTCAATAAATCAGGAATTGACCGCACATCGTATGGCATGGACATTTATATTTTACGTATCTTCATTTACAAATTATACATTCAATATACATGCGGACACAATTACAGAGCAGGAGACAAGCTTATTTTTTGGGGATTCGTTAAGATTTAATAATCTTTGCCCTCGTGTCATTTCGTGTTGTGACTTATAAGCTATAAAATATAATTCGAGGCCTGATGAAACGGTGCAAACGATCAATACATCACAGAGTAATCGTATCACACTAATTTTAATAGTAAAATTTAATGATAATACTAAATTCTATTCAAGTTCTGAGGATAGGTAAATAAGGTGATCTTTTATGGTGTTCGAAATTGCTTGGTTAATGTCATTTCAAACGATATTTCACTCTCGTGCAGAATACCCCATTTTTCGACGCTTGTTCTAACCATTGGAATTAGCTAGCGATGTGTCAAATTGTATCATGATGATAAAGTACGTCACCAAGGCGCAGAATATCTGTAAATTAGTATCACAACAGATTGATCAGGATAAATAAATTTTGAGTCACTCTCACCTTGTACAGGTACGAATAGCCCAGATCAAAGAACCCGAAGGCAGACACAGCGACCGGTTTGTGGAGCAATTGGAGAGAAAATTTGTAGAGCTGAAACAGTTAATATCATGCATTGTGCTTTCAAGTTTAATTGGAAAAGTACCCTGTGTCATCGAAATATTTTCACTTTAATACAGTCCTCTTGTTCTTCTCGTGACGAATGTGATTTTGTGGTTGTAAAAGTAACACCAATTAATCTACATACTCGTCAAATACAAAAATAGTACAACCTATGCGGCTATAATAAAATATGAACTGGCTAAAGTTACGAAACCGGTAATGAATCTTTGGTCGATATCAGATTGTTATATTTATTCTGGATGAGTAAGCCCCAGTAAATTCACCGCTGACGTACCTCGTCTCTTAGTTCTTCTGGGTAGAACTTGTTCCAGACCTCGTGCACCACGGACCTTGTAGCGTTGCCCTGTCCCCAACAGAGAGAAAACGATTTCCACCAGTCACGTAAATTTATTCGTCATCAACTATACTCATAGAAATATTGGAATTGATCAATTGATGAATTCAATTTGTGTTAATCTTACCACTCTGCATATCGAAGTGCACGCATGTGCGATCAAGAATAAGTCCATCATCGAGATCGTCGCCCGGGCTACAAATTGTAGAACTAATGAGGTGGTGGTTTTCGTAGTTTCGAAGCCAAGCACATGAATGTACATCGCGTAGAAATTTGAAAGTACTTTGCTGACGTGCTGTAAAATGGCGAAGAGTATCAAAACGGTGTACAAATCAGTAGTAGACTCCACCAAGTCACAAAGTTCTCCGTGAAAATGAGCGATTTTCTCAACGTCTCCCACAGACAAATGAATATTTCGATACTCAGTGATGATCCGATGCGCTACCCGATTCCCAATTCGTTGTCCATTACCGATCGTAAACGCTGATGAATACTGCACATCATGTGATGTGAAAAGATTACAGTCCGGTGTGGCGGTACCCAGCAGCTTGTTGTTCAGAGATTCAAAAAGTTGCCTGATGCAGATTAAGGTTTCAACAAAGATCAGGATCACGTTGTGGAGATGAATTGATATCAGGATAGTCGCGAACCAGGATATTACCTTAAATCCTATGTGCTGATCATTATTCTTGTAAGCAATATTATTGATTACATTCATCACAAGAACAATAATGTTAGTCGCAATAATTCTTCCGTAAAAATTCCTGCGGTATTTCTTATAATCGATCTCGATTCCCAAGTTTTTAAGTTCTCCTCTTATCGCAGTCATTTGGCTCATTAGGTCGATTATTTTGTTACTTTTGTACGTCAAAATGAACCGAGCAAGCCACATATTTCCCATGTGTAGAGTGATAAATATAGTGAATGCGAATCTATTCACTGATGAAGCCGTCAAAGCACTTGATGGATAGTAAACGTGTAGAATAATTATCCATAATGTACTCAATACAATCGAAATCAGGCCGTAAACTTTATGCAAGCAACTGACTGGACGAAGAATGTTGTTCTCTATGCTGAACGGCGCGACACCGATGAAACTCGCGAAATAATAAAGCAGAGTTTGTGACCGCGTTAAATTAACATAAGTCTCCATTTTTCACTCTCAAAAATCTTTATTCCTAACACAACGTTGATAACGAGAGAACTAGACGAGCCTCCGCGTCTCGCATCGGAGCTGAGAAGTAACGTGGTCGTTGTGTCTTGTCGAGACGACAGACTGACGGTCGAACCTCGAGATATGTCCAACGATAATGATAATTGGCAAATCGGTGCGACAGTAATATCCCACGTACAGTCAGTATCGATTGTGGAGGTGATGTCAAATGCAACGGAACACCTTACTCGAGTCAGCTCATTCCACGTACTTAACGGGTAAAAATTTTTACGACTCTCCTTTACGAGGGCAAGAAAAAAAAGTATATCGATTCAGAGAGTTCTTTATGTATCGTATGTAATGAAAATTTTGACCTAGTAGCTGATGGGTCTTTTCAAACATTCGTATACTTGATAATAACATATTGATGGTACCACATTACGGTGCCTTTGTGATACTGGTTGAACGGTTGTTAACTATTTTTTAGTGAGTTATTTATAATGACGCGTTTGTAATGTTGGTTGAACGGGTGCTAAGTCATGTGCGTTTTGATCTTCTTTCGATAACAAAATTCCGAGCAGTATAATGTCGACAAAAAAATATGACGGAAGTTAAATTTATCCAGTTTGTTTAATTTCGTTTAATCGAGTATTTGGAGTACCCACGATTCCTGTGATGACGTATAACTGTGATGACGTGAATGTTGCCGCAAAGTCATCTTTAATTGAAAAGAAAATATCATCCACAGGATACAATGAATTGAATTAACTTGACGCAAATCTTTTATTACGTCAATTTTCATCATTCACAAGAATTTTTTCAATCTATTGGACAATTATAACACAATTATGCACAATTTCGGGAGTTCTTAGTGTTCTCTGCGTCCAGTTCTTCGTCCACCATCGCTCCACTTCGATTCATAGAACTAGCTGATAATGGAGAACCAAAGAATCCCAATATACACAGAGATAATTACATCGAGAAATTTGTGAAATTTTTTGAACAACGTTCGCCATATTCATTGGCGGAAATATATAATAATAATAAAAAGTCGAACTTGATCCATTAATTTCTGTTGTGCAATCGTTGAAACACACTGAGCAAGAAGTAACCGTAGAATCAGTGTACATGATACGTGATCATCCTGCATCGAAACGAAAGTAAAATTTACTTTGGATAATTGTTTTCTAGAATCTTATTCTTAGTCTTGGGCATCGTCACGCATTTCTTGAACAATTATATTCTAGGCAACACGGTTGAGTAGGGCTTCATCAAATTGCATCATGATGATTAGGTACGCCATCACAGCGCCGAATATCTGCAATGAAAGAACAGCATTGTGCCCTCAAATTTTCAAAGCAGTTAAATAAGACTTCATGATTCATACGCTAAATCAATCAATCGATCGATCTTTCTCACCTTGAAAGGGCACGAATATCTGAGATCGAAGAACCCGAAAGCGGATATGGCGATCGGTTTTTGATGAAGTTGAAGAGAAATCATACCAAACTGTAAATTATAGTCGAAATAGAACTCGATATAAAAATATCGTTTGAAGTGTTGCAAAAATTGCGTCAAAAATTTTTTCAATCAAGGTTACATAAGAATATTACTTTTAAATTTACCTCGTTCTTAAGTTCGGGTAGCGGAAATTTATTCCAAACCTTGAACAGCATAATCTTAACAGCATTTGCCTGTGGAAAAAATCATTTGTAATCAGTACTTGCCTCTGCCGTAATTACGTTCGTGGTTTTCACAGCTTGATCAATTCTGATCAAAAAAGAAAAAAAGAAAAATGAAGTGTCGGACATGTAGAGTTTGCAGATCTCACCTGTTGACAAGTTGTCGCGGATACATGAGCTATGATAAATAGTTCAGCCGCCCGAATCGTCGTTAGTAGAATGAAACCCAACATGACGAATTTTTCGGATTCGAGTAATTCTTCATCACTGATGAGCATTACTTGCAAAGAACCTCTATATATCAAGTAGAAGCATAGCACGAGCGTGCAGCCGAATTGCAGAACACATAAAAGAATCGGTCCTGCGAATAGTTGAGTTATCCGATCGACGAGATCGCAGAGTTTCCAGTGCAACGAACCGACGTTTTCGATACGTTCACGATGGGTCAGGCCTTCACTTTCCATCCGATTTTCTTCGACAGAATTTCCGCTGACGATAGAATCTGCAGATCCTCCCGACTGACGGGGTGATTCGTTGTGGTCCGCTGGTTCGATACCGTCGCATAGTTTCTCGTTCACATCTGTGAAACGTTCTCTAACGAAGGTCAGGACTTGGGTAAAGATCAAGACCGTGTTCAGATTGATAAAATTTTTGAAAAGGTAGATAATCGAGCTAAGCAACGGTGTCGAAAAATAGAAAGAATTTAGGAAAACGACTATCGCTCCGACGACGGTGTTTGCTGTAACGATAGTCGCGAAAAGGTTCTTCAAAAATTTACCATGGTCTTCGACGATCCCCAAACTTATAAGTTCCTTGCTGGTCTCACACAGTTCGTTCAAAAGATTCACCATCTTTTTATCGATTATCAAAAATATTATCGAAATGAGGCATGGAACCACCTTTCCGACGAACGTTGCTACCCTACTTATGGGAACCTTTTCAATTGAGGGAAGTACAGTTACGTTTAACTGGGTTTTGGTTTGCTCAACAAACGTTGGTACCATCAAGAGTAACTGAACTACAACGAGGGTAACCGGATAAATTTTACCCAGAAGGGTTGCTGGATAGAATCTGTTATTCTTCAGAGTGAACGGTGCCAGCCCGATCAATTTTGCCCAGTAATAAACCAGCTTTGAATATTCCGATAAACTCAACTTCCACTTCATTCTATCCTTCGAATCAGCAACCATTTCTTATTCAAAAACAACCGTAAGTGCAGCAAGTGACGCGATCTGCTCCAGCCAGTATCGCAGGAAATACTGAACAGTTCACTTTCAAGACAGACACGTGGAAGGGACTGCTCCAAGTTGCGGACTGACCCGCGCACGAGCGATTTCTAACACGCTAACATAACTTCATTCTAACCATGATTATCGATTAGCAAATTGTGTACTTTACTTGTCACCTTTACGATATTACGAGGTGTCATTTCTTTACTCAGTGATCAGGGGTATTGGCGATTTCTATGGCAATGTGGTAAGGAACATTTATTGGTAGAACGGAATGGTGCTACTGCAGTAATGTTTGATTCTAAGAGTACACTGGACGGACTACACTCATGCTCGTTTATTTTCAGGTATGAGATCCCTGAAGTCTATTTGACATAGGTATGACGCGATAAGGTGTAGGTATAGTGAATAGATAAATTTTCTAAATATTTTATTACATCAATTTTTATTGTTTACAAGTACGCAGTATGTTGGACTATTATAACTCTGCAATTATTATATGTATAGTGAATGTATACTAGAAGTGCACAATGTCATAGGTTTCTTTTTCTTTTTTTTTTTTTTTCTTCTTTTTCTTATTCTTTTCTTCTCTTTTTCAGTATTGTATACTTGGATCTTTTCTTTATTGATCATCGCTTTCTCTTTCTCCCTTTCTTTTTTTTTTTTCTTCTTTTTTTTTCTCTCTCTTAATCTCTCTAATTCGATCCGATCCGTGGAAAAACTAAACCATCCCAATTCACATAAGCAATCGGAAATTCAGTTTTACCAATCTCGCGCTAATAAGATATTTCGTGAATACAGTCATTTTGTAAAATGATAAAAATAACCTTACTATACATAACAACGCACGAATATCTATAATATTATATATATGTATATATATATATATATATATATATATATATATATATATATATATATATATATATATATATATATATATATATATATATATATATATATATATATATATATATATATATATATATATATATATATATATATATAGATATCATTCGAAAAGATCGATATACTAATGATTATATATTTACAAAAAGAATGAATGAAAAATAGTAATAATAATAATAATATCAATAATTTACCGCGCATTTTATTTTTGATTTTATCCAAAGAATATTTTTTATCTATCATTGAATGAATTTTTTCTGACCTGTTCGCCTATACTCGTAACAACTTGTTTTTTTTTCTCCATATGTATATACCTATGTACTTCATATGAGATCCGATTTAACAGAGACGGATATTTCCTTTTTTTTCTCTTCATTTCTTTCTTAACCATCGTATCGTATCGTATATATATAAATAATGTTAAAACTTATTAAAGATCTCATTTTCATGTATTAATAATATGTGGATTGTCGACAGACTGAATTGAGACGAATGAAGTTTATTTATTGGTAATATATTTGTATGAATAATGGAATGACAATAAATAAATAAAATCATATGTATTCGATCTTTGTAATACATATATTTTGATAATTTGCGAATATTCATTTACGAGAATATACCTAATTATACGTATACATATATACCCACTTCATTGTATGTCATAGTATTTAAAAATTGACAAAACGAAGCTCATGATCAGTGTAATGTATTTCCTGATTTAATTTCTTTTTCTTTTTTTTTTGTTCCGTTCGATAATTCAATTGAATATACATTTAAAAGATATTGTATCATTTTACTTCATTCGTCCAACGTATCGCTGTCTGATAATTAATTAAACAATCGATCAATTAATAAATTTATTAATTTATCAATTGAACTACTATAATTATATATGTATATATTATTTGTATACCTATGTCGTCACAGACATTCAAAGCCACACACAGCGTTATCATATATTATGCACACACAATCATATCATGTACACAGGATATACTGAAACTTTTGACTGATAGCCATCGAGTAGCAGATAATCAATTATTATTAATACTTTTTTTTTCTTCGTCGGGTTAGTTGTAATATCATTCAATATAATAATATGACATATATAAGTTCCAAAATATCCTGTCTACATATAAATAATAATAATAATAATAATAATAATATATCCGCATGTATGTACATACGTACATATACATATAGGTGTGTGCAAAATATTTTTTATATATAGAATTTATCGAGTGTTGCATTCTATACTTACAGTTATTATTATTATTATTATTATTATTATTATTATTATTATTATTATTATTATTATTATTATTATTATTATTATTATTATTATTATTATTATTATTATTATCATTATTATTATTAGTATTATTATTAGCATACATAATATATTTAGATTGTTAAAATTCTATTACTCTTATTCTTCTTCTTCATTTTCTTCTTCTTAACTATAAGTTTTTAAGTCGTATTTACAGTTCTCCTATTTACACAAAATAATATGTAATATAATATATATGTATATATTATAATATATTATACCATTTGGAATGACAAAAATACGTCTACCATCATATATTAAATGGTCTCTAGATAGATTTGAATCATAATTTGTTATTATTATTATTATTATTATTATTATTTTATTCAATTTTTATTTTTTCTTCAACATTTTTTCAAATTGAAATTTAAGTTCGTACCTATATACATATACATATATGTATGTACTATACATACATACGTGTGCGACTGTGGCATTTAATTTATGAACTATTTTCTATATCAAACAACAACAAAAAGAAAAAAAGTGAAAATATTGCAGGTAACGTATACACATATATTATGTGTATCTGAATGCAGACCATAATAATTATATGTATACCTATATGTATATTACATATAATATATATATATATATATATATATATATATATATATATATATATATATATATATATATATATATATATATATATATATATATATATATATATTTTTTTTTTTTTTTTTTTTTTCAAATTTTTTTTTCAATTTGAATTTGACCTTTTTTTTACTTCCCTAATTTATCATATATAAGTATCCACCTATATGTATATATACATATATGTGTATCATATTGGCACAGCACTGCAATAGGTACGTTAAAACATATATAGGATATATTATTTAATATATGATTAAAATTCAATTAATTAATATAACATATAATATAATATAATATAATATAATATAATATAATATAATGTAATATAATATGACTGTTAATGTAAATACTGTAAGAGATCTAACGGTGCGATAATTAATATATCGATGATTTATCATTTATCTATTTTTTTTTTTGTATATAAATGCGCAGATAGATAAAACGCAACATTCTCTTTTCTGTTTCTTTACTTTCTTCTCTATTTTTTCACCTACTTTTCGATTTATTTTCCTTTCTTTCTGACATTCTTTCATTTTTTTTTTGCTCTTTTTTGTACAGTAGAAATGTATACAAACTTGATATTTTACTATTTTTTTTTTTTTCTTTACTTTCTGATCATCTATTATAGGTATTATATATATATTATATATATATATATATATATATATATATATATATATATATATTAATATTGGCAGTACGCGCGCGATAGTATAAAGTAAAGCTAATATACATAAATATGCGAAAAATGGTTAAAAATATTGTTTTTATGTTTTTAAAATTTTTTTGTTTGATGTTTTTTTTTTTTTCGTTCTTTTATTTTTCTCTCGACGGTTCAAGGGTAGACAGATATACGTCTATGAGTCGGATGATACGATGAAATTTTTCGTTTTCATTTTTTTTTTTTTTTTGCAATTAGTAAAATTCAACGAATTTCTTCAATAATCATCATTATATGCACGTATATATCTATCTATACATTCAACCTCGTTTTAATTTATATGATTATTAACTTAACTTTAATTGGTCGTCAAGATTCTGTACGAGAATTTCTTTTTTTGTTTTTTGTTCTTTGCTCCATTCTTGTTTTTTGTTTTTTTCATTTTTTTATTTTTTTCAACCGCCGAGGGATTGCGGTAATAGAATTTTTTTTTTTTTTTTCTTTTCCAAATGTCGTAAAAACGTTGATTCTTCCAATAATACATAATAATAATTGAAAATAATTTTTGCAGTATCAGGTATTTTTCTTTTTCTCTTCCTTTCAAAATATTCCTTCTTCTAATTTAACGATCAACAATTTTTTTTTGCATTTTTGTTCGTTACAAAAGATAAAAAAAAAAAAAGGAAAAGAAAGGAAAAAAAAAAACAAAAGCAAAAACGTCACGCACCTCGGCAGGGATATATATCGAAGAGTTAATATTCAGATTCTTCGCAAAAAAAAAAGTATATACTGTATATTATAAACCTTGGCATACGGTATATATCATCATTCACGGATAACTATAAATACATAATATATATCCGCGACAGATAAAATGTTTTCGTTCTACGCACATAGATTTTTTTTTTCTCTTCTTTTTTTAGTTATTAAATTTTCATTTTTTTTTTCTTTCTTCTCTCCCAAATACATCCGCAAAGCGATGACTTTGCATGTTTACTATATATTTATTTATTATTTCGCTATAATACATGACGAGCGTCCGAAAAATTTTCGCAGTTTTTTTTTTCCTTTTTTGTTCATTTTACTCTTTGTTTGTTTTCTTTTTGGTTTTTTTTTTTCATAAGAAGAAAAAATTATCTCTTGCTCGATCACACCTCGTGACTCGTGAACCAACTCAAATTCTTTTTTTTTTTCTCTCTCTTTTTAAACGGGTTTTGGAATTTTTTTTTTTATTTATTTATTTTATTTTCAGTCAAAGACCGTACATAATTATTATTTGCTACGCACATCATATAATTACAACTTATATCATTTTGACTAGAATAATAATCTATTATCTAGTTTTTTCTTTCTTTCTTTATAGTTCTAAAAAATTTCTCTATAGATATATTCCTAATTTTGCAATGGATTCATTTTTTTTTTCTTATCCATTCGCTTTCGCGATCAAACGTATCAATTTTCTTTTAATATAGACAGGTAATTTCATATGGATTTTGTGTCAAAAAAATTTCAAATTTACATAATATAATATTATTATCATTATTTTTACTATTATTATTATTATTATTATTATTATTATTATTATTATTATTACCATTATTATTATCATTATCATTATTATTTTTATTATTATTATTATTATTTATCTTGCAAATGAGACCTTATTTATAAATTATACATATACCTATACCATATATTCATTATTATTGAATATATGTACGCGTATGTATACATACATAATTATAAATGATTTAATTTATTTATTCATTTTTTTTTTTATATCCATATAGGTATATATATAGAAATTTTTTCCGATCTTTTTTTTTTGTTTCGTCCTCTTTCTTTCTCTTTCTATATTAGATTTATATCATTTTATTTCATCCTTAAAATTCTATGGACACGCATACGTTGATTAAATCGTTAAATATGGTTTTACCTCTTCTTTTTTTTTTTTTTTTTTCTTTTTTTGTTAACCTATTAATATATCATGACGGTATGTATTATACATATATATGTATATATATATAGTACAGATGCCAAATGTGAAGGAGGGATTGATTTTTCGTTTCATTTAGATGAATAATAATTATCTAATTTATATTTATTTATTTATTTATTTATTTACTTATTCTTGTTTCCTAATCTTTTCATTATATCTATATGTAGTTGTTAGAATATCGAAATCAGAAAGAATAAAAAATCAAAAATTGTTCTACGTTTCTTCTTCTGATTCTTCTTCTTGTTCTTCTTCTTCATGTTCTTCATCTTTTATTTATTCTGTTTTTTGTTTTTCAAATTAAATAAAGTGAAAACGAAAACATCTTCTAGGTAATTTTATTTCTTAATTATTATTATTAATCATTTATACATATTATATGTATTGTAGCTGGTGCGAACAATTAGCAGTTATACCGAATTTCTTAGTAACAATGATCATAATAATAATAATAATAACAATAATAATAATACTAACAATAATAATCATAATAATCTCACAACAAACATATATAATATATAATATATAATACATATATATAGATATAGTTTTCAAATAATTAATTAGGTATTAAATATCTTTAAAATTTTTTCATTCTATATACCAATCAATCAATCAATTCATGAAATAATTAACCAACCGATCAATTAATTTATTTATTTCTCTATTAAATTATTAATTTATTTCTTTATTTATTCGTTTATTCATTCATGTATCAATAAGAAAGAATTACGTTTGTTTTTTCGTTTCTTTTTCTTTTTTTTTTTGTTCAGTCTTCGAAAGCACCTCCCCTCGGGTGGAATATTGAATAGAAATGATCAATTTCTATTGTTATATATATTACTTTTTTTCAAGTTTTGGAACTTTTAATTATATATATATATATATATATATATATATATATATATATATATATATATATATATATAT
>OX451211.1:1070880-1318380 GCA_949628255.1 Macrophya alboannulata | reverse complement strand
GTTTTCTTTTTATTATTTTCATTTCATTATTTTTTTTAATCAAATACTTATACATATATATATATATATATATATATATATATATATATATATATATATATATATATATATATATATATATATATATATATATATATATATACACATATACATATATACCTATACATATAGTATGTATATTATGATGTGATCGACTGATTTTATATACTTTCATTCTTCCCAAATCCCGATCTGAAGCTCTCTATTTATATTATATATAACCCTACTCACTTGTTTTTTTTTTGTTCTTCTCATTTTATGTATTCGAGTTGTCGATATTAATCAAGCGCGATATTGCAACAAATATATAATACTTAACCAAGGAGTAAAAATACGGGAAAATAATACGAAAAACAATTTACCTATATTATTCTTATGTACATGTATACATATACTGATTTTATTTCATATATATTGCTCATTTAAATCAGTTTACGCGCGGAACTGGTGGTGGAAAATTGAATTAGAAGAAAAAAAAAACAAGAGAAATACACATGGCCGGTGATATTTGAGGTTATTTGAGGTTATTTTTATTACAGAGAAAAAAATTCCCGTCGTAAATTAATGTTGATAAATCGATACTCTGTTCATCAGCTATTTGAGAGTTCATCGAGGAACCGGAGTCTAATGAATAGTTACCGATTTTCTACTCATTCTTATATTTATATATCTCCGTTTCATACGCCATTATCGTGCGATTGCAGCGCCACGTTAGCACAACTATGTATCATACGGTGGATTGAATCGTCTCTCCCCATATTTTTACTCCAAGTATTCATCGACGATATATTTCAATCGAGTCAATATGAACCATAACGCGAATACAGATTGATCGAAATTCGATCCACTTGAAACTCGGATGAGAGTATCATCGGTTCCTTTCGAAGATATCAAAATTGTCTGATTAATATCTCGAAATAATCGGCACTGCAGTAAGTGCAGATTTTTAGAATAACCGTTGAACCGATCGACGCGATCCCCCGCCGGTCCATTCATTCATTTTCCTTTTTTATGTGTGTTTTTTTTTTTTTTTTTATTAAACTGTTACAACATTTCTGAACGGTGAATTGCTCCTTGGCAACGAACCGTCGGTTTACATCATGGCGGGACTATGACACATGTAGATTCCATACCCTCAGGTGGTATGCGTGTATTACCGTTCGAAACGTAGCCGTTAAGGTCGATCGAGACCTGCGATAGGCTAGAATTTCTCAACGGATTACCCGCCGGTGAATTTGCCGAAATAACAACGCGACCGGCGGGGTTATTCCCTCCATGATCGGTAACGTGGTTTGAAATTCTATCGTTAACGTTGTTACCAGCGTATTGATGATCTTGAGGAACCGGGTATTCCGTCATCTCTATATTCGTGTATTCACGGATCGGTGTTTTCGACGGAAAATCAACGCCCACGTGCTGCATCGAACACTCTCTACTCATCTGGTTATTGTGCGTCATGTGCTGGTGATGATCGGTACCGTCACTCATCGACGTCACGTGTCCGTTTGCAGTCATGTAGAGGTCTGGCTCGGCCTGAGTCTTCGGCGATAACATCGACTCCAGACATTGGTACAGCAGGATGTAGTCCTCCTTGAAAAGAAAAACACAAAAACCGATTTCGTTAACGATTTATTCGATTTTAAAGCACTGCCCACTTCCTCACGAACAAACTTAAAGGGATTTACCTTCGATCTGAAGATTCCTGGCCGTTTCATGTACAACAGTTTTGCAAACATGTAAATGTCCGCCGTTTGTTCGAACTCAAGCTGCTTGTTGAGGGTTGTTAATATCACGAAGAGACCGCCTTCGATACCGCCGAATCTGCACGAAAGAGTGGCGAAAATTTTTAGTCAGATAATCGAAAGTTTTTATACGGTTTTCATGAAGCCTTTAAGTCTTTTTTTTTCTTTTACCTGTCCATCACGACGATCGGACCGTTTTGGTAATCTCTGTGAAAGTCCTGAACTACGTTTACGAACAGTTTCGGGTTGTTGTTGTGGGGCCATGGGCCACCCTGGTCGAGAGGACCTTGGACGATTCTTGCACTCAATTCGTAGTCGTCCTGCAACGAGCGGACTGCAACTTCGCGTAGAACTACGCCGTTCACTGTCTCTTTGATGCCGCAGAGTCTAACTCTGAAGGTATCGGATTCTAAATCCTTTCCCTCCGTGGGCCAGAACTCGGGATACTCCTGGAAACACGGAATCTATTTAGGGGAGTGGTTCTCGTGAAACTGGCCAACTGGCCATTTCCAATTTCCCGAAGTATGAAGTCGAGGAGATTTTACACGAACACAAACCTCTTCGCAATGAGTGAGCATCACTATAGTCTGGGCATTGTGGTCCCATACCATCTGCCAGAATTCCATGATGGTATTTTCCATGGGATGTTGAGTGAGTATGAATTCACGATTTCTTTGGAAGCCTGAAGAAATAAAATAACGAATTACTATTCCTGGCCGAGGAAGATGTGGCTCGTTTCACAATCGAATTAAGAAGAGATTTCACGCACCAGAGAACCAAGTCGCGTTTATATAGTCGCTCCCATCTATCCCTGGCTTTGGCGTCAAGTGGACTCTCGCGTTTTCGATCGGCAGTGTTTCCATATTTCGATTCTTCACTGCGTTACAAGGCTTCGTTGCTGACACTAGATTGAAATCCTTTGGTTTCCAGGATGTGACAAGCTGAAAAAAGGCGAGGTTCAAATGAATGAGGTCCTTTCCCTCCATCACAAAACCATTCAGTTCGATATTTTTCAATGGTACCAACCTTGTACTGAGCCTCGAGCGAGTTCCACGGATCATTTTTGTTGTTGTTAGGACACAACATCTCTCTAACATGTTGAAGTAAACTGTTAACCTCGATGTTCGTCTCGCCGCTTTCGATCGCCTCCTGGAGAGCATCGTGGATGAATATGTACTGCTCTTCGGTTTGTACCAGGAAGTTTCTCTGTGTTCGAATGTGCTTCAAAAAACCGAACACGTTTATCTCTCCTTTACTTTTTGCCTGTTTCAACATCGCGTCGATGACTATGTACGTTCCCGTCCGGCCAACTCCGGCACTGAAAATTTCGACGAGCGATTACAAGCAACTGAAAAATCAAAAACAGAAAGAAAGAAAAAAAACTAGACCAAGAATGAAATTTACCTGCAATGAACGATGATAGGGCCAGCATCTGGCGGATTAGCGTTCGACGATTTTCGAACGAAACTCAGTACCGGAAGCGGATGATCCGGCACACCATGGTCGGGCCAACCGGTGTAATGGTACTGCAAAACTGTCCTTTCCCCCATACTGGTCCCATTCTTCTTTTTCTTTATCTGCTTGGAGTTTTAATATTATGTTTTGGTCCTTCCGGAAACTGAACACCACACGAAATTGAGTATATCGAATTCCTATATAGATATATACCTTCAAGTGGCGAATGTGGAGAGTACGGACGGTGTAGGTAGCCATAATGTCTTCCCTCATTAGAGTGACTTGGATGTGGCCATAAGTCTCGGTGCCTTCCTTGGGCCAGTACATGTCGCATTTTCTCTGCAAAGAAGAAGAAAAAAATGAGGAATAAAATGGCAAAAACTATTACTCCACGAAGTTTTAATTCACCAAATGATCGATCACTCACTCGACCCCGTTCTACAAGATTGGTTATCATCACAACGATAGAGACCCGTTGCTCCCAAACCATACGCCAAAAACCGTCGAAGGTCGGTGGCAAAGGACCCTGGGTCCCTATGTAAGCTCTCGAACGTTGCCAACCGTCTATATAATTCGCGTTGACATAGTCCTGGCCTTTCTTTGGGGGTCCACCACCGCATGAGAGCAATTGTACGCGGGTATGATCGTCTGGGAAAGTGTTGAAAAGTTTTTGGTGACAACGTTCATAAAACCGTTCACACTATTCCCCTGGCAAATTTTACTCACATGCCAGAATGTTGAGATAACGATTCTTCGTCTTGTTTTCGGCATACTGTGAATTTTCAACCGTATAATCGCCGGTTTCGGACTGAATAAGCTCGTACTCTTTGCTGAAGCCTATGTCACCGTCGGCATGAAGGGAGGCGACGTGTTGGGCGAAATTTTGGACTGCAACAGCAGTACGTTCTCCATCTTGCTCGGTGTTCTCCCAGTCTTGAAGGGTCGGTACATTCCGGGGTGGATCATCGAGATAATAGTAGGCGGTGTGAAAGCACTTTCTAAACATCGGCCTAAGACATGGCCTGGTAAATTAATACTGTCAACGGTATTTGGTCATTCGATTGAAATTGTTAAACTAATCAATTGATTCGACTCACAGGAACTGTTTCATCGTTGATATTCGCTAAAACTCAAGATAACAACAACAACAAGAGGGCTACAGTGTCGAGATTTCGCGGCAAAGACAAAGACAACGACTACGAACGGCTACTGAATACGACTGAACATTATCTCGACTCTCAAGTCATTATCGCTGTTAGATAAAGAACATCATTATCGTGTCGTCAATATGAAGCCCGGTATCCAGTTCCTCGAGTATGTGCGCATGTGTTTTTTTTTTATGCCGGATACACAACCAGCGGATCTTTATGTGCACAACGGTTTTACAAAGATTGTGTTCCCTTACCTCCATAGAACGAACGACGTTATGGCCAACATCACGGCGAAACAGGCGCAGACCATGCCCGCTATAACACCGGCGCTAAATTCGTTGCTACGTTGGTGCATTGACGGTGGTACTTTGTCGCAGTTACGGGCAACCAGGACTCGACGAGATGGTGTATTCTGACCCTGGATTATCTTCCCTTTATCGATTATACTTCGGGTTGCACCGCGGACCATTATTTCGTACCATGTGTTCATCGTCAAATTTGATATCGTTATCTGAGGGTACGAGAGAGAGAGAGGGGGGTTTGTTGACGACTTGAAATTGCAATGATTTTACATGATGAAAATAGACAACAAAGTGCCGTAATAATCGTGACTCACTCCGCTGTCGAGGTGCTCCTTGTCGGCTGACATCTCCATTACTTCGAAACCGTTCGTATCCTCATTCCGATAACTTATGTAGTAGTAATCTATAGAATTCCAGAAAATCCCGGGCCTTTGCCATTGGAAGTAGATCGTATCTTGGGCCTGGCAAGTCAGGTTTAAAATTCTCGGAGCAGTCGGTCCGGCGATGTCGGTTTTATGAACTATGTGATCGGACGGTTCGCCTTCGTTCTTCCAGGTATACGCCTTCACCCATATCTTATACTCGGTGTACGGTTCTGAAACGAATAGTAAACTTTTGCTGTTACATTATGAAACAAGCTCGTCACTTCCGACTCCACGATCGTGAAAAATCGACACAATCCATTCCCCATCCTCTAAACCATACGAGATAACAAAAATTTCTCCTTACTCAGTTTGGTCAGATTGAAGAATATGTTCGGGTTGTTGTTGTCCACGTTCTTATGCGTTTCAACGTCCGTGTAATTTGAGTGCATGTAATACACTCTGTAGCCGACAATAATACCGTTCGCATTCTCAGGCTCAGCCCAAGACAATTCGATGAATGATGATGTGATGTGATGGGCAGTCAAGTTCAAAGGTTTGCTTGGCACTGTAAAGAGGCAAAACAAGAAAGATATAAATAAAATTTCTTCATCTTCAATTTGCGTTTCGATTATTACAACCCTCACACATATTTTTTCTGACCCTAAACCGCAACCATCATTATCTCACTGAACGGAAGCTCCGTTAAACTCTGAGAACGAATTATGATCTCTCGTATCGGATTACGATAAATAGCTATGCAGCTCTCGGTCAAACGATACTAAAACTCATCGCTGATCTACACGTTGATTATAATTATATCAAGAAATTAATCACCGTTCGTATTTGATCAAGAGACGTTTGAAACGGTACAGAAGAAAAAAAAAAAGAAAAATTCTTTGTATTCGAAATGGGATCGAGAATAGTTGAGAAAAATCGTCAAACGGTATAAATATATCTGAAAAAAGAAAATCGCTCAAGGGATATATCTTCAAGTATCTATAATATGCGGAAAAGTAGTAGATTTTTCCACCAAGTGAAAGTCGGTGGATTACCTAGTTCGTGCACTTTACACGTTTCTGTTATATTTACGATCAAGGATCGGTTGGCTGTATCCAGCGGGCAGTATGTATGTAGGAAGTGAAGGGACGTTTTATATATCTCTCATTGGTGCGTGGGTACGTAATATTTATCGCAAATTTCACATATAACGGAGTAAATACATAATCGCTTTTACGAACTGTAAAAATCTTTTCTTTTTTTTTTTTTTTTTAAATGCGTCAATTTTTTCCATCTCGTTATTTATATTCCACAATTTGAGCCGCAGGCTTATCGAACCTCTATCAAAACTCTTCAATCCCCACGTTTTCGTAGAGTATACCTATCCACTTTACGGTCATTATCCCGTATACAGATAAAAGGCCAATTTCAACTATCCATTTGGTATCTAGGTACCTACTTCAGGTATACGAGTATAACAAACTAAAATTTGTTTTACTACCCCTGCTATGTACAGCATAGCAGCTTTTAAGGTATATCTAAGTGCAATTATCGCTTTCAGGGCTTTTAGTACCGACAGTATTAACGATTTCCCAAAAACTGGACGAGAAGAGGTAACAATTTTTTTTTCTTTCTTGTCCCGATTATCATCGGTGACAGATGCTATATACATGAACATATTCATACATAGATGTATTATATAAAAAATTAATTAATCATGTATATCGTTTAACTCATTCATTCGCGGAAGATAATTATCATTATTATTATTATTGTTGGTAGATTATTGTGATTATATCGGTAAACCTGTTGCACACGAGACATACATATACGAGTTCGTGTATCTGTGTGTCTGTTTGTGTGTGTGTATATGAGTTTGTGTTTCTCCCATGTTTCTGCAAGTTATGCAATAGCTATTCATCAATAGTGCCACCATACCAAATATGGATTTCAAGAATCCAGCTGGAAATGGTATAGAAAATTTTTTTTTCAAGTATGTATATATACCACGAACGATTATGTATAAGTATAGAAATTTTTATGTACTACTGTGTGTAAAGAAAAAAAGGAAGAAAGAAAAATCGAGAAAAATTTCAATATAAGAATGATATCTAATGACTATTATTATCATTATTATACTTATTGCGATTATCAGACTTGGCGACAACAATTTTTGTTTTTTTTGGTATCTAAAGTTTGATAAGAACATTGATCAATTGATATAACGATGATCGATTAACTGTTATCGATTATTGATGAGAGACAGAAAGACAAATAGAAATATCTCTTCAATATTATTTAATGACTTTATCTCATTAAACGGGAGAGTGGTGCATGCGGTAATGTAGTATCAGACATTAAACAGAGAAACTCGATCCGCTTCTTCTTCTCTTTCTTCTTATTCTTATTCTTATTCTTATCCCGGTATTCTTCGTTGTAAACAAAGTAACAAAGTAACACGAAGCCGAGAGATTTACTAAACTACTACGCTATATACACGACCACATCCTCATAGCTGTAAGCTCAACGGTAGGTATTTGTGTATATATGAAGAAGAAAAAAATAAATAACGAACATATGTATACATGTGTGTGTGTGTGTTTAATATGATGTAGAAACAAAAGCTGGGGTCCTTTTTTTTCTTGTGTGTCAGAACACGCGTATATAGGGTATATGTGTATGTTCTCGTATACACAGGGTATATACGCACACCTGTATCTCATATCCTTTTAGTATTACAAAAGAGAATGAGAAATTCAATGCTCTACGGAAACTATCCCACCTAGAGGCATAGAGCTGCAGCCCATCCCATTATTATTCTTATATATCCCAGTCTGTGTTGTGTAGAAGAATAATTTATAAGAAAAGAAGAGAGAGAAAGAAGAAGAAAAAAACGAAGAAATGGCAATAGACTAAAAACAGCAAAATCTATACAGTATATAATAAGAGTATTTTGAAACTATACGGGTACTTTTCATCATCTTTATGGTATAAAAAATTTTTTTGTTTCTTCTTCTGATTCGATTCCGACGTGTTTTTTGCGATTACAATCAATCAGTCCGATCGATTCGAGAATTTGCCGATTATATTTATGGAGTTTAATTCCTGCGCAATATTTTCCTCCATATAATACCGCGTACAGTTTCGCAATTGTTGTATACGTTGAATAATTAATTAGCATCTTTGAAGTATATACATAGCGATCGTATGAAAAACGAGTTTCTTCTTCAAGGTGCAGCGTGACGGAATAAAAAAGTGCGAAAAAAAATGTTAAACAATATCAAGGCTGTAAATATATGTATACATATATACCTATACATAACAGGTGATTATATTATAAGTTATATACTCCGTGCGAAATTTTTTTTTTTTTTCGCCGACTCTATATGTACTACATACATATACCTACACATGACAGGCGTTTTAGATTTTCTGTACCAATCGCATCCATTGTCGACGATTATGTCATGGTCTGGGTATATACATATATAATAAAGTGGGAATTAAGAGCCTTGAATGAATCAGGTATATACAGGGTGTCCCAGAATTAAATGTCCAAAATTTAAGGTGGCCTAGAGGAGGTCGAACTGAGTAAATTCTCCCGAAGAACATGGGGTCTGCGAAGTCGCGTTCGCGAGATATCAACGGTTAAAAAGTATCGCTTTGCGCCGCGGTGACGCGTCGCAAAGCGATACTTTTTAACCGTTGATATCTCGCGAACGTGACTTCGCAGACCCCATGTTCTTCGGGAGAATTTACTCAGTTCGACCTCCTCTAGGCCACCTTAAATTTTGGAAATTTAATTCTGGGACACCCTGTATATACATCCACGTATGTATATGTGGATCGAAACGTCTAGGATCAAGTTCGCAGCCTTTTAACACTTTTAACATATACATCATACGTATACCACGTTCGGTTCAATGATCAGTAATCAGTAATACATTTACACACACATACCTATGTACAACGTATATATACGTGTATGTATTGCGTATATGTAGGCTGTATATAATATAAGACTAACTGCAATACA
The DNA here is from genome assembly GCA_949628255.1 of Macrophya alboannulata. Taxonomy (NCBI): domain Eukaryota; kingdom Metazoa; phylum Arthropoda; class Insecta; order Hymenoptera; family Tenthredinidae; genus Macrophya; species Macrophya alboannulata. The sequence goes on along the minus strand of OX451211.1, from coordinate 1,309,293 downwards.
CACCGTACTGAAAACGATCTACGATAGCAGAAACGATATGGAAGACGACACAAGTGCACACACACACATGCACATGCACATCGAAAGAAGGAAAAATGATTACAATTCCGAAATCCTGACCAACCTTTATATGCTATATTTAGGGTATAAGAGATACCTGAGAGGTAGAAAAATCGGTCGTTAACTTCCAGGTAACTATATCCTATATATATATATATATATATATATATATATATATATATATATATATATATATATATATATATATATATATATATATATATATATATATATATATATATATATATATATATATATATATATATATATATATATATATATATATATATATATAGGTATAAGGTTATACGTAAGGTTGTGAAGAGTATTAGCACTGACTTGTAGGTTGAAAACTTTCAAACTGTAAACTGTTTTTTTTTTCTTCTTTCTTTGTACATATTTCGATCGACGACCTATTATTAATTCTCATGCTCATAATGTCATCTTCATTCATAAATTTCGTTACGAAATATATACATATATACCTGTATCCATACAGAGGCTATGTATATTGCGGTTTGTACTGAATAGTAGCCGCGGTTTGGACCCCATACATACATATATAGTTGATTAAATAACTTGAAGATTGATTTTTCGTGTTTTTTGTCATTCGTTTTTCCTTCTTTCCAAAATTCGTCATCATTCTCGATCGAGAGAAAATAAAAAAAAAATAAAAAAATCGACAAAATTAATGCACATATATATTTATATTGTATGTATGTATGTTTCAGTGACGTAACTAGCGTACGCGGACGTTATTCAGCTTTCTACGTACGTATACATACGTACATCACACACACACACACATTACACATGAATATGTTGCATACGCATCATCTAATAGTGTGATAAGATTCATTGCGGAGTTCTTATAATATCTATCGCTGTCTCGCTTGTTGGATTGCACCGCATGCATGCAAGCTTTTGCTTTTGGTTCTGGTGCTCTGGTATACTGCTGGTGATGCTGGTGCTGCTGCATTAGTCACGAATTGTGAAGAAGCAGAGATAAATGAGAAAATAATAATAATAATTAGAAAAGAAAAAAGACCCAAAGTCCTTATAAATATACTATTCTTTTTCCTTCCTTCTTTCTCTTTCTCTATTTCGTTTTTTTTTTTTTTTTGTTTTGTCTCTCTCTTTCTCACTCTCACGATCCGTATTAAGGTCAGAGACAGACATACTTCCAGGCAACATCAGCGGAGCGCCAGAAGCCGTTTGCGCGTGTAATTACCATCTCCTCTATAGCTAAAAAACCAACAGTGGTGTAACTAGCGGCCAAAGATTTCGTGGCTTATTTCAATCTAGAAGATTTTTGAGCGTTTCGAAAAAAAAAAAAATTGCAAATTAAACAAATACATATCGACGGCTGAGCAGAACAACATCGTATCTCAAAATTTGATTCAAGACCATCGTATCTAAAAATTTGGTTCAACAAAATCGTATCTCGAAATTTGGTTCAAAAACATCGTATCTTCTATGTCTTATACACAGAGATACGATGTTGTTGAACCAAATTTTGAAATACGATGGTCTTGAACCAAATTTTGAGATACGATGTTGTTGAATCAAATTTTGAGATACGATGTTGTTCTGCTCAGCCGTCGATATACACATATGTATATCTAAAAATAAAAAAGGGACGAAAAATGATTGAAGTTGATTAAAATAAACTAGAATCTGTTCAGTGTGTGTGTGTGTGTTTTGTTTCTCTATACAGTTATATGCATATGTTCTTCTCAATCGTTGTACATGATACGAGGAACACGCGGACAGAGCAAGGAAAATTGAAATTACAAGAAGAAAAGCAAAAAAAAAAAAAAAAAAAAATTGTCCAAATTTGATTTTTTTTGTTGTTGTTTTTCTTGATTAACGTATAATCGGAAACTATAAAACCGAGTAACAAGATATACGCTAACCTGCAGAATTGCCCTAGATTTATACTATAGTATACATGTGACCGGATATGAGAGGAGACCCGGTTGCTTCGACGAGGACCCCTCGGCGGCTTCTGTACTAGGTATACCTACTACTATGCGTTTGTTTTAACTAGTTAATGCGATACTCGCAACTCGCGGAAACTATACCCATCATGGTTATACACTATGCATATGTTTAATGGTATGCACATACATACGAGTATATGTGAAACATTCTATCCGCAACAATCGACAAACAAACAAAAATTTCCAAAATTTTATCCATAGGTTACTCATCTTTGATATCGCGGCTCCGAGACCCATGGGCCCACACAATACGACACACCATGTGCTTGGCGCAATAAATATAACGTGTCTTACGGTTAGTGTGAATTTTCCTTTTTCAATCTACTTTTTGACTTTAATCTTTCAAAAAAAAAAAAACAGTCTTTTTTTTTCTTCATCATGAAGACAAGTGTTCACAACCCACACCCGGTACGTATTGGTATAATTAAGAGACTTTACAACCCCTGCCCTTAATCAATCCCTTAATTTTTTTTTTTCTGTTTTCTATTCGCTGGGAAAATGCAATCCTCAGTTTCCTCGACTGTCATTTTTTGTTTTCTCTCATTTTTTGCATACATTATACACCTATACACAGTTGACGAGTGGGGAAGCTTTTCAAACGATTTCTGAACGGTAGTAAAAGCCTAAAGTCGATGGTTTTAGGGCGAGTGGAAGCTAGAGGTGGCTATAAGGTAGGTGGGTATGTTTGGAGTGTAGGTAGGTAGGTAGGTATACCGTTGAAATATTGATCCTCCACGAGGCGAGATTTTAGGACAAGTCTCTCTCGCACAGAAAGTTTCGAGATTTGAAGTTGAAAAAGACGGAATTGATTATACGCAAATGATAGTGAACGAAAAACCATAAGAAGTCGTATCAATAAATTATCATTATTATAATATACCTTCGTTCAGAGTCTCGTTGTAGTCGGGATATTTATCACCAAAGTATAAGCCATTCGTTGTGGTTATTGTGGTTGTCATTAATTGAACAGTCGTGTGTTCATCGTCGTTAAATTCTCCCTCAGTCTGTGCGATAACTATGTATAATTCAAGGTACAATAAAGATATGCATAGCACGGCCGCAGCCCTGATAATTTTTGTTTGAGAACCGCTGGTCATCTTGGCCTCAAGAAATCTTCACCCTCTTCGCTTACTTCGGCTGCAGCTGCACCGTGACACCTAGGATACTGTTTGGATCTTGCCAGTTCCCTAAATTTATTTAGAGATTCCGAAAGTTACGGATATTTATTTCACCGATTCATCCATCTCTTCTCCCTCTTTCTTTATCTTTTCCCTTTTTTCGTTTTCTTATCGATTATCCCTCGACGTCTTTTATCAATCAAATTTCAAACGATTCACGTTCTTCTTCCATATTTAAATTTATCGTATATATGTATAGGTATATAATAATTACACTAATCAGACCCACGCGTTAATCACTTGTAAATCTTTAAATCGAAGTAAAAAAAAATGATAAATAAAAATGAACGAATCTATTCAGTCGTATTTTTCGAAAAAATTTCGTCAGTTCAACCGTAGGTAGTACATGTCGCCATGGTTTCGTCGTTGGTGGATTGGCCTGCAGTCAGATTCACTCTCTCTTCTCTTCTAATTGTATCTATCTGTATAACTATCTCAAAATCAGTCTGCGCGATTGAGATTCCGGTTTGGGGAAATTTTGACAGCGAAGTAAAAAGGTCGGACCGTGAAGGATTTTAATTGACAAGTCGTGTGAATATCGACGAACGGTTTGTACTCGTTACAAAAAAAGTCAAGAAAGAAAAAAATTAATAACGTAAGTCTCCTTTATTATCCGATAGGAGAACCGAAGAGCGTTCGTCTTTGTTAGATTCAAACCGATCGATATCTCCCTGCACGGTACATGCGGGGTGTCGGAGATTTTATTTATCATTTATACGATCGTTAATTAGCCTTCGATCTTCCCTCTCGTTTATTACTTCCGCCCTTAAACAACGCCTCCTTTTCCTATTGTTTATATTTTTCGTGCCGATTACTAGCCGGAGGCCTATTTCAGCTCTTTGTCTGCGGCCCGACTCATCGTTCGGGATATCGTCCTTCTCCTCGATTCGTCATTTGATAAACGGCTGACGTTAACGGCGATATGTTGGTCGACGTAGACTCGGTCCAGGATGAAAATAACCAGACAGTAGACGCCGTGATAAATCCTGACGTTATCAGCTCTGCGAAACACTGCAGCACACTTTGACAACCGAACAGAGGTGAGGGAAGATGAGGAAGCGGCAAAACGCGGAAACGCTGAGATACCGAATGTCGAAAAATCCGATACTCTAGCCCCTAGACCGCCGGTCGCGGTGTGCAATTTAAGTTATTATTCACGTCCTTCCCTCGAGGAATCATATTTTCGGTTCTCCTCTTCGAATATATGGACGTAAACCTTACTTGCTTTACTTAAAACTCCGTTAAACCCACCACCGCACCACCGTTTCCCCTTCACGGGTTTATAATCGACCCGAAACACATACACCGAACCACCTTTGGGCGCACACAATTGCTTGCTACCCGAACCCAACCGACCCATCGGCTTGCTCGAAACGCCGCGGTACTGGGCTATACTGTACTATACAGTGTTAAACTGTACTGTACATCTACTGCGCGCGCGCGCGCACTATGCGCCTCTTCAGTTAAGTCAGTATTCACTATTCCACGTACATACAGGTAAGTAGTAGTAAGTATCATCCGTAAGTGTGGGTTGGACTGTGTTATGGTACGAAGCTAGAATTTAGTCGGCAAGGAAGCGAACCACTTCACTTTACTTCACTTCAAATACACTAAACTTAACTTCACTTCACTTCACTGGATCAAGCGAGAATTAAAAATGACAGAGATTTGATTTTGGCACATTGAAACGTCTTAATCGAGCCTTTTCTTGGTCCTCATAGCGATAAACTCATCGTAAACAGAACTTTATCAGAAAAACTTCTGATTGGTATTGTTGTTCTGCGTATTGAAACTCTTCAGAAGATCTCTGAAATTCGTACTTCCGACTTTTTTTTCGTCTTCTTTCTCTTTCTCTTTCTCCTTTTCTTTCTCTTTATCTTCTTTTAATTACGGTCTTGTAATTTCATCGGGATACTAGAATCTAACAGCAACACGACGCTACTAACTGATCCACGGGCCGATGGCATCCAACGACCCAACAGCCGACAACAGTGACTGGGGGGACCGAAGTGAACAGTGATGTAATACGAGTATCGAGGGCCTTGGGGAAAAGTAGTCTGACTCCGATGTCTGATTCGGAAATTTCAAAAATCTTGAAGAATTTTAATGATTGTATGCTCTGAGCTTCTTTCGAAAAGCTATTTAAATTTGTTACCTACATTCACAACATTCGAACGAAAAAATTTCAGCCTCGATCGCCCGAGCTGAAAAAATTCTAAGGGCGTCTAGAAACTGTGAAAATTCAATTTGACTGAAGAAAAAAAAGAAATTTTAAATATTCGAAAGTCGAACGGGTCTCTTTGGCTTGTAGGTACTTCGTTGGGGTGTCTTTCTGTCAGTTGAATACATTCCCAGGAATCGTGGCGACACCTTTTTACTCTGGGTGAAACTATCTCAGTTGCTATGTTAGGATTTGGTTGGACCACTGCAGACTATGTTCCAGGAATCAGCTCGCCGACTACCGATAAGAGGGCGAACTGCCTTACCAAAAGATCAAAAATTCCTTTCAAAATTGTTCGGAATTATTTTTAGATCGTGATGAAATTACACCGTGGATTTAGATCAGACGGAATGATCTAGAGATTTCTTTTTTGTTTTCGATTACCGATACAAAGGAAAACTGCCTTACCGACAAAAATCTAGATCCTATATCGGCATGAAGAGAACTGCCTTATTAACGGCAACGGATTTATCAGAGGAAATCTGTTCTCATCACGCAGTGGTAACTTCTCTTCTGATCTGCGCTATCTTATCGGTTGTAGTTAGTTTGGTACGAAAATTCAAACTCTTGCGCGAGTATAATATATAATTTATTATACATGTACACTTGAAACGAGCGTGTTAACCTGATCGTATAAAATAGAATAAAATTTGAGTAATTGACTTACCGCCTTCATCCGTCATCACTAACACTGTTGTCGATGGACCGAGACCTTCCGGGTTGAAAACTTGGAGTGAGACTAGATACTGGGTGTAAGTCTCGAGGTTGTGGATAGTGTGGCTCTGTGAATTGTTTAATTTTTTTGTTTTATCGAATGCTGAGTTAGATAAGAAAAAAAATATATATAAGCGATGTATAAGCGAAGGTCGAGTGAAAAATCTGGCATTATCATAACGCCGGTAGAAACATGGGAATGAATTTTTTTTCCGAAGCAAAAACTAGAGGGCTTGTGGAATGAAATAAAGTTTAAAGTCAGTCTAACTGCCCTGGAGCAGGATGTGAACCTTGTTTAGAGGATTCGAATGTTTGCAGGGGTTCCCGGACCCTTTTTGGTTATAAACAAGGCGTTGACCAGTGACCTTTGAATCCTACCACACACCCTGAGGCAATAATACGTCGCTAGCTAAATTTATAGAGATTCGTTACTTTTATGGGAGTAACAAGTAAAATAAAAATAAAAATGGCGCTAAATTACATTTTCAAAAACATAAATAAATTTTTAACCATTGAACTTTTCGAATCACCTCTACGTTGGCATCTCGGATGTAGATCTCCTTCACATCCTCATTTCCCCTGTCACGTGGCCTGTACGCTATACGGTAGCCCAAAAATTCACCGTGGATTGTGTCACGGTTTGGCGGCCGCCATGCGATCAAAATCGAAGTTGCAGATGTGTTGTGGGCCGTCGTTATAGTCGGCTTTCCATCGGGAACTGAAAACAGATAGAGAGAAATAAAAAGAAGTGTAATAGAAATAGAATTCAAATGAATCCGGACGTAATTTTGCTGCAACGTGTTGTGCAGTGCAATTATTAAAACGGACGTCAAGGAGATGTGATTTTGGTCCAGCCATATGTATAGTTTGTTTGCAAAGTTTGAAATGCGACGATTCCAGCTAGCCAACACTAGATGAACTGGAGAAACAATTCCAGGGCATTAAAATTCAGACAGTTATGATAGAACCTCAAGCCCTGCACTGCAGTTATGCCATTGCGAGACAACGCGGTGGACTCATTTAAACAACTGCTAACTAGAATGCTTGTATTAATCTACCAACGACCATTTTCCCCCCCACGATTTCTGCAACGTCGCTGCACTCACCAGATGCAACTTCTGGATGGAAATTCAGTATCCACTACCGCGAAACGTCGAGACGTTTCATCTACGATAATGCTATGTGCTAACTGCGGGCATAGTACGCTGCACAAACTGATTGTGCACACTCAATGTATCATATCTCACGATCTAATGGTCGAAGAGAGTTCTGTGAGGGCTTGTTCGTCTCGTATAAACCTCCTCTACAATATTATGATATAGAGATTAGTAATCGGATTTATGGAACGATGCCTGGCCATTAAATCTACGGAACTAATGATCTGGGAGTGAATAGCTGTTCCGCGGATTTAACAAAGATTTTTTCATTCCACGATAATTGACAGAGGAGTGTGAGAAATTTGTATACATGTACCATCATATACACGTATATTTACAGAATTTTTCGGAAAATTTTTCTCGCTACATTTATGTACGTCTACAAAGGGAAAATGTAGAGTTCCGTAGATGAGGCAATCGGAAGTGTCTCTGGCTTCTCTGTATAGTCTACTCGTGCAGATATGTAAATATCCGTCGAGTTTACTGCTCTTTATGCTGCAGGGTAAAAAGGAAAAACGAATTTTCTTTTGACAAAATAGTTGTAAAGTGAAAATGGTGAAGTTGCGATGATTTTCGGAGTGAAAGGGGTCATGATTTTTATATAAAGAGTGTATATTAAAGCACGCGAGGCGACTGTGAAGGATTATTTTAGAATTGAACGAGCGGCCCAATATCTCATAAAACGTTGTGAATACCAAATTTCAGTTTATATACTGTATTCAGCTGATTTGGCAAATCATTAATCAAAAGTTCACGGAGAATTCGCGCCGGGAACAAGGTGTAGGTAGGCAGGCAGGTATAAGGTGCAAGCGAAAAAGAACAAGAAGAAGAAGAAAAAAGACCGTAGAGGAGCCAGAAGTTATCCCCGATGGGAACCAGGGGCTCAAACTTTTGGCTGCCTATACTATACTCGACCCTATTACTTTTAAGAAACCGTTCACGGGCCATATACCTGACTATATGCCTATGCACACCACGCCACTTATAACTATGTAACATCGGTTATAACTTCCCTGCTCGTTATACCGTCTCAGAAAATTGTTCAAACATAAGTTCAGTCGGATAAATTTAATCCCGTTATCGTTCACGGAATATATGGTGTGACCCCGTAACTTACCGGACAAAAAACGTAATACAAAAGTACAAAAATGGATTTTGGATGATCGGTATAAGAAACACAAAGAAGAAAGTTGAATTCATAAAATCCTATGATATTAACAATCGTGTTCATATTCAAAATGAGAGAAACAAAAACAATACGATGTTCCCTTTAATATCACCAATGGAAGGTTCATCCAGGTATAGGAATTAGGTGCAAAATATATGTTGGTTATTTTTTTTTTTTCGAATAAAGTATATCTGAGCTGTTTAATATTACCCGGTGTGTAAATGATCCCGGATTATACCTGCGAGTCTAGATACGAGAGTGAGATATAAAAAAAAAAAAAAAAAAATGAAGCAAAGTAACGCCGCGCCGCGAGGCAAGATATAATGGGATCCGGCAGCAGCTCCCTAGTATAGCCGCGGCCATTTTCCTATTTACCAAACAATTTAGCACTGGTTTAATAAGTGTAAACTGTTGCTTTTACTACTACTAAATCTACGTTAACATGTTATTACTTTGCCCCTTTTATATACCTTTATATCCCACGCACAAACCGCACAAGCAAAAATTATCTTAGATAACAAAAGCTTCGGCCACTATGCCCATCACAAAAATCACGCACTGATGTTAAACAGCGAAATTCAATCGGCTGATAAACTGATTAACGCTATTCCCTTTCGTATAGAGACTATCCTTACGACAAAACGAATCACATTGTTAAATCCGAACGACTTTATACCTACCAGCTGATATAAATCTTCAAGAAATTAGCGACACGGTCCTAACCGGCCTAGCTGGCACACCCGACTGTGTGCATAAAAGTAATTGACTAAAATCTTGTCCTGGTTTCTGCACACAGATAAAACTGATGAAATTTATCGAATTTTTTGTGACGGATTACATCCGGGTAGGTATACGGATGTTCGTTACGTTTTCTGGAAATCGTGTAAAGTTAATCGTTGTGTCGTGGAAGAAAGATCGCGCGCAATGAACGAGGTATACGTGTGTATGTATGTACACAAGTAAATAGGGGAGAAAGAAAAAAATGTATCGATGTGTTTGCGTTTGTCTATTGTAAACGTGTATCTAGTCGGGTAATAAAAATGCAGAATCCATAGCCAGGGTGGTGGAGGGATTTAGGGATTCCTACCCGGGTTGAGTGCGCTTTGAGTCGGTGCAGCGCAGCATCCAAAGCTATTGATCCGCCAGCAGAAATTCAGTTAAAGCTATCAGAGTTCCTAGTCCAATCTCTCTGTGTAAGTGTAGCTGCAGGTTTATTCTGCTTGTATGTGTATAACGCGGGTGTGCAGGGTGTGGGTGTTTGTCGAGGTGTTGGTGTGGTGTAAATAAACACAAGGAAAAATCAAAAATACGAAGTAGAAGAAAAAGAAGAAGAAGGAGGAAAGCGAGGATCAGGGAATCAGGAGGAATAATTGTTCACCCTTGATCAACCACGATTTAAAATCAAAGAACGATCGATGACGAATGTCCATTTGGTTGTGCACGCGACGTTCAGGGATAGGGTACATACCTACACGTGTTCCTAAAATTGATGGTCCACATTTTTTTTGGTGGTTTAATTTTTTTTGGGTTACTTTCATAGATTACGATCAATTCCCGCCACTTTTACACCCGTACCTATATACCTGGATAGTGTATTTTCATTTTTATTAAACAATCTTTCGAATTCTCGTATATGAAAAATATCCCCGTTATAAGATCACTTTTGTAATTAATGTACAACGTCCATCTAAAATACTGAACGGGATTACCGTCTGTGCTGCACTTCGTACTAAAATATGTCATATAAAAAGACCGTTTAGTTGTTATTGCCATTTTTAACTACCCAATTCTAAACGGCTATACGAGCTTCAGACTACTTCTAGATGAGAAAATTTTTATAACACTGTACAGAAATTTATTTGGCGATATTCAAACCGGGCTCTTTCTTTCAGTTTTGGTATTTTTCTTTTTTTTTTTACCTGTTTGATCGAAAAATCAAAAAATCATATTCAAAGCTTGCCGGTAACGGGCGATAAAATAACAAATGGTAAATACCTGCGATATGAAAAGGGTCGGACTATCACAGACGTACTTTTATTGTGATCGTCGAACTATAAAAGCAAAACGAAGACCGAGTGCTTACGACGGACGTATGTACGTTCGCTATCTCGGGCTATGGAGCTTTTGTTCTTTTTTCGCAATTCGGCCAATATCTTTTCTCCTGGCCATCCTGGCCACAACCTTTTCCTATAACGGTGACTTACTTATCGTTCTGGCTTAAACGTCTTTAGAATTTTCTATACGAATCTCCAGACCCCGTCTCGAACCCCGATCGAGAGCCCACCTTCGGCAGATATTTACGAGCTCTATTTTAATGGCTTTTGTTTTTTTGGAAAATTTGATTTTATAGAAAAAAGGAAGAGTCTATCTTCCGAAGGTTCGAGATCATTCGACAGCCTGCAGTAAAATGAGGTGAGATAATTTTTATACCGTTGAGAAAACCGAAAACAAGAAAAAGGACCGAGCGGAAAAGCTTTTCATTTACTCGGTAATGAGGAAAGCAAATTATTGAAGAGTATTATTTCTGTGAAACGATAAGAGAGAGAAGAGTTTAGATCTCGTTTTCACCTAGTCTTAGCTTTACTGAATTTTTAATTATCCTTACACTTCTCGATCTCGAGGGGGTTGCCAACTTGCGATCTCAGGGGTTTCCCCTTGAGTTTAGTTTACGCTAAAGCTCAAGTAATTTAGAAACTCAATCAACCGGTTTGTATTTTCGAATTATAAAGATAGCAGAAGAAAAAAGAGAGAGAGAGAGAGAGAGAGAGGGAAAAAAAAGAAGATAATTATAGCTTTTTAGATTAAGCTGTTATTTTTCAAACTCGAGAATATCTCATCGCTCAACCCTCATCTCGTTGAAAATTTTTTTCTCTCGAATCAATTCGAAGAGTATTACATGTGCAAAACAAAAAGAAACAAAATCAAACACATTGAAGTAAAAAAATAACGAAGAGAAGGGCAAACTTGTTCATATAACGTTCGGTATAAGCTTCATCATCGTGGAATACCGAGTAGCATGTATGTAACATATCCCACGTACCAGTATCTACTCTCAATTTGCACGTATAGAGCTAAAATGTGGTATCGGTTCATCCGAGTCAGTGACCCATTTTTTACGCATTGTTTAATTCGTCGTTCGTTAGCCTACCTAGCTTATAGGTAGCTACCCTGCAGCAGCTACCTCGCTCTTTCGCTTGAGAGAATAAAATTTCTCATACACCGCTTTGATTAATTGCAGAAAAATGCGCTCACCCAGACCTCAGAGTAATAGACACTCCCAGATACCTACTCGGGGGATTCCCCGCAAGCGTTGCGTGACTCTCGGTGTTAGTAGTCGATGCTAAATTACGTCGAACAAGAAAAATAGCAGAAAAAAAATGAAGAAGAAAAAGTAGCAATAGTCGTTTGTCTGCATCGAAATGACGAGAGAAGAAAAAATGGTTAAAAATTATGCATTTCGAAATAATAAGGAACTCACCCTCTCGAAGAGTGACCATGTAGTAGGACTCCTTGCTCGACAGACTTCTGCCCATCGCGTTTACAGCGGCAATACGAAAACTGTAGACGGTGAACGGTATGAGATTTTGAATCGTGTACGTTGTGTCGTTGGTGGGTGTTTCTATTCCGCCCATTTCGTCCCAGGATCCGTCCTCGCCGACCCTGAAAGCGAAAAATCGGAAAAATCCAAAATCAGCTTTTGTCATTTTTTTTGAAGCTTAAATCCAACGCGGGTATAAAATTGCCGGTAAAAACTTAACCAACGTATGTACATCCTGTTCTTTTATTTATTCATTTTCATTTTTGTTTCGTTTCACCAAAATTCAGGAGTAGCCAGGGATCGAAATATCGATTTGTAACTTTGTATGGAAAATTCGTGGTGCCTTGGGGGCGAGTTTCGCGGAGGCTGATAGAAAAGTTGGGGAACCGTTAGCACGGTCCCTTTTCTCTTCCTCTCTCTCTCTCTCTCCATCTCTGTTCACGTGTTGTGTTTTTATCTGAAATATTCCCGTTGGCAAAAATCCCGATCATTTACCGTCAGATTCTTTTTTTTTTCCACGTTGCCAATCAGCCGATAGCCCAAGGCGACCATATTCGCATCCTTCGTATGTAAATTTTTTCCAAACAAACGGTACAAGAATTTGTAATACTATTTTAAAGAACTCGTGTTATGCGTACGTACGAAGACCGACGACGTGCTCTTCCTCCAGATACCGTATTCTTATTTCCTTGATAAAACTGGCCGTATAAACGTTTTATCTATTGCTCGATAAATAGGTACGGTACATACATGGAATCTGCGGCATGTATTTTCCTAATAATCTTCAATCTCGCGTATACAGAACGTACCGTATACAAGATATACCATATACCGTTTTACAATCGTGATATATTGTTTATCTGATATCCCTTGCAGTCGTTTCGTGCAAAACACGATACCGTTACAATGTGAGGGAAAAGAATTCAAATTCCAGCAAACTTGTTGCTTTAAGTTGTTGGAAGCTCGAAGCAACGAAACGGACCGTAGTCTCCAAACGATTCAAAAATTTCTGCAAAACTTTATAACGTGTTGCGATAATCCAGCAATTCTCGACTGAAGGGTACAGCAGCAGGTCTTCGATATCGTCATGGGAGTGATAGAGCGACAGTGCAGTAAGGTCGTAGGTATTTCCGGATTAATCAGAACGCTAAGTGAGTAACTATGATAGTTGTTCTTGCTGTTGGTCGAGGAGTGTAAAGTACAGCAATGTGGAAGCTTGAAAGTACATACAGTTAAATTACGTATACTATCAGAGCCGAGAAGCAGCCGCTACAGTTAGCTCGAATCGTCGAGGACCACAGACAATTAATAATTGAAACGGTCGGAGCGCACCCTGCAGTACCAAGTGGAGAAAGGGTTTTACCGTCTTCCGATTTGCATTCCCGCAGTAACGCTTTGCACTAATTAATAGTGGATATTAATGGGCACCGATTTGTTAGCGAAAGTTTCCGAGGCTGTGGGTATACGGTACATGGCACTGTGCTATGCGGTATTGCCGATATAATTGGTGCAGCTTACGTCGGACTACGCAAATCTTCATTAAATACATGGACGGTACAATCATGGGAAGTCCCTTGCTGATTGAATGAAAGAAAAAAACGAAATCGTCGGACGTATTATATCGGATGCACCGCCGATCTCATTCCCCGTTACACACGAACCTTGCCGCGATACATTATCGCTTATTTCTCCATTGATCATGATCGGGATTGCGTGGGCTGCGGTATTTAGCGAGATGGTCAATCTTTAAGACCATTGGCTAATGCCCCTTGGCCTACAAGCACTTGTGAACGATTTAAGGGTAATGGACGAAGCTGAAGAGGTTTCGTGCACGGCGATTCCTTCGTTCGATGTCTATACCACCCCGCGCCGTACCATAGCCGGGTTAATACCGCTCAATGGTCTGATACTAACGCCAAGTTACATTAAATGTTGCTTTAATAGACCATCGACATTATTAGCTCTGATATATCGATATACCGTGGTACCAGCTGGACTCTGTATCATTTACACATCAACCGTTAGTCGTAGAGAGACAGAGTTCTTATGGCTCCGTAAAAAGAAGAGAAAAAATAACGGTCGAAAGTCGAACAACGGACTTGGCCATTTTCGAGCAAATGCACACGAGGCTATACAAAATGGTTTGAGCGATGATCCGCGAGTACATATCACCGTTATTGGATATCAGGTACACTTATCGAGCACTCGAATCAACATAACATTGGTAAAACCTTAAACACACAATGTCCAGGTCGTCCGGTGTACAACGGGTACACATATCGGTGATACAGATGTTGGACACTTTGTCTGTTGTTTTTGTTACCCGTTTTCATATCATGACTGATTGCATACTCTGCTCGCTTTACATCCATACTGATAGATAACAGCCAAAGAGAGCTCCATTAATTTGAACGAGGATCAAATGAAAATTGTTTTTTTTTTTTTTTTTCCCCTTTTTGTTTTGTTTTGAGAACCATTATGGAGCATGAGTACTGCAACGTCATTCTAACTCTGATCCATTAGCCAAATTTTACACACTTAAAATCACTCGCTCGCTCACACTCTCTCTCTCTATCTGTTTTGTTAACGAAATGGATTTTCCCTGCTATTGAAAACTGTTTCACGGACAGAGAACCCGTTGTACTGTTTGCTTACTGATGATGAGTACTGTTTATCAGTTGGTTTAAATTCGACTTTAACTAATGCCCCTTTCATATTATAAATCCAATAGCAATCATTGGCACTTCTACTGATGGTATTAATCCCGGCACAATCCTGCACAGCTTTGGCATTACACGGCTATTCGTAATCCTGAGTTGGCATGTCCGTCCAACGACCAGGATCACGTAGTATAATATTCTGCTTTGTGTTCTGTTGTGACTCTTTCATTTAGTTTGATAGATGAATTAGGAGAAAAAAATTCAACCTCCAAGTTTCCCTGGTCTCCAATATTCGGGGGCGTTTGAATCTAATTAATTATCAGTCAGCTGTAGTAAAATCTGTTTCGGACGGTCTTTGGGGGTCTTTGTATAGAGGCGAGGGCCACCAGCCAGTGTGTTTCGTGTAAATTGGTTTAACCGTGGAGTCAAAGTAGCTAGTTGTTCCCTTAGGCCAGAGGCTTTGAATTTCGCACCCTGTATTAACCGAATTCATCAAACGGATTCCAGGAGTGAAACGACCCTTGGAAACGGTCAGCCTCGATCGTTGTATCGCAATGTTATAGACGAAGGCACGACGAAACTCTTGTCTTTAGTTTTTGATTTAATTTTTCTTTCTCACCAGTCGGATTCTGCTCCGGATTTTTCATCATACCTCCTCGTACTGCAGTCACGGACGAGATCTCTTACTTCCTGGGTTCTTTAACCCTCCCACCCCCGGGTTCTCTGCAGCTAGTTTTTACGAGATTTTGCTATGCAAGGCACCCAGTTCTTCATCTCATTTCACCACGACTCATCCAAGGTTCTTCTCTACTCCGGTCTTATTACGTTCTGAAGAGGTCGGGGAAGTCGGTGGCACTACTTAGGGGACACGACCTCTCGTGTTACTTCCTCAATTAAAACTTCTCTCCCATACTCCATTCGGTCGTACGTTGGGTATACGGTTATATACATGCTATAGATATATTGAAAACTATCGATCAGACCTTGTTTTACCGTATCCGTATTAAACTACGCCGTACAGCTCCTCCCCGACTCTTAGAATATATTATTGAAATTTATTTAGCTAATAAGTTACCTTCTCGCAGGCGGTCTAATAGCCGTCAACTAATAGAATCCAGGTCTCACAAGAATTTGATCTCAATATTAATTAGCCAACTTTGTTGCAGCTGCGAAACGTACGTCTCTCTATTCCGCGCGCATCTCCAAAGGCGAAGTTCAACTTGGCTTGTCTACTTGTCTGTCCGCTGTCTACGATTATGCTAAGTTGGGCTGTTTAGGACAGGTCAAAACTGAGGGTGAGGTAGGGTTGGGTTGGTTTCGAAATTCAATTCCTTTAGGGGTTTGCTAAGCCTTGGCCCACCCGTCTCCGCTAAATCAGGATACACTATAACATTTTGGCAACACAGTAGGCTTGAATGAAATTATTCACGGTTAGTTGAATCCGAAATAGGTGGCGATATTCAAGAGAGAAACATTTGCGAAAAAAAGATGATGCTTCGCTCGGTGACGGACGGAACATAAAACGTGTCGTCCACTAATTAAACGTGATTTCTTTTTTTTATCCCAATCATTAGTTCACCACGAATCGGATATTTCGGGTATTGCCCTGAAGTGACATGCTTGTGTGTTTGCGTGCACGGGGATATAGATACAGATTACGATCAATCGGTCAAATAAATGTCAAATTCGTTACACCCAGCGGTATTGCAACGGCAGACAGATACCATACGTCAAAAGTCGATACAACGTCACCACGCGCTCGCTCTGAATATATTTCGATATTTTAACGGTCGTTGCAGCAAGAGCAACGGCAACGGCATCGGGGTGGTTTAATGAAAGGTAAATCACCGTATTGATACGTTATAGGCGTGACTGAACCTTTTTTTTTTTCATCAAATTTTAATCACGTACTCGAAGTTAAATTGGGATACATTATCTCCGCATTTAGTGACAGCGGTGGGACCGGCAGCGGGCGACGTCATCTACTTCAGAATTTCAGGTTAAATACGCCTCCCGCGTGCGCCGCACCGCGCCGCGCCGGCTTCTAGCTGTATTTGTAGGAAAACGTAATCTCACAGCTACTAGTTTTCGTTGGCCAACATCTAGCCGGCTACCCAGTGCAGGGTAATAATATCGTAGTAAACTGGGAGCATAAAGCGTGACTAGATTTCTAGTCTAGTCTATAAACTAACTCTTGGTACAGTTATATTAACCAGGAGGCGCCAGTTTAATCCGGCCAAAACTTACTTTTCACTAACACCCATCCCCTCCACCTCGCTTGATGGCCCTAGCTGCTGCACAGACTGTCGCCATTTTGAATAATTTATACATTCGAACAGGCAGCATAGATAGACTAAACAATATATCGATTTTACCATAATTATTCAACTCCACCCTCATCTCAACTCATCTCTCTCACTCTCTCTCTGTCTCTCTCTCTCGCTCTTTCTCTTCACAGTCTCATTCTCTTTGGCGGAATGTGCACGCCAAGTATGTAGCTTTTGAAAATACGATCTTTTTAGTGTTAGACATTGTTCCCTGATTTTCTCATACGTTTTTTATTTTTCTTTTTGATCTCTCCAACATTCACGCTGCAGTTGCCCTGTAAAGAGGTACGATTTCAGTATAGAACATGAGAAAGGAATGTGTACGCCAAGTATGTAGCTTTTGGAAATACGATCTTCTTAGTGCCAGGCTTTATTTTCTGATTTTGCAATACGTTTTTTGCATTTTTTTTTTTTGTTTTCTGCGACGTTAATCATGATGCATTTTTCTGTGCACGACGAGTATGTATAGTTTTGTTGAAAATACGAGCCTCTTAGTGCCAAGGCATTATTTCCTTATTTGATTTCACGTATATTTTATCTTTATTTCTAAACATTTGCATTGTATTTGTCTTCGTATTATAAAATGTCTCGAAAACCTCAAGGCTGAGTGCTTCGGAATTGGATGCAGAGAAGTAAAACAGTAACTCGAGTAACGACAAGAGAAGTATACCAAGGGAGGGAAATTTCTTTCCTCTCAACGGAAACTAAAGAGAGAGAGAGAGAGAGGGAGATATAGATAGAGAAAGAAATAGAAAGAGAGAGAATCGAGCAGACACGAGTTAGTTGATACGTCAGATATACGAGACGTACGTACCTTTTACTCTCTCTTACTCAGAGAGAGAACTGTTAGAGGAACGAAGAAGGCGGTTGGAATGGTGGAACGATCTATCAAATGTATCGCATTTCCAACAGTATATCTGCAAATCGCAGAGGTGCTTCTGGAGCAGTATGGACCCTCCGCCTTCGCGTAATGGGGCATAACGTTTAGCGATGAGTGCGTTAGAGTTCTCCCGGAAAAATATATACACACATATATATTCCAGGGGTAAAATAATCCCAATAAAATGAAACCTGAAATCTTCGTGCGGAATCAAAAGGAAAAAGAAAGAAAAAATAAAATGAGGAGACGAAACAAAGAATTCCTGAAGACATTGTGCTGATTGGTATAATTTGTTCGATTTATCCAGATACTAATGAAAATCTTTGGACACTAATTAACGACGTGGAATAAGGTGGGGAAAAAAAAGAAAAAATTAAAATACCATCGAAACGCGTAAAGGTTCATTTGAATGACTCAAATCAGGAGAACTACCCTTAGTGAGATATAATTAAGACCAGGCTTGTTCGGGTTCGTTCACTTGTGCAATCGTCTCTCGACACACTGAGCTTTACACAGAACTTTAATTATCAAGCTGCTACTATAACGTCGGGCAGAAGTAAATTAATACCATCGGCTTTGCTCCGGGGGGTGGAATAAGCCTGTCTCGATCGTTCGAAGAGCGTGGCTGGGACTGTGGGATTCTATCAATCCTATTGAAAATCGGAACCAATCCATTAGAGCTGTGGAAGTTCGTTTAGTTATCGAGTCAACAACGAGAGTTGAGAATTGTAGTGTCCGCGACGGTTATGGCAATCCGAATAAACCGGCATTTCGTCAAGGCGAGTAATTAACGGGGACCGTTAATTAGCCAAGGTCAATTCATAATTCAAAATTCAATCATCAATTCGTGTAAGTCGGGGCCCCTTTCGAAGCCGCATTAACAGCCGCTCGGCCGCCTCCTAAACAGTTACACATTCCTACCGACTAGGAGTTGTGTTCGGTTAGACAAATACCCGACAGAGGAGGATTGGGTCAATCCCTTGAGAATTTTGAAAGTGTTAGAATAACGTCTCACTGCAAACCCGACATGATTTATCAGGACGTTTCCTAATACTTTGCCTCCAGGTACCTCAGGAGCCATAGCCCACAGCCCGGCAGAGCCCAGAAGTAGGGTGAAGGCATGGCTAGGCATGGGTGCAGATGTATGGGCTGTACATTTGTCTCTTGAAAACGTGTCTCCTTCGCCAGTCAGCAGAGGGAGTGAGCGAGCGAGCGAGCGAGCCTCCAGGAGCTTTGGATGAGCCGTGAGTTGGGTAAGGTTAGGTTCGTTCTCGGGATATTTCCACCCCTGCAGGATGAGGAGCGGTCTTAAGGGGGCGGCGAGGAGGTTGACGGTTGTGTCTCAGGTGTGTATCTCACCTAGCAATTTGGCGAAAGGACCCTCTTATTTGGCCCTTATTCAATCTCTTCTGCCGTTTGCAGTTTGCCAAAGAAATCGGTGTCGTTTCTGCAGAACGCGGGCAGAGATCGGGGGGGTAATCTTTCCTCTTACATCTTGTCTCCCACGCAAACTTTTCATTCGACGTAATCTACCTATCTGTGCATTGATACCCATTCATCCTCTTGACAAACAACTGCAGCTGGACGCTTTATTTCGAAATGATAACGATCGATCAATGATAAGAAAGTCGTATGGGGAGAGAGACGTCCCCCCAACCCCCAACATCGGTATTTATAATCGACGATAAAACTCCATCAATCATACTTTTTCACGACGGAATGATACCTCGAAATATAACTGCATCGTGGTACCGATTTCGCTTTATGAATCACAGATTTTCGAAACACGTATGACGCATTGTGTTACTTTCCTCGAAGGAAAAGAAAGCTCTCATTTCTATTTCTTTCTTTTTCTGCGCATGGTTTTCAATATCTCGTCAAGTATTTTTTATTTTTATTTTTAGTTCATGGATTCGACGGGAACATCTGCTAGACTATCCTTCAGAGATGTTCCACTTTCATCCGCATGCAGTACCTACATACATAGCTAATCACTCGTTTTTTTTTTTTTTTTTTTTATTTTTTATTCTGCCCCGCGATTGCCCTTCGTAATTAACAAGCCCATTGTCCTCTTTCAATGAAGCTTCAGACGTATACTTCCCATTAACGGATACCCACCCTAACGGTTTTATTAGGTCCAGTTCATTAGGTGATTATTTAGCGGTATCTACTACCATGCTGTATGTATGTACTACATACATGTAACCAACTGGGTAAAAGTTTCGTGTTAAATGAAACAAGCTTTATCTCATATTGCAAACCTACCCTTTCCCTCTGACCCAGAGAGATCTACGGTCGTTTCAGAGTCCTATAAACTTCACAAATACTCAAAAACAGGCCCATTGACATTTTTCCGACCATTTTTTTCGATATTTTGTTTTCTTTTTTCTCAACATTTCGAGAACTTGACCTCACAAATTTTCACTGCATCGGGTCTGAGAATCGTGTAATTTTTGGTACTGTACGACGTTTCGTCAGCCCATATGTGTCACCGAGTAAATGGAGCCATTTGCGAAAGTCGTTAAAAGTGGTTTTCAAGATATAAGGTGGTAGACATTTTTTTTTTTTTTTTTTTTTTTGTAGAGTAATTCGCACTTTTCTACCCCGTAATGGCGCTTTTTTTAATTCTGTCTTATATATATATTTTTTTTTTTTTTCTCATACTTTCGCAGCTGAATTCTTCACTCGGAATAAGCTGGACAGGATATTTTTATAGTCTCCATGCAGCATTACGGTATCATTTCCTTTATCCAAGTCCCATCTGCAACTTCGGTTTTTCATCAATCACTCACTACTCTCGAGTCCTTTTTTTTTTTTTTTTTTTTCTAACTTCGACGTGAACACGTTACCATTGAATTGATTTTATCCCGGATGCAGTAGGTGGCCGTATGTATATGTATATATAATAGAGGGGTGGAAATCGAGTCTGAATTTCCGAGCCAGAAGACCTTCGGACATTTTACGAGTAGATGATGACTGCAGGATTTCACGTGCATCGATAGTCGAGTGAAATAATTCATTCCGAGTAGAATATCAAAAACCCAAAATTCTCGGGCAAATCGTTTTTTTTTTTTTTTTTTTTTTTTTTTTGTTTTAGGACGAAACAGAGGCCTGTACCTAATAGCTGTAAAGTAAACCGCTAGGATTGCACAAAAGTCTTGATTCTCCTTCTTCATATTCTAGAGAATATCTAGAGCTTATCAACCTGCACAGACAATAGCCTTCAGACTTCTTGAGAATAGAATCCATTGTTCTACGAGGAAACTTGAAAGGCAACAATAACCTGGCTAGAGGTGCTTATTATACTCTTTCTTAAATATCATTACAAGAATCGGGTTATGAAAAAAGAATTTTCATTGTTAAGTAACAGATATCTGCTTTCGCGAATTGCGTGAAACTAATTGCACAGTTTGGTTAATCAAAATATAGCGAATCGAATTCCCGGACAATTGATTTATCGCCCCTCGTCATCGAGGCTGCATAAGAGAATTTGGCAATTTTGCGGATACCTAATTGGCACTCGAGGTAGGTCAGGTGGACTCGTGGCTTGGGATCAGCCCCCGGCCAGTTTGATGATAATAGACAGTCGATAAAACTGGAAACGACTGTGCGAATCGGGTCGTTTTAGTCAGAAATTTTGCACGTGTATGTATCCATGCATACGTAGATATGTAGACGGTGCAGGTAATTGACGTTAGGTAATTTATATCAGAGCCCTCCCTGCTGAACCCTGCAGGATATTACCCAGTTTTAATATGTTAATCTATAGGTACGGTTAAATAGTTTTATAATTAAAATACATAACACATGAAATGCATTTTAAATAGCTTTCAAAATTCACGGTAATATTTACGTCAAAGATCCCCCTACGGGGTGAAAGCCGAATACGAGCTGCACCCGTAATGGCGTCATCAATTTTTGCTTTTTATATACGCAGTTTTATCACTTATAGTTCATTTTTCCTTCTATCGCTTCTTTTTCGTTTCCTCTATCAATTGCAAAGTGAATTTTTGTTAATTGTATAAATTTCAGCGATGAAATATGCGATAGGATCGAGTCTGGTCCGATGTGCCAAATGTATAGGTATCAATTTTTAACCGAGATCGGAAAATGTTCTATCGATCAGTTTCGGAAAGTTTTTATGTAAAACATTAATCTCCTTTATGCGAAAGAAAAAAAGGAAATGAAACGGGGGACATGGTCGAGGAGGAGAAATTTTGTCAAAAATTTATGGATTTGAATAGCGATTGAAACCCTCTTAGATAAGCTAGTCCTTAGATTGATTCATCGACGTCGTTATCCGCGAAGAAAATGTGATTCGGAGTGCTGGAAATATCGTCCATCTATATATTATACCTTTATACATAGACGGGTATATATCTACCAGCTATGTATACGGTCTATGTATATACGTGCGTACCTTAACAGCCGGAGAACTTTTTTCACCGAAAAATTTTAACAATCGAACTTTTTAGAAATTGTGAAAACTCACGTTTCAACTCACGACGAAGGTGAATCGATCCATCGTAGACGGACGATCATGCGTGAGTATCGTTGTTCAAAAAAAAAAAATAAAAAAATAAAATAATAATAATAAAGTATAAGATGAGGAAACTTTGATCGGGAAACTTATCGTATCCAATAACCTCATCGAAAATCTAGATTTAAAAAAATTTTCATTCATCTTTATCCGAAATAAACTTGTCTCTCTCGATTCTTTGTATTCTTCTTCGTAGTCACACTGCACAAATATTTGATATTTATCAAAAGTTTTCACAAGCCGTTTGTCTCCAATGCTGGCTTCTTCTTCGTCTCAGGCTTACTCTCCTTATTCTTCTTCTTCTTCTTCTTCTTCTTCTTCTTCTTCTTGCGGATAATGTCTTTTTGGTCTCATGGGATGGTCCGGTTCCTTGCGATGCCTTTTTCATGTTTTCAACGAGTGTGCGAGACGGCACAAGTTTCACGGAATAAGAAAAGGAATAAAATGACAAAAAGTGATGGAATAAGAAGAAGGAACACTGCCGCCGATACTGTGAAAGCCAAGTTACGAGTACGAATTAATCCTTAACGATCGTATATATAACTCCGTTCTTCGTAGGAGCATTCCTGCCTTTGATGAGAATAAACTTCGTGCATTATCCCATCTTACACTCTGTTAAACAGTGTTGCAGTCCGCCGGTGTTACCTAGAAATTTCACAATGACCTGGTACTACATGCAGTTCGTTGTAAGAAGGTTTGGACTGGTTGGCTCCTCGCCAATACAGTTTCCAGTTCTAAATGGAAACTGTTAACTGCACGGTGGCTAGGTCTCAGTTTATACTCCATGATTAGCCGGACTTGTGGCAAGGGTCTTGGTAATCATTCCGAAAACTCTTAACCGCGAGAAAGATTCCCCTGCGACAAGAAAAACGAAAATAAAAATAAATAAATATTGTTCCTGAGAAGAAAAAAAAAGAAAAATTTTTCTTTTCAAGATTTTCAATGTATATACCGCATGGCGAGAGCCTGATCTGGAAAGCACCGTTCATGATCGATGAGAGGCTATTTTACTCTCGGAATGTTGTTGGCAGTCGTTTATCGTTCGATTCTCAACGTTTTCACTCTATCCTCGAATCCTCGACGACAAAAGATTTGGCCGAGTTTTGTAATTGAATTTTATCCGTTCAACTTCTTCTTCCTCCTCTTCTTCTTCTCTTACTCCTCTTTCTCCTTTTTTTTCATTTATTTTCCGCCGCAGAATCGTGTCGCTTTAATTCTCAGCATCTGGTGATTCGGTTCGTGTGCTTGAATTATTCGAGAAAATGGCTCCAGCTGTCGTTTTGCACAATCTTATTCCGCACAACGAACCTGCTGCTCTTTGTCACGATATACAAATTTTTTCTTCTTTTTTTTTATTTCATCCTTCTCAGTGCTAAGAGCCGAGCGAGCCGGATCGTTTGATCAAAGGTGACTGTTTTCCCAGATCCCAACCCACTCCGGCATCACCAGCAGCACCGTTAACGGCGGCAGTACAGTCGTCTACATTTAATTAAGTATTGATAATAGAGAGCTATATGTATAACAGTTGTTTCAATTTATTCATCGTTATCCTGTTTTTGCACATCGTGTTCTGAATAAATTTCAAACATTCGTATCGTTCGGTATACACAAACAAAAGTCAAAGCGAAGAAAAATGGGATAGTAAAGGATACGGCTCGCTGCAGGGATAGTGAGAGAGAGAGTTAAAAAATGACGGTATCAAGTTCATCCTCCAGAGATTTTCTCGCCACATGCATATGCATGAAAGTCACTCCGCGCCCTTCGTCGCTCTATAACGTATATAGGTACACATAACTTTTATACTCTTGAAGTGTCTATATATTTACTCAAAAATTCAGGGTTCAAACTATTATTTCTTCTGAGACAGTGAATTTTTCATTATATCCTAGGGGACCCGCCTCACACCCGTAACCCACCCGTTTCTTCGTACCAATAAAAGTACTCCTTTTAGAATCGTTTTTCTGATCCTGGTTCAACGGACAAAAACATTTTTCACCTTGTGGTAAAGAGCGAAAGGAAAGTGAACAAGTTTGAACTGATCTTGTCGATAATTTTCGCCCAAAAAACTGAGAAAAAAAAATCGCACAAGTGACGAGATTTTGCAAAACGTATTTTTAAAAGTTTTGAATTTTGTTTCTCGTTTGCAGTGTTTTTTACTGCTCGCGGGTCAATCGCCTTTTTTTGCAATCCGAGAACACCGTGACCTGAAAACTTGTGCATATACATATACATATATGGATATCAAAGCACAAGACTCTCGTGTCGTAGGTACTCGTATGCAAAAGTTCACTTCATCCGAGCTGTTATAGTTTTACGAGTTGAAACACTTTTCGTGTAAGACATATATACCCCTGGACGTAGATTGTTAATTGTCACTCGAGCTCGTGCCTTTATACTTCGTCATGATTTTCTTATAGAGAAACTATATTTACTGTACATCCGGCCAGATATGGCGAGTAGTGCATGGCAGAGATATCCGAGTCGAACGTGGATCTACATCTTAAAGTGAAAAGCTCTCGCAAAAAAAGAAGAAAAAAAAGGCTGTGAACTGCAAACTAAAATTGTAAAATTTTCTCGATCATTACGATAAATTTGGTCACAGTTTTTTCGGACTCTGGAAAATATCTCGGAAATCAAATACCGAGATGAAAATGAATCTAAAATTTAGAGGATTTTACGCTCAGATTTGATGGGTCGAAATAAAATTTCCATGACTATGAGTCGATACAAATTCGAATTTCGTTTTTGCTGTAAAAAAAAAAAACTCCTTCTGCGTCTCTTTATTCGTTACTTTTTTACTTAACAGCACATTCGCACAGCTTCTTTTCATTTTAGGTTCGATTTAGCATCCGACGACTGTGACTGACTGACTAGTCGATGGTTTGAATAATTTCGCTTAGGAATTGAATGGAAATCTATAAGGTCTGTTCGGTATATAGCTACGGGTAGGAAGTAGGGTTTCAAAATCCCACTTTTTAGTATTGCCAGCCTACCGCTTGCCGTTGGGGAGCGTAATGGTCCTTGAGCCAATTTGTATACTCCTTAAAGATACGGTCGAACGATTTGATGGAAGAAAAAAAAAACGAAAAAACTGTAAAAAAAAACCCGTCAAATAGAGAAAAAAAAATGAAAAAATACTCGTCGTCTCTCGCTTCCGCAGCGACAAGAAAATTTTTCTCAACGATTATAGGAACGTATAGAACGGTGAAAAATATGGCGTGACACAAAAAACCAGATTTGAATCATTTCGGAAACGTGTGAATTTTTTTCCTCTCGATTTTACAGGAAAAAGAAAAAATTTTAAAAACGAGTGAGATGAATTTTTGGAAAAGGAAATAAATTACGTACCAAAAAAAAAAAAAATAAAAAAAATGAAGAAAGTAAAATAATAAAAAAAGGACTCCCGTGTCCTAATAACCCGAGCACACAGCGGCAGTGCCCTGGCTATACGTAATACGCGGGGACCTAATTTTTTGACATTTAAAAATAAATTAGACAAGTCAATTATACTTTCTCCCTTCTCTACCTGGGGATAATAACACTCTGTCCAATTATCCTCTTTCATTCGCCTCCCAGCTCTTGTTCATTCTCTGGCTCTGGCTCCCCTGCTGCTGCTGGTGCTGGTGCTGGTGCTGCTAAAGGTTCGTTAAATAAATCACTCAAAAATCAAGAATATAAATTTAACAAACCTGCAGCTGAAGAAAAAAGGAAAAAAAAAGAGGATAAAAAGAGAAAAAAAAAAGAACGAGGAGGAAAAATTATTAAGTTCCTTCTTTTTTTTTTCATTTTTATCTTGGTTACTTCTTTCTCTCTACATTTTTTGTTTTTTTTTTCGCAACTTTTGAAGTCAGAGCCGAGTCTAACAAGACGTTATATTTTTCGTAGATTCTAGGTAACCGATTTTTATTTATTTTTTTGCAAATTTAAGAAATAAAGAATAAAAAAAATTTTGAAATACTCAAAATAGTCAAGAAAAAAAAGGAAAAGATGAAAATGAATGGCTGCAGATGGGCTCTCAAAATTTTTTTTTTCTTATACATGCAACAGGTCTACATTTCTATACAAATTAAAGAATAAAAAAAAACCTATACATGCCTCAGTATATGCATAGTCATCGCGACACACGCGATTTTGCGAAGGGTTTGTACAAAATTTAGTTTTCAAATATCAAATAACGCGTAGATATATCATGTTATACAAATAGACCTGTGGATTGAAATAAATTGAATAGACGTATTACCTAGTTGGATAGAGTAAGCGGGGTAGGGTGGGATGGTAATGCAAAATCTGAAACGAATTTTATGAAAATCTTAAGAGGTCGAGAGGTAGGGGTTCGGTTGCACGCAGGAGGGTGGAAGGGTAGGCATGCGACACATCATCTCAAGACTCTTGCAAACTCTATTTAGGGACTTTATATTAAATTCCAGTTATGAGAAGCGGATCAAACTTTCAATATCAACCTCACCTTAACTCACGGAGGGGAAACTCTCTTCTCAAAAAGTCTACCCCTCAACTTCACACACTCTCTCACTCTCTCTCTGTCTAGCTTTTTTCTCTCTCATTTGGCTGCCTCGTGCGTAGACATTCTACCCTATCCCATTCTGCCCCCATATATGCCACGTGATGTCCTCAAACGATAGTCGACCTATGCACGGAGAACTTTCAACAGAATATATGACGTTACTGACATTTTATAGGTGTCACGGGGTTCGCCTGACACAAGATCATCCAATAAATAATTTTTCTTTTCATTTCTTTTTTTTCTTGCCAATTTTTTTCCGACCAGACTTAATTTTTCGAGTGGAAAATTTGAATCGTAAGACCAGGGTGTAACTAATTTGGAAATTTCTACTATCCGCAGAGACTGAAAGTAGACAGAGAGACAGCGAGAGAGTTAACGGACAAAAAGAGACTGAGTTTGGATGAGAAAGAAAGAAAGAAAGGGAGGAAAGCGGTCAGATAAGAAAATAAGAAAGAGAAACAAGTCCGAAACCACGAGGGATGAAAACGAATAAAAGTTTTCCGATTTCGACAACTTTTTTATGACCTTTTTTTTTTACTCAGTTTTGGTATTTTTATTTTTTCTCTCTCCCCGCTTCGCGTCGAGGTGAACGAAATTCAATCCTTAATAACGTTTCAGTCGGTTTGGATGCAGACAGGCGCGATGAGATTGTATCTAGGATATCGAAGATCGGGTTGATCTCTGATGTGCCGCAAAAATAAGATAATCCCGCAAAAGAAAACAAAAAAAAACAATCAAGAATTTTGCTATCTATGAATCACACCGCAAAGGTACCCACGTTCTCCGAGGGACAGTAAATCCTTCGCGCCTAAAACATGCGCCCGAATTCATACCAAGATTTAAGTTGGCAATGCCAGTACGTCGACTCACCCGCCACCTGGTTCATCACGGCGTCCCTCAAGCCGGGCATTGCCAACTTAAGGCACGGTGTAACATCGGTTGCATATTTTAGGTGCGACAGATTCACTGTCGATGGGTGTACATATACGTATACATACGATCGTTTTTATATACCGCTTATGTATAATGTACGTGTACGCGTATATATTGCACTGTAATATATTTATGCAAATATACATGCGACCTTTAATCAGAATTACGAATGGGAATAACTAACTAATGCAATTAACCGTAAAAACAGATAAAAACATGAACGTTTCTCCGTTTCGTTTGCGAGCTCGACGTCTATGCCAGCAGTGGCAGCAACAGCAGCAGCAGCAGCTCATACACACATATACACATGATCCCAGAGGGTAAAGTAAATAAACAGATATGTATGTACATAGATAGAATTAATCATCGGAAAGTAAAGCTCGATCTCTCATCCCTCTCTCTCTCTCTCTCTCTGACTGTGTGTATGTTTTTGCTAGAAAGTTGGTTGAGAGCTTTTTGTTAACAATCCTAATACGAGTGGTGCAGTCCTCGATGTATGTAGTACATAAATACATACCACCAGGTATCGTATCATCATAAATTCGGGTATTTCGTTATCGAAATATATTTTTGCCCTGAGGACGAATTAACCACGCTTGTTTCCATTTCTTAATTAGATATTTTTTTTCTTTTTCTTTTTTTTCAGTTCTCTCTCTCTCTCTCTCTCTCTCTCTCTCTCTTTTTTTTTTATTTTTGTTTTTTATATTCAAGCCTTTTGCGCATTTTTAATTTCAATTATAAATCGAGCGAGTGAGGGAGAGAGCGAGAGAGAAGAATTTTCGGATTTGTTACATCCGTCAGGAAAATATCAAAATAATTTAAAATCGGTTCTATAGTCTCGTTGCGCAATTTTTGAGGCTGTGAATCTCGAAATATCTCAGATTCTGATACAATTCGTCGAATTTTTCCGTCAGATTTTCATCCCTCGGGTATACCAGAGTCCCAGAAACGTAAAAATCCTATATCAAATTGTAAAAATCGATTCTTTCCACCACAACCAAGAAGTTCTGATATCTAAAATCGGTTCTAGTTTCGTTGTGCAATTTCATGGATGGACTGGATGTAACGTAATGACATAGTGCTCGTGGGTCTTCCGTATCTGCACTTTCCTATGTTCATATATATACAGGGTGTCCCAGAACTTCGCAGAGCCCATATTCTTCGGGAGAATTTACTCAGTTCGACCTCCTCCAGGCCACCTTTCGTTTTGGAAATTTAGTTCTTGGACACCCTGTATACGTACATATTATACGTATCTATAGGAATTTGTCGTAGGAAGGTATAGATATACGGCGTATACGTATATATGTAATAGGTATGTACATCCATACCTACCCGCATTTCAAATTTCAAATTTCGCATTTCGTGGTCGAGTTTGAAAAGCAAATCGTACGCCAGATGCCGGCATTTATGTAGATAGGGTTAGGGCAGGGCAGAGCGCGCTCGGCTACGCGGGTTGTTAGATCCATAATGCTCCTCTTCTCACAGCGAAATCTCCATATGAATATTACACGTTAATATGTATCACACACCCCCTGTTCATATGTTAATACCTCCAAACCGACATCTCCATGCTACTGTATACGTAGACACGCGTTTCCCTCCCTCACACCAACCCCACCACATATATACATGTACATATATACCTTATATAATATACCTATATGTATACGAAAGTATTTAACAGACACTCGTCTGTCAGGGATTAATATTTAAATATCTACGAATGTATGTACGTATGTACATTATACGTATATGTATGTAGTACATGAAAATGAGAGCAAAAAAAAATTAAATAAAAAAAGTTATCAAAAAAAGATCCCCTTCCCCTCTGCCCCCCCCCCCCCCGGCCCCCCCAAAAAAAAGGAAAAGAAAAGAGAAGAGAGGCAGAAAAAAAAGAGTAACCTCCGAATGAAAGAAAAAGAGGAGGAATATTATACGTGGTATATACATATGTATATAAAGGTATATAACACATGGGATGTAAAACAGAACCGAGATTTTCATTGTGCTAAATCTAGTCGACCGTTACGGAAAGGATTTTGCATTCATGTGTATATTTAACATGCAGATCGTGGATCGTTATCAAGTCTTTGTTTGGTCAGCGTTACATATACCTATATATATATATACATATATACGTATATATACTATGTGAAAAAAAAAAAAAAATATATATATATATAATATATATATATATATATATATATATATATATATATATATATATATATATATATATATATATATATATATATATATATATATATATATATATATATATATATATTTATATTTGAGTGATTACCTCAGATATCATGAATTTTTTTTTTTTTTTTCAACCTTTTTTTTGCAACGAGTCTCTTTCGGATTGCAGATTTGCTACAATTTCTTTCGTTTGTAGCTATATACAGGGTGTCCCAGAACTAAATGGATATTTATCCAAAATGAAAGGTGTCCTAGAGGAGGTCGAACTGAGTAAATTTTCCCGAAGAACATGGGGTCTGCGAAGTCGCGTTCGCGAGATATCACAAGTTAAAAAAAAGTAGCGCTTTGCGCTGCCGCGACGCGGCGCAAAGCGCTACTTTTTTTTAACTTGTGATATCTCGCGAACGCGACTTCGCAGACCCCATGTTCTTCGGGAAAATTTACTCAGTTCGACCTCCTCTAGGACACCATTCATTTTGAAAATTCAATTCCGGGACACCCTGTATACGTATATCATAATAATAACATTGCTAAATCTATGAAAATCCGGGATTATAATTCCCGGACGATTCGTGGTTACGGAAATAACATCGGTTATATGTATGTACTGTACATACATATATACGTATATTATATACCTACGTACTGCTGCAGTAACCGTATAAGGAGGGGGTAGGGAGAAGTATATTGCAATGAGAGGATTAAGATCGTTGCAAATTTCCGACATGCAATGAACTTACCTAACCAACCAACCAACCAACCGACCAACCAACCCGCAGGTACAACCTAAATCTACATATTCTACCTTCTAGAAGCTGCAGGTAATGCTAAGAAAGGTATGTTTTTCGAGTATCAACTATGGGCTGCAATATATGTTTAAGTAAACTACCTCACGATCAGTTAACTTCACTTTGCTACAAATAACAGGGTCCTGTTACCGCAGAAAAGAAAAGTCGATGGGGTAGCTTATTGTTTTCTTCTTTTTTTCTTTCTCCCTTTTCCTTTTTACCAGCCAGACTGCATACAATGCAGGGGCGAGACGCAATTAGTCTTACAGCTATCCCCGATTGGAAAAGGCCAAAAAGAATTCATTTTGGCTCGAATTTGGAATGAATTCATTTTTTTTTCTTCGTTTTATTACCGATTTTTCTGTTTTTGAATTTGCTCCTTTTCGCCCCAGAACAGGGAAAAAAAAAACATAATTGAAATGTATAGATGTCAGAAAACAGTTGGAAGATTTTTAAAAAATCGTTTTTGTATACCTAAACCCTTTAATTTTTTTTTCACTTTTCCCCGTGATGTTCCTATTCTTCAATTTCATATATACCTATACATTTACATAGGTATATACCTATACATATTACATAGAGAGCGAGAGACAATTGAAAGAAGTGTCGCTCATCTTCTTCAGAATCTGGAGACGTATAGCGCCAGTAGTAACAGCAGGCTCTGCCTTGAGACTTATAGGTCGGGAATAAGATCGAAACGCCAAGTACATTTCAGGAGGTACTCGAAACCACGCTGCGAAAGAGACGCCTTTCACTACGACGTCTATAGAGAGTCTCGGCGAGTGTCTCTCTTGAAGTGTATGAAAAAGGAAAAAATAAAAAATAAATTCAAAAAAAAAAAGAACGAAAAAGAAGAAGAAGAAGGAAAAAAAAAACTTTTACAGCCATTCGTTATATATTTTAGGTTCAATCATTATCAATACGGACGGTGAAATTTATAATGAGGGAAATACAAGAAGGATAAATAAAACTGTTCAACTTCTTAAATTTTGGAGGATGATCGAAGGGTTCCAGCCTGCTACCCTGCCGTTGGAAAAACTAGTCTCCGTTTCGTCGTCTGTGAGATATAGGTAATTTAAAAAGTCGTGCTAGCGCCTGGATTTAGACAGCCAACTGCACAGAGGCGAACAGTGGTCTGTCTGGTTTCAGACGCTAACGATCGTTCAAACGATTCGCAACGCTTCTCCCGTCCAAGAATCACAAAAGAAAAGACGTTCTTCGTCGAATTAAGATATCCGTGAATAAAATCTAACGAAGGAAGTAGTGTTTTCGTTTGTCATTATCGAACTGGAAAAGCTCACAAACGAAAGACCAGACGACCCACAGTTCGCCTCTGTGCAGTTAGCCGTCTACATGCAGGCGTTAGCGTGACTTTTGAATCACCCGTGTCTCACGGACAGCACAACGAAGACAGACCATTATTTCCAACGGTATGATACGGAGATAGATCCCCCCAATCATCCCCAAAAATTAGTTTGCACTTAGTTTGCCGCCACTCTGTATACACAGAACAGAAAATTGTATCCATTTATTAATTTCGTATTATCCGCATGCAGGCTTAATTGATATAGTCATGGAATGAAAGGAAGTGAATTTTAGCAGAATCAGTACAAATGACCATTATTCAGTACACTACCCCGGCGCTACCCTACCCCTCATCGGACACCCCACCAGCTCTGTACACCGCGGTAAAGTGCAGTGTATGAATAGCTTCTATGTATGTATGTACAGAGAAGTGAAAATAAATTGCATTTGTATAGCTATAGGTTAACCGGGTCAAACTGATCAAATTTATTATCTGATTTATATCATATAGTTAGGTGCGGGTAGGTAGGTGTATGTATGTATGTATGTATGTATGTATGTATGTATGTATATGTACAGTGTGTGGGTTAGAAAATAAAGGGAGAGTGTTAACGTTATGGTGGAGTGAAAAATTAATTATTTATTATCAAATTATTTGAGTTATTAATAGTTCATAGATAATATGGAACGTTACACCGTCACGTTAATATATTATATCACGTTATATAGATAAATTGGAATAATGTACATATAACGGTTCAACGAATTATCCCTCCGTTGCATCAAAGGGGTTGAAAATTTTATTTCATCTATTTTCCCTTTTCTTTTTTTGGTTACGTCTCAGAAATTCCGGAATAATTGACCCATCGAAAATCGAACACAAAATTATTTACCGTCACAAAAAAAGTTCCAAAAAGTTTGTACACAGTTTCACCTTTTTCTTCACGATTCAAGGCTATGGGAATACAAAATTTGAAAATGAAAATTTGAATAAAGGAATAAAAATTTGTTCGAGGCTGATGATTTGACAGGGAACGCGTGTTACTGCTCTGTATTTGTCACGCGTGGGTGTATATATATAATTATGTCGAATAACAGAGAACATTTCGGAGTCCCTGCATTTCTATTCTAACGCGATAATGAAATTCCTGAACAAACATTGATCGGACAGTTGAATTACATTATTAAATTCTGCAGCCATGTCTAATTTGCGAAACCTAGTGCCTTTGCAGATCCAACTTTACACGTGACCCGAGAACCCGGGCTTAAACCCCGAACCTACCGTCGGCTAACCCAACTGCTCTAAGCCAACTTCAAGAAGGTTTACTTCGGCTAACATCTGCGGGACAATAAACTTTACGAATTTATCTAAACGCCCTGGATTCGTACGTATAATTCCCATTAATTTATTTATTTATTCGATTTTTCAACTCCGGGATCGATAGATAATCGATAGCTCAATCAATAGACAAATTTACAAAAATTATTTGTCTCTATAATTTTGGTTAATTTTTTTTTCTTTTGGATAGCCAAAATTTAGGTTCGATTCAAATTCGATTACGGAATTAGTCGGGTGTATGTATGGGTATATAAGTCGGGAATTTATTTAGCTACTTGC
This sequence comes from Macrophya alboannulata, assembly GCA_949628255.1. Classification (NCBI taxonomy): domain Eukaryota; kingdom Metazoa; phylum Arthropoda; class Insecta; order Hymenoptera; family Tenthredinidae; genus Macrophya; species Macrophya alboannulata. The sequence goes on along the minus strand of OX451211.1, from coordinate 1,275,473 downwards.
CGATCGATATACTGAACGGATTTTCATCGCGATATAGGTATAACCGCGGGAGCCTGATTATCGGTTAGATCAAATATCGATAAGCTGAAGAACGGTCCTTTACGAGTCTATTATACATCGACGATGGACAGCTGCTATAGGATATAATATAGTCAGAATGTCGTTGATGTATCGACGTTTAATATATATATAAAAAAAAAAATGAAAATGAAAATGAAAATGGAGAAAAAAAAGGGGAAAATATCCTGTTTGCATAAATCCTATATACAGGAACGTTTCGCCATGGCAAATATTTGCCAATCGCGATATTACATCTATGTGCGTATGATATAAGTTAATGAAAAAAAATAGGTAAAAATAAATAAATAAAAATAATTGCATACATCGCATATCGATCACGATAAATTTGGATACCGCGCGATAGTCGAAGAGAATTACTTGTACATACATACCTTTATATACATATATATATATATTGGTAAATGTAAATAAGTACGATATATCGCGTACAGCAGATATGTTGACAAATGACAAATTTGGACACGAGGGCAAATTTCGGTTGTCTAATTACCGAATCTATTTATTTACGATATTTGTCAACTTGTTAATATACCATCCGTATAACGGTTATGAATTTTGTGAAAGATTTGAATTCGTGTAAAAAAAGAGAGAGAGAGAAAAAAAAGAAGAAAAAGACAGAAAAATGGTGGAAATAAAATGAAAAAAGTGAGTGAAAAAAAAAAAAAAAAAAAAAAGGGAAAAAGGAAAAATCACAATGTCCAATACTCGGGGCAGTCAGCTCTGATTCTTCTAATTGGAGCTGAGCCTTAATCAGAGTGCTTTTTACCGCGACGAGAGAGAGAGAGAGAGAGAGAGAAAGCGAGCGCGCGCAGGAGTGGAAAAAATAATAAGTCGTACCGGCGGAAAAGGCAAAGGTCAGAGAGAAGAGGAAATGAATAAAGGTACTAAAGTAAAACGTAAAACGTAAGAGGAATAGAAATAGGAAGAGGAAGAGGAACAGGAAGGGAAGAGGAATGGAAAGGAGAGGAGGGCTGCAGAGATTAAAAAAAATTTTTTAAAAACTGAAATTAATACCAAGAACCTCTGCATAAAGTCTGACTAACTGTAAGAGTGAGTTGAATCCAGGATACATGCCTACCTATAAAGGGTATTTCATCATGAAAGCCTCTTTCTCTTTTTCCTTTCTTTTTTTTCTCTCTTCATTCTCTCATAGTTTTTTTTTTTTTTTTTCAAATTATCATTATTATCCTTTCAGGATGGGTGGCGGTTAAAAATAACACCCGGTATTCATTTTTTGAAACTGTAATTCCCCGTTATTTTTATTTTTATTTTTTCTATTCACTCTCTCTTCTCGATTTTTATTCATTTTCCGCAAACTGTGGGGAAAACTGTCTGCGAATTCTCGAAGTTTTTGCGGTAAACGATGTCTCGTCTCGGGGATCAATTCATCGACGAAATTTGGTGCGTTCAACCCGAATCGTACTGTACGAGTGTAGAGCGAAGGCAAAATAAGAAAAAAAAAAAAAGAAAAAAAAAACGAGGAAAAGAGTCTAACGAGCCCCACGACAATCGTCTCAAATTCTCTATCGAGTGTCGATATAATAGACTCACTCGTTCGAGTCCGCGACCTCTAGCTCTTCCACTCACTTCGACTCGATATCGGATCTCTTCTCCACCTCCCGGTCCTCATTCTCATCCTCCTCACCCCCAGCCTCAGCCTCTTTGCTGTCTTTTCCCTTACTCGAGGGGTAAGTTCTAGCTTTTTCGGTTAGGGTCGAGAGCTCGGAGTTTCTGTCTTTTATTCCTCAAGTTCCATCCAGGGCTCGCGACCTTCGTCAACGACTAATGACTCCTCGTTGTTATACTATACCGATCATTGGCGTTGTTATTATTATCAAAAAATGACAAGAAAAATAAATAAATAAATTTTCGTACCGTGCTTCATTAGTTTTTTTTTTTTTTTTTTTGATAATTTTCCTCGCGATGTACCTTTCGACCCCCGGCCTCAGTTATAATACATTAGATTATACAAATGAACGCGAATAATGGTCTCTGGCTCAGAAATGTATTAATTATTACAAAAACGGTTCTGGCCAGGGGTTAAACGATCGTCCTAATTGCAAGGCCGAGTTAAGGTCGGGCCTGGGCTTAGGTCAGGGGGCAAAAACGCTTGTCCAGAGTCAGTCAAGATTTATCGTCAAGTATTATCACCGGGAAAATTTTGTTTAATTTTTGACGACGATGATGATGATTATTCATCATTTTTCTAACGATTCGAAAATCTTACCTAACCGTTGAACATATATAAGACGCCGATTATTATAATCGTCCGAGTTCTTTGAACCGATTCAAAGCCGAGAACTCCTGCCGATATTTCAATATTCATTATGGTAATTACACGATTAAACGGTTCCAACTATCTGCAGGTACGAGAATAAAGCTCGATAATATTCATTTCGGTATTGAACCTCGAGGGGGTTCAAAAACCAGCTGAATCTGAGTCTCAGAGTCCGAGTATGTTAGTCCGCGAGTACTCACCGTGTCCAATTCTCAGTTTGGTCGGATAATCTCGTCGAATTTGTTACCCGATCGCGATAAAATCGGCTCAGAGATCGAAAATATACTACCGATCGTATAATTATTTGTTAACCAGCTAAATCTCTATCCCCCAATACTCCGATTCTTCGAGAGATTACGATATCCGTGTAATACACAGTTGAATTTATATTAAGCTCTCGAAATGAACTCGGTATCCTAAAATACCGACCCCTACCCCCGGAAAAAAAAAATCAAAAATCGACAGCTTCGTTCAATTTCGAGAAAATAAAAATCCGACCACAAAAATTTAAGAGGTTTTTTTACGAACGGTTGATTCATTGAATCACCGTGACGAATTTTCGGACTCTTTTGTATCCCTCGTTTGAAAATTCTGATGACAAAGCTTTCGGAGTTTGGTACATGGCTGCAGTATATAATGTATATGTATGTATACCGGGTGTATGTACTGCCGATCGATTGATTGAGAGGATCGAGCATTTTGGAGACTTCTATAATTAAATACCTTGATTATTGATTACACCGTTAATGAACGTATCAATTATTTCTAACCCCTCCGTAATGCATAACGATTCGTCTAGCCGATCGGTTCCGAGTGTCGAGAATAGTCTAGCGCCAGTATAAGTAGATGAAGTGCAGATAAAGTACGATGGAAAAAATTTGATAAGAATAATTTTTAGCTACGTTAATTTCCAAAAAAAAAAAAAAAATCTATTCTTAATTTTCCAACATACGCACGAAGGTATATACATTCTGCCTACTTCATATCGTAACTGTCGGGGTAGATATAATTAAGATCGGGTCTGAAGTAGGAAGTAATAATTTGTATGTAATCCTTAGGTTGGTAGGTTAGGTTAGTAACTTGGCATCGTGCGTTTGGGGGATTCCCCGAAATGTTACTAGGTCTATGGATATAACAGGCTTTAGTATGATTATTAATGTAGATGAATAGCCGTGCGGTTCTGCACATTAATTGGTTTGTAAATTCTTGATCAATAGTCGGTGTATAATATAGCTCTTTGTCAGAGTTTATTAGATAATTATTATATCGTACCAACGCCAGTTATATAATTATAGTACATACGTTATTGTTTGTTTCTAATATATCTGTTAAATTAGCTAAATTATTTTATAACTACCTAAATACACATATTCTATTTAATTTTAAACTTCAAACTATTCAACTAGTTTTCATATAAACTCATTTCAGAGAACTTATATAGCCTGGCGGGTATATTTGTATATACATATATACTCTAAGAACCACTTTAATACTTCGCTAAGAAAAAAGGAGACAAAATTATCAAAAAATAAGAAAAAAAAAAAAAAAATTAAGGTAAAAGTTACTTCTGTTTAAATTTTAGAGAAATGAAGGGGTGGGCCGAGGTAAGAAAAACGGTTCATAATTTTCAGTTTCTTTTTTGTATTTTATTTTTTATTTTTTTTTTTTTTTTCGAAACTAAACGACTGCAGCCTTTTTCTTAGGACCATGATGTGCGCTGCTGCAGGGCTCACACATACCTATAATACGTGCAGCAAAAAGAAGAAGTGATAGAAGAAGAAGCAAGAGAGAGAAAGAAAAAAAAAAACGAAAATAAAAAGGCTGCGGTAAATTCTAGCTTCATATTTTTTTTTCCCTCCTCCATCCTCTCTCTTCATAATTTTTAATTTCATTTTCCCGAGATTAAGGTTGGAATACTTAAACAGTGCGTGGCATTTCTTAATTACAGATGATACATAGGCCACCGGGTCTCTCTTATTCCTTATTTTATCCTCCCGGAGCAGCCATTTCCACAATTTTTACCTTTTTCTTTTTTTTTTTTTTTTTTTTTTTTCTTTTCAGTTTCGTTTCCTTTTTGTTTTTTTTTTCTTCTAGACCCCCGCACTAGATACTTCGTTTTATTTAAATTTGACTTGATCATTTCAACTTCTTATAGATCAAAATTTCGACGAATTATAAAGACCAAAAACAAGTGAAAAGATCAAAAGAAGTGAAAAAAAAAAAAAAAAAAACCAAAACTCGTCAATCGTCGGATCACATTCGCAGCATCAGTTTTGTAGGTCCAAGTACATACATACGTATATACCTGTGTGTGTATAAATGTAATTGCAGCTTGATCTCTCGTTCATTTTGTTAATTATTCCCGTTCACGAGAGACAGAGGGTGGGTGGGGGTTAGAGTTGTACATATATACCTACTCGCCCAGTAATTACAAGGGCTCAAAAACGTGTCGGTTTAGATGGGATTATATCCTACTAAATAACGGCTATTAACCACTTGGCGAACCTTTTATTAGAGAGCAAAAGCCCCGCAAGAGCTTCGCGGAAGCCCGAAAAATCTTGACCCTTTTTGAGGTAGGTATATGTATATATATATGTATATTACATATATCCAATTAAATTCCGAATATTATCTTTTCTTTTCCTTTCTCCGTTGAAAAAGATTTTTGCATTTTTGACTGATAAAACGATACTCGAAGAAAGAAAGAAAGAAAGAAAAAAAAAAAAAAACCAAATCAAACCAAAAATTGGGGGATGAAAGAACGAAAAATAAACAACAACAAAAAAAAAAACACGTTTGCAGTTCGTTATTTTTCTTTTGTTTTCGTTTCGTTTTTGTTTTTTTTTTTTTTTTTCACCCTCGAATTCCGCGGTACAGCCCCGGTTTTTATTTTTTTCTCAGCATCAATTAGGTCGAAACGCTCGGCTACGATTAAATAAGAAACAGTTTATACCTATACCTATATTACCTATATTACTTACTTAACGCATCACAAGAATTGTATATAAATAAATTATAAAATAGGTAACGCCCGACTTTTGCCATGAGGGATGAAGCAGCGAAGAGGGTAAGGTGGTGGGGGCAAGAATGGCAAAAGGTGAATAACGAGTCTGTTTGCTTTTAAACTCCCTTAATTATATTTACTATAACGTTCGAGTTTTGTTTGCGGAATGGTCGTTAAAAGTTAAAGGTTGATGAGGGAGGGTAGGAATTTAGGGGGGGTACAGGCATATAGCCGACGTACGTGTCTATAAGATATACGCATGTATCTCTGAAGAAGAAGAAAAAAAATCATATATCTTTTTTCCGCAATTATACGTGTATCTTAAAAAAAAAAAAAAAAAAAAAAAAAAAAATGAACGAAACTGCAGAAAAATCTTCGGATTCAAAATTGCTAATACTCGCAAAAGAGATTCGAATAAATCTTCTAGGTGGTTGAAAATTTCTCTCCAGGGATTCCTCTTTTTTTCTTCTTTTTCTAATTTTTTTTATTAACCTTTTTCTTTCATTTTTTCATTTTTTATTTCTCTCTCTCTCTCGCTCCGGACTAGAGGGAAAAATTCCGTCAGGTTACTTCCACCCCATAATTTTCGGTTTATGACAATTATTATCTGACATACTACGGACCTGCAGCTTTAAAGCCCGTTGTTCAAACGAACCAGCTACCCTCGCCTTGCCTCGCCTCGCCTCGTCTCTTTCGTCCCAACGGACGGGCTTTTTCTGCTTCTACAATTCTAACTAGGCGCAGTAATTTAGTGTTATTTATGCCTTCGCTGGCTGCAGTTTTCGGTACGACCGTGAGAAAACAAATGATAATAATAATAATGATGATAATAATAACAGATCTGCCTTATCTACGCTCGGTAAAGAAGATCCTTCACTCTCACCTTTTGGAAAGTTTATATAAACTATAATTTATCATCTGCCAAGGCAGCTTGCAGGAGGGGGATATGGAATTGTCAATAATTTCTAACTCCGAGTATCGACAGCCTCTGAAAGATGTATGTCTCTGTGCGATTGTATGTGTGTTGTATACCTATACATGTATGGATTGGTAAGGTTATAGAACTGAAGATAATCCTGCTGAGAGAAATAGACTAACCGCAGCGAACTGCAACCGAACCAGTCAAAGATAATCACTGTAAGCTCTTCAAGCTACACGTTGAGGTGGTAGACTGATATTGGACGGCATAGGATATACATGTATATACAGGATTTGTCGAGACTTTATACAACTTCTTCTTCTTAGATTGACAATTTGTAGAAAAATTTTCTATCGCAATTGAGATGAAATTTTTCAAACAAATTTATAGAACAGATATCATCGTTTCTGAACGATTTATTATACATTTTTCAATCTTTTAGGTTAAGAATGCGGATTTCAATATGGCGGATTCAATATTGCCAACTGCAAATAGAAAAAAAATCACTAGATTTTCGGGAAAATTGATTTCCAGACACTTTTTCGGTTACTGAAACGACAATTTTGAGTCTGATTCGAGATGGACCACGAAATTACAAAATTGAAACTAGCGGATCCAAGTTTGCCGAAATTTCGATACAAGTTTAAAAAATTCGTGACGAGTAAAAAAACAGTAAAAAAAACTTTTTCATCTAGAAAGTGAGAATCCGAATATGAAATAATAACGTAAAGTTAATAATGATGATGATAATTGGATATCGTGCGGTTCGCGGTTCGATTGGAACTGCTGTATAATTTATTCCAATCAACTGGATGAACCGTGTTAAATCAAGTTTCTTATTATACCTTGAAGTACCGCGAGGAGAAGTTTCTCGTAAAGCAAGGAAGCGGGAAGTTTTTCGCTCGACTTTAACCTGAAGAGAAAACGATTTGAAATTGAAAGAAAAATTTCGTTTCAAGTAGATCCTTTAAGAAATATTATATTTCCCGTGAAGCCCAACCAGCTGCTGCTGCTGCTGCTGGCTGTATACTCTAAATTTTACCTGTGACGAAAAGTTATAACACTCGTGATATAAACTTCAAAAAGCTGGCTACATCGTCCCGAAGCAACTCAAAAATCCTCACATCATCATTACAGTTCGGTAAATCAATTTATAACTTTGTAGAAAGATGAAAATTGTAATTAGAATATGTGAATCGATTTTGGCTGTGTTCGAATATAAAATGCTTTATGAATATGGATAGAAAAAAATGAAAATAATCAGACTGCGTATACATCCAGAATCGATTACATTTAAATCAGATTTAATTTTGAATAAAAACCGATAGTTTTCGGCCAATAAAAGTCACATGAGCAACGTACAACGTACGAGGGTTGGGTGCAGTAGGTATAGGCATGGATGTTGTTGTGCAGTAATTAACAAATTAACAGCAACGAGTGGGAGCGAAAATGAAAATTGAGTAGTCGACAAAATGAAACGAAAATACAAACAAAAAACAAAAAAATACAAAGAATAATAAATTAAACATTTTCAACCTGCGAGCACGTTTTCGGAATGCAGTGAATTAATACCTCGAATCGTCATTTTCGGCCACCCACCAGCGACCGACACGTCGAGCACGTTCTGTGCTGGTAGTTTTCGCGTCAACGATATGGTATATCGAACGAGTGTTGTCAAATAGAGAAAACGAGAAACAAAAACGTTGTGAAAACAAAAGAACAAAAAACGGAGAGATAAAAACGAAAAGAGTAAACGAATGAATCAAAACAAAAAACCAAAAAAGAAGAAGATAACGTTTGACATACATTTTTCATTGAAATATATATCCAGATAATGGTCTCGATGTATCGATTCCTGGCTACAGGGCCATAAAAATCAGCAAAAAAAATAAAAAATTTCACCACGAATCCGAATCGAAAATTATAAAAAACGATTCTTTCCCTCGTTTTCCTTCTTCTTTAACCATCGGTTAACCACGATCCCGATTGTCTTCTGGTTTTTTTTTTTTTTTTATTTCGTCGAACGAGCTGCTTGGTACAGACCCAAAGCACCGTCAAAGTGTTCGAAACAAATCCCAGAAGCGTCCAGCCAATCAGAATCTTTATAATTAAGTTTTCTGTCTAATCTTTGAAATGGCTGCCTTGTTTCTCCCGAGTTGGGCACAGCGCTCGCATAAACATGGCAATAGCAGGGAATTTCCGGAATTAGTTGAGAGGTCAGAAGAGAGCGAATTCCCACAGGATATAGCATCTCCAGTTTTCCTCTTCGACTGTATCTTATACCTGCACCGTTAAGTTTTACTCTGTTCCTTTATTTCGTCCCGTAGGAAAGTTGAAAAAATTTTCGATTCGAGGGTACAAAATATAGCTTAGCTCACTTAAGCTTAGCATAAAAATAATCGAAACGAAGAACAAACCCTTTCATTCTTTCTTTGATTCTCCTCTCTTCTCTTTTTTTTTTTTTTTTGTTCTTCGATATTCTATATGAAAAAAACTTTGATCGAATCTACCGCCTCGCAGCATGCCCTTCGTGAAAAATTTATTGACGTTACTTCTCCCTTTTTTTTCTTCTTCTTCTTCTTCTTCTTTTTTATCCACCGGTGAAAAAGCATTGGATAAAGAAAGAGGGGTTCGAGAAAAAAGTCAGAGGTAGTGCGAGCGGGAGACCTACGAAAGCTCGAAGGACCCTTCCAACTCGAGACGTCTTCAACTGAGCACCAAGTATTCGAAAAATACATGGCGAATTATCTAACGTTTCCCCGGATATCGCCAGAGTCAGAGTCATCTCTTTTCTTATTTTTTTATTATAAACATTACAAGAATCTGTGAAAAGCTCTTCTTTCCTCAGTCCGGGCATTTCTTTGATTCTGATATCGGCTTTGCTCTTACCGATATGATCAGTGATGAAGGAGACATGCCCAGCTCTTATGCCAATTTTAATCCGGTGTCCACGTATTCGAAGATCGTGGATAGTCATACACCGTGGTTAATATCCGAATTGGAAGTACTTCGTCCGAATGAATTTCGCCGTATACCTCTGCCCATGGTCAATAGGACGAGACTGCAGCAGCACTACCTCCGGATCATACCCACGACTACGTGGCTATACGTACTCACTCACCTATCCACCAACACAGTATCAAATGGAGTCAGCCAGGCTGTGTTATAGTGCAGATATAGTATAGCAGCAGCAGTAGCAACTACCCACGGCAAATTGCAGACCGCCCTTTCGATTAATTGGAAGTGCACGGATGGACGGAAGGACATTGAATGTGATTGCTTCGATCCATGAGCAAGACTGCAGTTCAGGAATCAAGTGGCACAGAAGAGAATAAAACACAGGTACATACAAACTGATGAAACTATGGATATGGTTATTCAATCATATGGACAGTTTTCAAACGTTGGAAGACGTCAGCCCCTTGATCAGGTACTTCGATGACGTAAGAAGGTCATTCTCGACGGTCAAAACCATCGGATTGACGATCTTATGAGACGGACGTGTTCAAAAATTGAGAGAAGGTGATTGACCCGATGAAAATTGGGAACTTTAAGAAGTTAAGGAGTTCGAAAAGAATCCCAAAAATAATGAACTGTCCCGCTATTTATCGACCTGAAAATGTTTAATCGTCGATAGGGTAAAAACCGTCCGTTTCGAATCACCGAAAAGTACCCTTTCCCCGTCTATAATACCGAAAACTATTCTCCCGGTACAAGAAATCCGGGTGATAAAATCCATCAGCAAAAGGTTCTTCCCGGCGATGATCGGATGGTATATCAGCAGTGAGTATATACCTATACACAGAGTGAAGAAGGTGTACCACACCCACACACCCACACAGTGTGGAAAAAGGGCGACTGTTCGTAGTCGGTGAAATGGCGGAAGCTGACAGAGCTCGTTAGCGAATGAAATAATAGCTGAAGAGGAGTGTAAAGAATGTCACTGGCGAATTAGGTCAGTGTTAGGACCCTTCGGTTAGGTTGGTACGGGACGTGTTTCCCGGTGATTCGTCGTGATATTGGTAGCCTTGACAGTGACGTATTGTACTGTTTGTTAGTTCGGTTTGAACCGAACCGGTCGGTAAAGAAGAAGGTTAAAGTTCAATATGTTCGGTAGGTAAACTAGCCATCGATAAGTCACGGTTGCGCCTTTACAACGGCTCACCCCGTACCACGGTGTAAAAATCGGCCAGTCGAAACTAGAGCTTCGCGTATAGAACCAGGTGATTTACAAGCTTGAAGAAGATTTATTTGACGCGCTTAAATGCTTACTTTATCGCGGCCAGCTAGTCGAGTGTTTAAAACCCCTTTTATTGAGCGGAACGCCCGTCGACCATCGAACTGTGCTTAATTTTTAACTCAAACCATGTTTAAAATAAATAAATTCAAAAAAAAAAGGAGCCACAAAATTGGCCTGGGAAGGTTTTCAAACCAGCTACCCGCACCAAAGTGACGGGTAATCTACGTATCGACTGGTCGCGATAAACAGTCAATTATTCCATCCGTGGAATTCCTTTTTTTTTTTTTTCAAGAACTGAAACAACCTCGAAGAGCTTTTCAACCCCGAAATTCATCCCGAGGTTTCCGTCAGAGCTTAAATTCGACTGCGTAGTGGGTCCGTGTCCATCTCCGAGGAGTTGTTCGACGAAGTTTCGAAGGAACAGGACGATAAGGGTGGTTAATTCTGTTCAACAATTTGACCCGGGCGAGACGTAAAGTTTTCAAAGTTTTCCGGTTAAACTGGCCATGTAGCTGTACACCCTTGAATACTTTTATTATAGTTCGCAGAAGTAAAGCTCTATGTGATTTTCGATTGATCCTTTCGATTCACGGTTTTCGTCCTGCAGTTTTATGAGTAAAAAAAAATTTAATCACGTAACCGTTTTTATTCACATCCCTCATGTTCGGGGGATGGGGAGAGGTATAAACCGAGTGGATTAGCTCGGGTTTGTTTCTTTATAAATAAGGGAAGGGTTTAGGTACGCGATAACGAGAAAGGGAGAGAGAGAGAGAGGATGAGGCTCTTGTGGATTTTATACAGGAAATAAAGTGCTTTGGCGTAAGGTCAGAAATCCTTTACTATACCTACCCACCCACCTACCGAGAGTTAAGGGAGTAGAGGAAGGAATAGCGTTCAGGAGGAGATGACCTAGCTTTCGGTTAAGCGACGCGACGTTTCACGTTGGTTCAGGACTCTCGGTCCCTTTCCCTAAAACATCCGAATGAAGGCTATAAATTGTTAGCGCGAGAGCTGCAGGCCGAGCCCACCGAAGATCAAATGAAACTAAAATCTCTCTCCTTTCACCTTTTAAGATCAAAGTTTCACTCTGGCTACCAAATTTATCTTTTATCGGATTAAAAGAAAAATAAAATGAGAAGAGAAGAGATAGTCAGATAAAGCATCGGAGTATCCTTCGTTCTTTTTTCTCCGTGATGGCCATCAAGACATTTTTTTTTTTTCTTGAGAGTAAATTCTTTTCTTTTTTTTTTTTTAATTTCGTTCTCCGGCTCTTCGATATCGAGAGAAAGTAACAGAAAATCAAAAAACAGAAGGAGAAGGAAATTAAACCTTTGATACAGGATATAGGCTCGATTCAGTTTTTTTTTTTTTCTCAAAGATTCGAAATACTTCTGATCGTCTGTTCTTTTGCTATTTATTGGAAGCTCGAGTGTCCGGCTATCCTAAGGAACAAAAAAAGAAAAACAAAAGTTTAGAAAAAAGGATTTCTCTCGGTTCGAAAAAGTTTGCCGATAATGACGTCTCCATTTTTTTTCTCACCCTTACCCTCCACCTTCCCCTCTCCCCTTTGCTACCCCACTGAAAATATTAATCTTTCGAATAAGGGATTCCGTATATATGTACGAGATTGATATAACAAGTCAGAAGATCAACGTGTGCCGGTTATTAATTCACCCGCTAGTCTTTTCTTTTTTATATTCTATTTTGATTTTGTAAAGATTTTTCCAAGGGATGACTTTTTCCAATTTTCAAAGGCGCCGAGATCTCCGTGTCCAATAATTTTGTCAACATTTTCATGCGGATACTGATCCCGGGTTAGGGTGTATAATTAATAATGAAGTTTCTTTGAGACCGCCGAGTTTAGTGGTCGAATGAAAACCTCCCCGTGCTCGTTAAGTTTCGAAAAACTTTATTATAAAACTAATATTTTCAAACTTTTTACTCGGTTGGATGCGGTACTGTACGATGGTGGTGGGTAGGGTAGGTATTAGAATAGTTTTTCCCTAGAACTGCAAAAGAAGGAGGAAGTTGAAAAAAAAAACCACAAGAGAAAAAAAGAAAAAAAAAAATCCGGAAAGAGAGAAAGAAAAGGGGGAAAACAGAGAGAAGAGAAAAGGAAATAAGGAAGTCGGAGTATAGGTAGTGGCGGTAGTAGGAGAAGAGAGAAATTCTGAGCGAAACTCCAATATTTGGCGACCCCTAACGACATTCCCTGATATATTTCTCGCAACTTATCATCTCGGCTTATCCCCGTGAAAAACATGATTAAAGATTTCCAACAAACGGCTCGCTCTCTATTTCTTTCTTTCTTTCTTTCTCTTTCTCAGTTCTCGTCTCCCTGCCTGAGAAGAGAGAGATGAAGAGACAGAATAAAATAACGTCTCGTATACGTATTTAGATTAGTTTGATGAAAATCTTCCCTCCGTTTCATATTGGAATGAAAAGCTGAGTATAAAAAAAAAAAAAAAAAAAAAACACGGAAATACCTAAAAAAAGAAAATAGAATTCTCCTTCTATTAGATGAAGCAGCAAAGAGAAGTGCAATATAAAATTGAAAGCAAAAAAAAAATACTTTTTTAAAAACTAGAAAAAAAACAAAAACGAAAGCTGTACGAAAAGAAGAAACGGAAAAGGAAAAACAACACAAAAATGAATTAATCGAAAAAAGAAGCAAAAAAACGAGAAAAAAAAAAAATAAAGCACCGAGCTGCAGCTTTACGAGTCCGCTGGAGGCGCAGCTCTGCAGCTGGAGGTAGGAAGGAAATTTTAAATTAAGTCAAGCTCGGATTTTCTTAGCCTGAAGCCTGTACATGTATAAGTATGTACGTACGTATGTATATATGTATGTGTGTATATATTCTAGACTAAGTTAATAAAATATTTAATTATATTTCTTAACATAGGATGGGATAGGTAGTAAAGGTAGAGATAGGTAGAGCGAAGACCAGGTACAGTACAATTAAACCTGGAAATATATCTCGTTCCCTTTTAACCCTCTGCAGTTTCGTTTCGCTACGCTTCGCTTGTCTTTCCCAAACTCCGACCTCTCTCTTATATTATATATAATTTTCTCTTATATCTGCGGAGATGTACATAAGTATAGAATATATATACATATATACATATATATATATATCCTTTTCCTCGATTTACTGAGCCAGCAGCATCCACTAACCAAGACTGCCGAGCTGCGAGCCCTTAAGTATACCAAAAGCTCAGCTTTATACGTATTCGCTTCTACCAGACAGAAAAAATTACTAATTTTTTTCTCCTCCTTTTTTTTTTAACAAAAATCGAAGCAAACTCTTTCAGATTCTTCCTCGATTTCAAAACTGTGCTCATCCTTTTTTCTTTTCAATCAATTTTTGGTAAATCATAAATTCAAATTGTATACCAAAAAAAATCTCAAAAACGAATGACCTGAACAAGAATTTGGAATTAACAGGCTTCACCTTGTCGAGGTATAAATATGACGCTTCTAAAAAAATTTCCACATATCGTTAAATTCTTCTTCTTTTTTTTTTTTTCTCGTCGTTGGGTAATTTCGAGCTTCGGTCGTATCAGATTGTTGAATATAATTGTTTTGGCAACAGTTAATGATCATAGCCGGTAGTATTTCGCTCTCGCGGTGTTCTATGTTCGACTTGAATTCCTCGTTCAGACATAGTCATCCTTATACAGCCATTGTTAACATTACTGAGTAGCTGGTGAATGTCATTAATTATCCCTGTTCCTGCAGCCCACGTACGTGCAATTAGAGTCCTCCTTAATAGTTGACGAGATAGTATTGGTATTGCGACGCGTGCCTAGCCTCACCCTCTTCAGTTAGACATTTATAATTGGAATTGATATTAAGCGAGTATATAGATAACATATATATATATATATATATATATTCATATATACGTATGAAAATCTACTTCAACTGTATAACTTCGCTGCAGTAAATTCGAAGGATCAAAATCATAAAAAAAAAATTTTTTTTCCTAATTATTATAGTTTTTGAATTTATTCATTCACTCATTTCATCCATTTTGATGAAAAGAAATTGAAAAATTAATGCTTCGTCGTGAAAAATTGCCACAATTAATCATGTACCTATATACATCGAGATATATGTATATAAATAAATCGTTTATAATTAATTTTCTATTTATTTATTATTCTACAACTCACCGAATGTAGATGACATAATTTGAGATTGGGTTGTTGTGGGAGTTCGCACTCGCTGCCCATGAAAGATTTACCGACCGAGATGTGAAGGCCATTATCAGCGGACGTCCTGGTGGGTCCGGAACGTCTGAAAAATAAAAAATGAAACAAATTTTTTTTATCGTTTTTATTTATTTTCCATATATGTATCAGGTATATATGTATGTATGTATGAGATACAATATATAATTTATTGGAAAAACACGCTTTTCCAACCATTTGACAAAACGAAATCGAAAGAATGAGCAAAAAAAGACTCAAAAAATAAAGAAATTGATATACAATTCATCAATTTTTTTCTTTCTTTCTTCAATTTATGAGAAAACTGATCTTTTTCGTTGAAAAACGAAAAAAAAAAAAAAAAACGGTTAGGTATACTACATCGCGTTATCTGTTCGCTGCCTAATCGCTCGTCGTGATCTTCAGTCTTCGAATGGAAAAACTTTTTTTCAAACATAATATTTGACGTTATAGTTCTGATTTTTTCTTATTCTTCTTCTTCTTTTTCTATTCTGTTTTATTATCGTGGAGAAATAAAGTTAGTAAATAGGGACAACAAAGTTGAAAACTTAAGATGTAAAGTCGTGTCGAATTTATACCAACATTTATACATATATATTATACATAGTTCACTATATCGCTTCATTATATCGCGTCGATATTATTTCTGACGTTTATTATACGTTTCCCCAATTTTTATTCCATTCTTTCGTTTCTTTCATTCCTTTTTTGTGCTTCTTTTTTTTTTTAGAATTATTCTGAAAGAAATTCTGAAATAACTGCAGGGCCTGAGTCAGTCGCTGGTTCGATGTGTGTATAATTAGACGAGGAAAGAAAAAAACATCCCCCTCAAAGGTTTTCGAACAGCTGTCGATTAATCGATTTTCTAACGATCAATCAAACCGGACCTTACACAGTCGCATAATTATCGATTAGAATATTCATAAGCTTGCAGAGTTAGCCAGCTCGTGCCTCGTCGTGGTCGTATTATACATATAGACACGAATGGAATTTTTTTTTTCTGAATTCAAATTCAAGAAATATATCTCTAACGGTTTTTCCCGCCATTCGTTTCAACCGTTTTTTTTTTTTTCTTCTCTTTTTAATCTCAAAATATAACCTCCCGAGGGAAATTGCTGGCACAGTCGCAGGTGATCGGATAAGTCGAAACGCTTAATATGCAGCACTCGCGGTGTTCTCCTCGCGATATCATATTACGACAGGGTTGCATAAAATCGTAAATGAGGTCGGGAAACTTTGACCGCTAGATTGAGCCATCGGCGGGAGCGAGCTTTCGAGGCTTCTTTATAATCTAACAAAAATATTTAACGATTTGTTTTTTTTTTTTTACCGATTTTTCTTCGGATTTCAAATTTTCCAGCACACAAATCGTTCGGCCGGAAGTAAATCTGTCAAAAAATCGATCGAAACAAAGAGACCACGGTGAATAATTTCGAGCAGCAAAATTTCGAATTTTTGAAAAAGTTCTTTTCGATTTTTTGCAACTCTAAATTAACGCAGTTCCTTTCACTTCGACGATAGAGAAAGATAAATTAATAAAAATAATTGAGAGAAAATTTCCCTGTTCAAAATTCATTTCGCCTTCCATATATAGTTTACTTTATTCATTACCTTAATTTATTTTTTGTTTTTTTGCCTTTTTTCCTTATCTGCGCGAAACTCGAAATTAACGAAACGTGGCTAAGTCACGTTCATCTATCCTCTTAGATTTTTTTTTTATTTTTTTCAAGTTTCATCTCACATGAATCTGCGGCTCGGCTCTTCGTTTCGTATAATTAAATTTTGGTCGTGCCATGCTTGCTGGGCAACGCCCTGGGCATGGACATGGTGCAGTTAGATTCTGTACGCGATGACCTGAACTTATAAAGTTTGCGTGTTGAATGTAAATTAGTACCTATAGATATAGCCATGTATGTAAATACATACATACCGCGTACATATGTAACTTCGATTATTTACCACCGTTACGTTATTTTATTTCGTGTATGTACTTGGATTAAAAAACAAAAAAAAACTGATCGAATATAAACAACGAGTTAATAATTGTTGAACTGAATTTAATTTTTCGATGCGATTACTTATTCTTGGCACGCGGAGTATCTCGCGAAACTTTCGGTTTTACTTTTGGGTTGCAAAATTTCGCTGCTTTAGCTGGTTTTGGGAAGAAGCGCGAATCAAGTACTAGGGTGCCCTCGAGGGTACAACAACGTTTCCCTTAAACGCTTAGGGACGTTTTGAGGGAAACCAAAATTCATTTTTAAAGCCCTAAACTCGGGTAGAGTAAATGTATATGTATATACAATTTGGTTTATACAGAGGGGACGAAAGTTAGATAAACGAAAATAAAAAATAAAAAAAAAACCATTCATTTTTATTCGTTCGATTCTACTGATCGGTGAGGAAAATCAAAATTGATTAACTTTCTATACTGAATAAGTTAGTTGAAAAACGAAAAGCAAAGGAAAAAATAACAATAATAAGAATAAAAAAAAAACGAGTCAACGAAAACGTGAATGAAACAAAAAAAAAAAAAAACGCTGGATAATCCGGTTGTAATCCCAAGCCAAACATGACTGCGAGAGCTTCGAGCTGCAGCTGGTTTTGTTAACGAGAAAATATACATCTTCGAGAATTCTTGGAAATTTTTTGTTCTCTTTTTTCGTTTTTATTCTGTACAAATATTTGACCAGAGAGCTTGAGGCGCCTATATCGCGTCGCTACCCTGAAACAACAAATCGTATAAGGGCTGGAAGACCAATTAAACGATTCAAGAGAGTGAAAAAAAAAACCGCAAAAAAAAAAAAAAAAAAGAGAGAGAAAAAACAAAACAGAATAGAAGATGAAAATAAATATTCCGGGCAAAATAATTGTGCTGAAAATAATAGTTTGCTTAGTCGGAATAATAAAAAAAAAATTGAAGAGAAATTTTTTCCACCTACGGATATTGGAAAAAAGGAAAAAAAAAATTTTATTGTTTAATTATATCGTGTTTTTTTTTTTTTTTTTTCATCTTTTCGTTCCAATCTTGTTATAATATCATATCTTCGTACCTAAGCTGGTAAGGGAGAAACAATTATTTGGAGACAAAAGATAAAGCGATGTTCTCGCGTGTTTCTGGATGGAAATACGCCAAGTGGTTCTGGCAAGAAGAGGGAAATTCACCCTCAGAGGTGAAGGGCGAAATTTACATCGTCACTTCTACACATGTTCCAGGAGAAGAGAGAGAGAGAGAGAGGGGAAGAGAAAGCAAAAGAGAGAGAAGGGGGAAAGTACTCCATGTTATATAGTACATAGATACGTATATGTACGTTACATATAGGTATATATACCTATATACATACGCAGAATCCGTAGAAAATACGAAAATACATTACGCGTACGTTTCTTGTACAAGAAACGAGGAGAAGAGAGTGAGAGAGGAAGAGAGAAGTCAGGAAGAAATTTATACCGGTAAAAATACGTTGAGATAGAACGAGAAAATATGGTGGAGAAAAGATCGCGAAAATGGGAAGAGAGGAGAGGTTTAGCCGGAAAGAACGGGATGAAGAGAACTGTAAAAGTGGCCCCTTGTTTTTGGTGGCAGCAGTGGGATCGGCAAAGAAACGCCCGTCACTTTCGAACTGATTTACAACAACCGATCTTGTTTTCCATGGGTTAGAAATTAAAGCCGAGTATCTTATTCTTTTTTGAATAAAAGACTGAGAGGAAAAAAAGAGAAGAATAAAAAAAAAACGGAATTAAATTTTTCTCACACGAATCATTCTGTTCTTTCTTCTCTCCTCCGAAGATGCGAACGTTTAATAAAATCCTTTTGATTAAATTGAACGTCGTAAGTGTTGAGACAAGAGCGAAAAGAAAAAAATAAAAAACAGGAATAAGAAACCAAAATCAGTGAAGAGAAAAAAAAGGAAAGAAATCTCACTCTTGTTACTACCGTGGGAGGTACAAAGCGCGTTACTACAGTGAATTTTTTACGACTCCATTAAGCAAACGCGAGGGTACAAAGCACCAACTAATTTCTCTTCAGAGATTTCGTGCCGTGTGTAATTAGTAGCGTTGAATGAAAAAAAAAAAAATTATATATATGTATATACATGCATGTATAATGAAAAAACAAAAAATTACATACCTCTATATACGAATTTTTGATATACTCTTTTCAATTTTTGAAATCTGACCGCAGTTCTTACTCGTTGAATCGAAGTAATAAATTTATGAGCAATTACGGAGATTGCACGAAGCTCAGTCTTGAGCTTTTCGATAAGTACCGTATATGAAACTTGGCAAAGTATAAGTATAACTCGTATAAATGATTAATTCAAAAATATAAACGGTCTGAGTGATGATTCTGGTGATAAATTAATACCGATACTACTCTTAAGATATGATCGCTTCGATGGAGTAGCTATACGTATACATATCACGATGTACCGATGATGTGAAAGACATTCTCCTCATTCGCATCCATAAAAGCAGCTTTCTCTTTCTCTATTCGCTTTAATCGGTTTATACAAAGATCAAACAAATTCATTTTCACCATTCAAGACGAACGAGGTATTCGAGCTTATTTAATACTCCGAATTTCTCAGAGAGCTCTAACGAGAAACAATCATCATCGTGATGAGGTGACACTCTATTTCATATACGTGGGTACACGTTATTCGTAGAGAATTATTTCAGCTGGTAAATCGATTCTGAGAAAATTTATTACCTTGGCAAAATTTTGCAAAAGCTCTTTGCGCTAATTGCTTATACTGCTGTTGCAATTGCAATTCAGCAAAAACAGAATGTATGTATAAGCTTTCTGACTTTCTGATTGCTGATGTTTTTCCTCATGGACTTTGCTCACAACATGCGTGGCGGACGATTATATTGACTCTTTTTTCTAAACAACAACCTTTTTTTTCTTCTTTTTTTTTGTTTTCAAATATCTTTCCCGTTCATGGTAAAATTTTTGCTCCGGGGCTTTTTGGACGGTGCTTTATTTCAATTTTAGGTCGAAAATTGTGAAATTTGAAACGGCAGATCCAATATGCTGTAAAAACAGATGCATGAACGGAAAATCAACAAAACATTGTAATATCGCTGATTGGGAATTTTCGGTTGAAAAAGTATTTCAAATTCAAAATGGCGGATCGAATATGCCGAAAAAAGAAACAAAACGAAAAAAAAAAAACGAAATGGTTTATCAATCTTATTCGTTAAAAAGTCGACTTTTTCAATAATCTTTCGAATCTCTGATCGCAAAACTGAATATCGTAAATTCTTTATAATAAGATTATCATTGTCAATTGAAATTGAGCTTCATTTCTAAGTTTCGGATTCCATTCGAGGCCATTCTTCGAAAATTTGTGAATATTGTCTAGGAAATGGTTTTCCTACTTTCGGAGGTATAAGATACGCTTTAAGATATATTTATTCGAGCTCTCATTTCGCAACACAAATTTTTACAACTTGCTAAAATGAGAGAGTTGGAGAAAAGGAGAGAGAGAGAGAGAGAGAGGGTTGAAGTTGGGTTCGGAGGTTTGGGGAAGATACGATTCTGGAAAATTTGAGATACTTTATAAACACGCGGTCTCTCACCGTGTCGTATAAACAAGATTACGACACGTGGAAATAGAGGAAAGTTTTCAGCTCGTCGGAGAGGAAGTTTTTGGTTAGATCACGAAATTCTAAAGTAATCGACCCGAGAAACCATTACCCACTTTATAACAACCCGAGGTATAATAATAATAATCATAGTAATAATAATAAAAATATACAAATTACAAAATCTGCCCGGTATAATCCGAGTGTATTATAATACTCCGGAGTTTTTCCTCAGTCTTTTCCTTCCCATTTCGTTTAATTTTTCTTTTTTTTTTTGCATACATATCCGCCTCACCTATAAGCCCACACCTAAACTCGATCAAAACTTTATTCGTTCAGCTCGTTTTTTTCTCCATATTATTATTATTTGTTCCAACGAAGTATAAACTGTATCGCAAAAAAAGAGAAAAATTAATCAAAAAATTATTCGGCAAAGAATAATCTCTCATTCTCATATACATAGGATATAGTACACAAACGGGGAGATCAGTCGCTCGAGCAGTAAAAGCTCCGAAGCTGAGAGACCCTGGGTATAACAACCTTTCTACACGTCGGTAAAAAATAAAAAGAAGACGAAAAAAAAGGAAAGAAAAGAGAAAAAAGAGGAGGCAAAAAAAGCTCTCAAGTACCTATACCAACCGCAACCTCAAGAGTCGAGTTTCTAGTACCTATCTCTGTAAACCCTTTTATGCACGGCTTTGTGACGGTCCGGTTTATCCATCCGCCCCCCGATTAATCCCCTCGGGATAAATTACTCATTGAGCTTTATTTTGATTTTTTTTTCGTTTATATATTTTACAAATGTTTTATTAAACCGTGGATACAGATCGACCGATATATTAATTCGTGTGGAAAATTGGCAAAAAATATCAAACCCTTCTTTTTTTTTTCGTTTGTTTTGTTTATCGAATCGTGAATTTGAAAATTCGATTCTGGAATTGAGAAACAGCTGCTCATTGACGTTGACTTAAATATTGAAAATCGACTTTTCTTATACCCTATAACCAAAAGTGAAAACCGAAGAGACAATATTTGCTTTTCATTTCACATAATATTATACGAGACGAAAATTTGTCAAATTTAATTTCAAACTTATACACACGAAATACTTTGACGGGTTACAAAATTGAGTAGCATGATCAAAGTTTGGATAGAAAGCCACTCAATTACCTAACCCATTAACAGTGATGATATTTACTCTAATCTATAGGCCGTTAAGGTAGTAGCAGGTATATACGTATATATAAAGCCTATTTATTTACAATTAAGAAAGATGAGGAGGTATGCCACGATAATTATATGATGTGGTTGTTAATAACCCAAAGCTGTAGAGCTGGCTCGTCTTTCCGGAAGTAAACCAGGACCAGCAGCATCAGCATCCCTTCCCATTCCGATTTTAATTCCGGTATATAAACCGGAGTATAGATAATTTTGAAATCGTTATATGCAAAGCGGTTTCTACTACGCGACAGTTAAGTTAACAGATATTAATATACAGCTCTGAACGAAACAGGAACATGAAACTGGTGCATAAATAGCCGCGGGTAAATACCGGGACGATTACCCTATTACCCGACAGGGAGCCATACATTTTCATTAGGAATAAATAATCGTTCAAATTGGGCTGTTCGGTAGCGGGCTGCTGCTGCTCAGCAGCTATCCCAATCTCTCGCTCTATCTATCCATATGTATGCATCTATATGTGTGTATGTATGTGCTTTCCTAACTAATGAATTAGCCACATTTGCGACACTCCGCTTTAACGTACGGCTCTCCGAAGGTAATTACAATTAATCAAACCCTGGGTGCAGGCAGCGATGGCTAATCGATTAACGAAACCAAAATATCAAGAGACTCGGTAGAGTCCCGCGCCAAGTTCAAACTTCCATTCAACACCCTGATTAATATACTGCGTTAAAAACCTCGAGGCATTATCCTGAAGATGTCATTTACGATTATGGAGATCCCCGAAGAGTGACCAGTTCGGTGGAACACGCGTATGAGGTAAGAAAGAAAAGGTCGTGTATATAGTGAACGAAAAAGTAAGGAAAAAAATATACGGGGAGGTACCGTTTGTATCAAACCGCTTTATCAGTAAGTAGTAAAGTGACTGTCTTCTTCATATCAGATGGAAGTAAACGCTTGAAGAAATATCCCGCACCAGATAAACTTCTGCAGGGGGGGAGGTAGAAAACAGTATATTTCTTACGAACTGTTCCACTGAGAATTCACCAACGCTCTTTACACAGAGCCGCGGTGGTCTCTCTCCCCTTTTGTCTTCATTTTTTCTTCTTATTTTGTACCTTTTCGTTTAGTTTTTTAGTTTTTTAGATTTGCTCCGGTCGTTTTTCTACTCTAGTTACAAACATTCCCCGGTGGTCTTGTATACCGTATATACCACTATCAGATCGAACGCAAACCAAACCAGGCCAAGAACTGGTAACGTATTGTAGAAGAGTCTCTAAGGCGACGTATCAGAGTGCAAAGGTTGATTGGGTTCGAAGAGGTACGATCATTCGATATGTGTACACGGTATCGGTCGAGATACCGCACCACTTTACGTCAGGAACATTTCATTCCGGAATCGAGTAACGTAAGACTCTGGACATCCGGGATTCGGACCATTAATTCGTTTCGAAATTATGAATTAGTATCTCTTTCTTCGTATCGATACGGTACGTCGATTTGTAACGTCACGTCTTCATCTCTGGTATCATTAACCGGAATATAAATTACGAATATTGAAATAAGAATAAGATGAAAGGGAATAGGAAGCTGAGGAAGCGGACCGAGACGGCGCACTTCGCTTTACGACTGTAAACTTTTCTTGTTATTGATATACCGCTGAATATAGTCGCTTGTATGACGATGATTTACGTATTATACCGGGAGAAAATAACGTGCGGTGCAGCGGGGTAAACATATGAATATACAATAATATCCAGCGAGAAGTATGACTTCCTTTTATACAGATACGTACCAACGCGGGGATCCGAACAAGGCGTCTTATAACTTGGGGATAGTACGAACTAGCCGTGAAATTCGGGAGCGTGAATATTACACGAGGAGTTTTTTTGCCCGAGGGTGTTTTTCCATTTTTTTTCATCTCGTTTCTCTCTTCTGGCAGACAAGTACGCGAGACCCTCTTCTTGAATTTCCCACCCCCCCGCAAAGAATTAGACTCGAGTTTATAGCCATAGCCTTGCCATACCCGAGCCTCCAAAGCAAGAAAGATATTTGTAACGACCCGAGCGATAAACGGTGTCGGAATAATAGAGGAGGGAGCTTTTAAAATACGACACCATTTTACCACCAGTTTTG
The DNA here is from genome assembly GCA_949628255.1 of Macrophya alboannulata. Lineage (NCBI taxonomy): Eukaryota > Metazoa > Arthropoda > Insecta > Hymenoptera > Tenthredinidae > Macrophya > Macrophya alboannulata. The sequence goes on along the minus strand of OX451211.1, from coordinate 1,251,808 downwards.
CCCTTTAAATGTATCCTCGAACGATAAAGAGTTCCACGGTATACGTACAGCCACTTCTCGATGAAAGACACGCGGAAGAATTTTTAAAATTTCCAAAAAAATCGAACCATCTTCTTCTTCTTCTTCTTCTTCTTCTTCTTAGTCGTCTTGTTATCGGCTTTAAGGTCAATCAACGCCGGTGTTAATTATCGGAAATTACCAAATCCTATTCCCGCTGCGCATCGAGACCTGAGGCTGATGTACGCGATCAGATCAGGCGCTTGTCCTGACACTGATAATTATCGTGTTCTGGATCATCCCGTTGATAGAACCACACCTGCGACCATAGACTGCAGTGTGTCAGAAATTTCGGGAGGGGGGGCTTAAATGCGAGACTGAGATATTGACGATGAAACGTTGTCTTCCTTGTCCGAATATTGCAACCATGGTCATTTTTGTATCGGGCCAATTCTTTCCTCGCTTTATGAACGAAGGGAATGCACTCGAGCTCGTAGTTCGATATATCGAATCTTAACGGAGGCTATAAATCGAACATTTAACCGGCCAGTTTACCGCGGAGACACGGGCAACCGGGTATTTCAAAAATTTCATTACCCAGGAAGCATCGCATCGGTTTTGCGCGAGAGGATGAAGGACTGCTCCTGCACCAGTACTGACAAATATATCACGAACGGTTCGACGATTCTATGAGAAACCGCGGCTATATTCGGAACGATTTATTCGCCACGGTTGTAATACATTTGGCACTCTTCTTATACCGCAAATGATGCTCCATTCTTATTCTACTTCCTTCTCCCCTGCCACCCTCCGTTTTTAAATTTTTTATAATATTCTTCCGTTTAAACATCCCCGGAGCAAATACTCCCGCATATTATGTTCGGTATTGTAGCCCTTCCCTAAAGTCGCCCAGGTTTATCCTTTCTCCTTTTTTTTTTCTCTCTCTCTCTCTCTCTTCTTTCAATCTAGGGGGTAGATAATATTTTCAAAATGGCTACCCGACACATAAATATTGAAAGGGAAGTTGGATCCGTAATGTAATTAGGCGCGATGTAGATTTTTCCAGATATACCGCTACCTACCTATATCTACCTACCTACCTACCACGAAGAGAGGATACCTACCCCCCAGCAGCTCGGAGATACCGCAGATATATACCAACCTATAACGTGGGGGAACGACCCTGCAGGCTAATGAATTATTTATTTAACGAATCGAAGAACCACCGTTTATGGCGTTACGAATATATTTACAGTACTCGCGGGGGATGATCCTCTCCTACCATATCTCCGCTACCGAATCTCCCTCACACTGCGAACAGGAATTAAAAAATTTTTTTTTCTGTGTTTCGCAGGATTCCCAAAGGATCGAGGAAAGATTATTCACTGGAATGATATCAATAATCGATTTTTTTTTTCTGTCATTTTTGATAGTTTCAAAGAAAACTACCACCGGAATAGAAGTTTCACCCTTTTTCCTGTCAACCGGGATCCCTCTCGTCGAAAATCGACTAGCTTGAGGGAGGAGGAGTTTGAAAAGCGATATATTCTATTATCCTCGCGTAGCTGCAGCGGGATGTGCCTTTGCCGCAACCCCAGAGTTTCAATATTGAGGAATTGGTACAGGGGTAGCAGCCCTTGGATCGTTGAGATGTGGAGTAGAGGAAGAAAATCGTGGGAGGGAAAGGGTTTTTGATAACCAGGGTAAATCGAAGGCTGCAACACCCTGCGTGGTAATACTCAATAGGTACGTACATACCCAGCATGAACCTGCACCAACGTAGAAAGGGCGCAATGGTGATTCGCAAGCTGTGACCCCCTCCACTATAAGACCATAAATATACTAGCTAGCGAATCGAAAAATTCCACCATGTTACCGACGTAACGTCGATGCGATATATTGACCCAGGATGGCTGCTGGGGAGTTGGATTCCCCCTGGTCCTACACGTTTTCTGCTTGTCCCTCACTCTTTCTGGTGAAGGTTGTGAGCTCGGTGTGGTATGGCATGTGTGTACAGTAGTCCGCGGATCGCAAATCCTTATTTCTACAATTTGACCAAAAATCTGAACAAAAAAAAAAACAAAAAAATCACACACAACGATTTCCCTTACTCCGAAATCCATGAAAATATTTTTCTCGAAGAATTAAAATTCCTAAGGTCTATGTATCGTCATGAAAAGTCTGTCGTTTGAGTGCAAACAACTTTTCAACCTCCTTCGAAGAAAAGAAAATCTAAATTTTCATCTCGGCCATAAGCTGTGACGTTTTGCCGTTTCGTTAAAAGGTTTTAGTATATCTTATGATCTTTTATTTGTTTTTTCTTTTTCTTTTTGTTTTTTCTCCACCTACCTGTTTCTCAGGTTAAATACGTTTTACAAAGGAGCCGGGAAGCTCCCATGGGGCACTGTCAGAGGAGGGTATCCTGATTCGTTGGTGTGATTCGTGCAACAGGAACAAAAACATCGCTTTTAACGGTTTTTATTTTCTCGTTTGATCCGGCCGAGAGAGGGATGAAAAAGAAAAGAAAAAAAGACGAAAAAACGTACACACGGAGTAGGTAGGTGGGTATTATTATTACGCAGGGCACACACATCCTGCCAGGTCCATACCCCTACGCGAGGATTTAGTCCTCAGACGTGGATATTTCCTGGAGGGCCCAGAGAGGCTTCTCTTCCTTCACTCCTCCCCTCCCCATGCCCTCAGAGAAAGTCTCATTTCTCATAACTGGTATAGCCGTTACAACCCAACAACGGTCTTGAGGGATGCCTCGTCAGTTTTTTTCATTGTTTTTTTAGTTATTATTTTTGTTCGTTCTGGTTTTCTTCATTTTCAACCCTTTTTTTCTTATTTATTATCACCGATCTTTCATCTTTCCTATCTTCTCATTGATAACTTTTACGCTCTAATTGATGCGTGTCGTTTATTCTCACCTTAGAATCAACCCCTTCGACAAAAGGACAATAACCAGCTTCTTTTGACAATTCTCGCTGTTCTAATTCTCCCTTTTCTTTTTCTTCGTGTTACCCTGCCCCGCGCGTCAAAAAGGTGTTTAAAAATCATTTCCCTTTCAATCAGATCCGACACCTCATTTTCGACCTTTTCATTTCTCACTCGCCAGAAAAAAAGAAAAGAAAAAGAAAAACCATCCTTCGCCTTGTGAGATGAATTTTTATCAGTCAAAGTATCCGTCCATAAAATTATCGCCTCTAAATCCTCACCAACGGTTTATCGGTCCGTGTATACTCTTTTTTTTTCTTCATCTCTTCTGTTCTTACCGTTTTACCAAAGTCCAATTTTTTTCTTCTTCTTATATTCTTCTTTGTCTTTTTTTTTTTTTGAACGAGTGTCAATGTTCACTATGCGGTTAAATTTATCCTTCGAACAATACTTCAAAGGGAGATGAAAAGAAGTAGAGACTCGGGGTATAACAATCGTCCCCATTAGTTCTTCCTCGTTAAATAACAGAAGAAAAAAAAAAAATGAAAAAAGTAAAATAAAATAACCAAAAAGCGAAAAATCTGAAAGAACCTCGTGTTCAGACGTTTTATATAAAAACCAACCCTTAAACGGGCATGTAAACTCGAGTTCGGTTATCTAATCGCTTACTATTTATCAACTGAGTTGCAGTGCTTAACCCGGTTGTGATATTTTAGAGGAATTTTATATTTTATCTTCTTTCATTTTATTCTGTTCTTTTTTTTTTTTTTCTCCCTCCCCTCCCCTCCCCTTCTTCCTTTTTCTTTCAACCTCCGCGACGTATGTGTCCCAAGGGTTTCCCAGATGAGGTATAGTCGGAAAGAAGAGACACGAGTAAAGGAAGTAGAGGAGTTTAACCGGAGCAACGCGCTTTCCCCATGCCCACGGGTAAGGGTGGGTAGATAGGTATAAGGCGTATACATTAGGTTAAAATATTACCCTAAAAGTAGCTCGCCATGTTGGTGTACAAGTTAAGATAAATACTAGATAAGCGAGAAGTCATGCTGCACATTTTCTCACCCCATCCCCCGACCCCATAGCTCAGGGACGAGATCGGGGGTTAAATTTTTCCCCGAAGAAAATTTTCCGCCATCGAAAATCAGCCTCTTTCAATTCACGGACCGGACGAAAGAGAAAAGCTAGCTTCACTCCGGGAAAACTCGGGCTTCACTCCGGAAAGAAAGATAAATATACTTATGAGAGGTGCAAAATTTTACTCGAATAAAACTTATGGGGTAGGTAATAGGGGGTACGTCAATTCCTACAAAAACATTTGTCCAAAGAGTTTTAGAGATCCTAAGAGAGTGTTGTTTCAGTGGCGAACCATCGCCCTGCTGTTTTCTCCGATGGTTAAAGTTCCGGGGATGAAGGTGAGAGGAAATAAAGGAAATAGAAAAACAAAAAAATGAAAAAAGAAACCTCAAAACTTCCCCAGTTTTCTCCCTTTTTCGTATCGTTTAATCGCACGCGATTTGTACATATTTGTAAAAGCTCGACTGCAATTTTTCTGAAAATTTTTCCCCACCCCTTTCCTTTCATTTTATATTATTTTTCTTCTTCTTCTTCTATCTCATTTTCTTCGGCGGAAAATATACCCCGTAGAATTCCTCGCCCGATCATCGTGAGGGTCTCTGGTTCATCGAGCGGAAATCATCCCCGTATCCTCGTATCCCCCTAACACCCCCCCGTCCAGGAAACAATAACGATATATCAAAGCGCCAGAAGCTAACATGTGTAAACTGTTAAGTGAGTGTCCCTGGGGAGTGCGATGGGGATGGGCTGCAGGGGCAGGACGCCCTCCCCTGGTGCTCAGACTCTAAAACTCGTTCCTTCGCCAAAGGAGGAGTACGCTGCAGTTTACTCCCGTATTTGTACCCTCAGATGAAACCCCTGAGGGACCCTAAACGAATACCCAAGACGGTGTTTGTCGCGATGGTATAAGAGAAGAGAAAAGAGATAATATATCTATTACAGTTCCTTTTTTTTCTGTTTTTTTTCTTCCCCCACCAGAAAGAAAAACGACAATTTTCCAAGGAAAATTATTTACCCCTTATCTTATCGCGCCCCCGAAACCTCAGGGATATTGTTTCAAAGAGGTGATCAGCCTGCTCGGATTCCATCATTAAACTTTATCAGTTCAAGTCCAAGTCGTTTCTCCGGTATCTCCAAATTGACCGATGTCACCCGATCCCGTGACAGTCGAGTGGTTCATTCCTTACCGATGAGGGTGCAATTAGGGGATGCTGATTAATAGTTGAACGAATAAAGTAGTTTTCGGAAATTGGTACGTGTTTGGGGGTGTTGAAAATTCGGTGAATTCACCGCACCCCTGGATCGAAGCTTTTGATTTTGAGATTGAAATTGATTTTGGTTATATTCAGACGATTTTTACCCCAGGAAAAATCCGATACTTGATCGGGCAGAACCCGCGTTACGTTCCCGGACATGCTGTACGCTACGAAAGGAATGCGAATATCGAATAATGCATTAAATATCTGAGGAGTAGGTTGAAGTAGTAGTCTGACCATGAGAGAGACCTCGACGTATGGGATATGGTGGTTATATGTATAGGGGGCTACATACATTAGAAGAGATACGACCAGCTGCCTTTACCCTTGAATTACGATCCAAGAGTCTTTCGTTTTTCAATTGCACCTCCGGTGGGATGATAAATGTACCTTGGGAAGCCAGTTTCTCCAGTCGTTTGTTCAAAAAACCGTAAATTTTTTTTTTTTACATCTCTATTCTTTTCCTTTTTTCTATTTTCTTCTTTCAATGAAACGGAACTACCACGACTATCGCCGAATTAAATTCTACACCGGGACAAAAATTTCGTGTATAAATATCCAAGAAAGACACCATTTTTTCAATCCCAAATCCGATTTTTCTATTTATAAGAGACCGTAAAGATCGAAAAACTGGTCTAAAAGCATTCCCATAATTCATATCGCGAAAGGTGTGAATCGCCTATCGATATAATTACGACTAATCAATTAATTGCTTTGTCTGAACAATCCGAGGCTCTCACAATAATTATAACCCATAGAGGGTCCTCAAGGTGTTCGAGGATCTGATTGAATTGAGGTAATTGGGGGCCAAACAGTATTTGTTTATCGCTTTGATCAGGGTTTCCGTTCATCGACGAATTATATACCTATATATACCGATTGAAAGACAAAAAACAAAAAAAAAACAAATTTTAACCCTAAAATCGAAAAATCCTTTCACTCGTTTACTCTGCAAAAAATTTGGTATCGCTGTAAGGATATAGTGTATATATTTGTTTATATTGTACTTGACGCGCGAGACTCTACCGAGTCACTTGATCAGAAAGTGCGGCGATTTCGACACGTTTTTAAGATTTTCTCGTGACTTTGTACCTGATCGTTGATTTTCGTCCGGCACAAACACGCGTGAAAAGTGAAAAAAAAATAAAAAATCGGGGGGTGGGGTGAAGGCGGGTAGGGGTATCAATTCCCGTGACAGTTTAAGGGAGAAAAGTCAGAAAATAGGGGGTATATAACGACGGTGGTTCCTCGAAAGGGATTGGGGACGAGTTTCCCTCCCCAGTTCGGATATATCTTGATTGATGCGTCTCTTCAGGTTAGCTCGACCTAAAGTGTTTTCGGTCCGGGGGATCTTGGGATTTCGGTTCAATTTTCAAGATGTTATAAATACGAAATAACCCTCGACGAGCTAAGAGAATGAAAATGGAAAATAAAAAAAAAAAAATAAAAATTTGGAAGAAGCAGGGGGAAAAAAGAAAAAATTTACTAATAAAAAATAAGCTTTCGTCGCTTCTCGACTTTCTCTCTCTCTCTCTCTCTTTCTCTCTCTCTCTCGTCGTATTATTAATCAACCCCATTCTCTCCCGCACCACGTAGAATAACGATGATCAAAAACCGCGAATACTTTCCAACCCCAACGATTTTTATTTCATTATTATTATTATTATTATTTTTTTTTTTCACCCTGATTCAAACGGGGAGGATTTTGCACGGCCAGCTCGTTACTATATACCTACCTACTACTGTCGTGCTTTCTTATAATTTGTTAAACTGCCATATACAACGTCGAGAGACGTTTACCAGAGAAAACAACCCCCGCAATACACACACACATACACAAGGAAGCACAACGGGGTGTAGTGTCATTAGCTCTCGCTTCGGACGTACCCCAGGAATTTTTTATTTTTTTTTTCTCTCTCTTCTTCTTTTTTGTTTTTCAACCAACGTTGAAATTTTTCACTCTGCATAAGGCAGAAAATATAATCGTTTACTATAAATCCTAAAAAGAAACAGGTGCAGGAAACAAGATGGTCGCGGATAAAAGTAATAGGCTAACCACCGCCCCCCCCAGCTTCTTCATATACCTATATATACCGCAGAGGGAAAAATGTATAACTATACACAATTATTTTCACGGTCAAGAAGAACATAAAGAAAATTCGCAAAAGAAAAGGGAAAAAAAAAAACACCCCCCTTGTTCAAAATTTCTTTTCCTTTTTTTCTTTCTTTCGACTCCGTGGATACAAAATTTTCTATATATATTAATTCAGTCATATTTATACATACCTATATATGTATATCTCTGTGACAAATTTTTTTTTTTTTTTTTTTGTCTTCATTTTTCGTTTTCTGTTATGAAAACGTCGAGGTGATCGATGCTGACGTATCGGATTCAAACGGGGTATTCTCCCGGTTAAATAAAACAGAGAAAACCTTTTACCCGCGTGAAGAAAGAAAAGGGGAGATAAATATATTGGGTTGAATCAATTCGGAGGGTTTTAAACCTCGTCGATTATATGCTATTGAGTATGAAAATTATTATCGCAATTTTCATAAGCTGCGGGGTTTTTTTTCGTTCTTTTTCATTCTTTCAATTTTTTTTTTTTCAATTTTTTTTTTTTTCTCGGAATTGTGAAAACGTCAACGCGTTTACCCTCTTTTTTGCGATAAAAAAAAAAAAAGAAATAAATATGGAAAGAAAGAAAAAACGAAAAAAAAAAGAGAGAGAAAGGAAAGAAGCCAAGGTTTTTTTTTTTTTTTACCCTCGCCGGATAATATCTTAGTGGGTAAAACTACTATACCAGTTCGGATCGTCAATTTTTACGATTACTTTCTTCCACCCCCCAACCCCCCAGTCCCTTTCCAAGTCGCTCGATTCAATTTCAAACGCACCGGAAACAGTATAGAAAATTCAGAACGACAACTAACTGACTCCGTATACATATATATACTTCGAGGCACATATTTTTCTCTGCTCGGAAACTTTTGAAAATTTAAAAAAAAATCGAATCAACATTTTAACCCCACGAACGAATAGATCTAAAATAATTTTTTTTAAATAACTAAAAAATTTATCCAATCATCATAAAACTGTCCAAAAATTTGCTTCGAAAAAGTCACAGAATTTTGTTTATTCCATCTTTTTTCTTGGGGGTGGTTTTAATTTTTTTTTTCTCAGAGTGGCGCCTTAGCTCTAACTAAATCGTTTTACGAACGATCAATTTTTATTTTGAAGCATGGTTTTTAGCTCTTGTATCGTTTTTTTTCTTTTCTAATGATCGACAGATCGTTTTCTGGTCTGATCAGTTAGTATAACGCATTTCTGCAGACGCCTAGACGGCCTGATACAGCCTCGAAGAAAATTAGTATAGTTTAGACAACCGAGGCTTATCCCCGGATCTCTGTTACGCGCTGCGGGGGCGGCGGTGGGGCGGTGGCGGGGGGGGGGGGGGGGGGGGGGGGGGGGGGGGTAGTGAAGAAGACAAACAGTCAAACAAACAAACTATATACGTACGAACGAACGAACGAACAAATAAATAAACAAACAAGCGAGCAAGCAAACCGGGGATAAGGGCGGTGACCAAAAACCAATGATGGATATGCCTCGGCAGTCTAGATGTCCTGAAAGCTTACCGCGGATTTATTACACCTCCTTTCCTCCCTGCCCCACACGAATCCCCCACGAAGAAGAACACACAACCAATTTTCAGACACCTGAAATATTAAAAAAGTAAAAAAAAAGAAAAAAAAAAATATGGCCGAAGGGGAGGTGGAGGGGGGTAGGTCGAAAGGGAAAAGAAAGAAAAATTCTTTCCCTTCGGATTTAAACAGTGGAAAAATATTACTCGCCCAGTAGTACGACAGTATGACTAGTCAGCCGGAGCTCCAGAGGTCAGACCATACGCCAGTGGAAAAAGGCAGACAGAAATCAGACCTAAGAGATTCGGACGCCTCTGGGCCAGACGGCGTCGATAAATTTTCCTTTAGGGTGTTAGACAATTTGACCTCGAGAGAGAGAGAGAGAGAGAATCGTCCCTATTTCGCATCGTTTCTACAAAACGTTTCGCTTTTTTTTTTCCTTCTTTCTTTTTTGATTTTCTGTTTTTTTGTCTTTTCTTCAAGACCCATTTTTTCGTTTCTTATTATCTATACTTTTTATTTCCAAAATTGCGATATGAAAGATAGTAAAAAATGACTTTAGATCGTTATTTCAACGAATTCTCAAGTATTACGTTTATTGAAAGATAAAAAATGAAAATTCTATCGCTTTCAAATCTTTCATAAAAATTTATGAAAAATCTGTGTATAACAACGTTGGAATTCAACGTATAACTATACTCTTTAATTATTTTCTTTCCTTCTTTTTCATTTATATTTTACTTTCTTTTTTTTTTCACAGCTGGCTATACGTACAGCTGGTTTATAAATATTTCATCGTCAAAATTACTAGCAGCAGTAGCAGCAAAGTACAGTATATATATATAGGATATATGTATATAACGTAGTAGTGTTCAGTTCGTAGAATTTATTACCAGGTTAAATTAATTAACCCGACCGTCGTAATCGCTGACCGTTAAGGTTAAAACTTTATAACCGTTGATAATAAAATTCGACTTTCAGGTTTCAACGTACGTACGTATGTACATACACGAGCTACTGTTTAATACTGAAGGGTACTATAATGCCTTGATGCAGAATTTACTATCGATAGTATTCATTACTATACCAATAACAACAAAAGTAATATTAATAATAATAACAATTAGTATCATTAGAAGTCTGTTAAAATTTCAGATCTTAATATTAATATTAAGAGATGCCAGATCGCGAATTTCTATTTCCCATTCAAATTTAACACGGGAAATGTTCCATTGGCACTCTTAAATTTTTATATCTCAAGTACTGATCTACTCAGAATGATTCTGCATAGCTACTTTTGTTCGGAATTGAACGCTCTACAAAAAAGGTCTCTTGGTATTTTTCGATAAATCCAGCCGTTTCCGAGTTGGTTATTGGCTTATCGATGGTATATTAATTAACAACCAACTCGAAAACGGTTAGATTTATCGAAAAATACCAAGAGACCTTTTTTGTAGAGCGTTCAATTTCGAACAAAAGTAGCTATGCAGAATTATTCTGAGTAGATTAGTACCTGAGATATAAAAATTGAAGTGTACCAATAGAACATTTCTCATATGTTATTTAAATGGGAAATAGAAATTCCCGATGAGGCAACTCTTAATATTAATATTAAGATGTGAAATTTTTCACAGGCTTCTTATTTTACCTTCCTGCAAGAATACGACCTGTTCGTAAGTTGAAAAAAAAATGCTGCTCCTAAATGACACACCCTAATATGTATATACAAACTTCAGAACCTCGACGAACGTTTTTAAATTCCTGTTTCGTCGTATTAAAATTGAAAAAAGAGGAGATTTTTTTTTTTCGATAAAAATGAGAATATTTAAACCTTTTCTTTTTTTTTTTTGAAAATTTATATAGATTTTGAATCGGTGTGTATAGTAATTCGAGGTAATTGAACCGTTTCAAATTCGAACAAGTTCTGATCGCGAGTTTTACCATATATATATTTATATATTTATATGTGCAGTGTGGGTACCCGGTGCAGCATTGCAGGGAGGTTGAGGGTCGCGGGGGGGAAGCTGGGAGGAAAATAACCAGGCAATTCGAAAAATATGAGGTATCGATTCGTCGAAGCATACTGGTACTGTGGTAGGTATGTAGGTATGTATGTACGTTGTGCAGCTAGTTGTGGCTATAGATATAATATATAGGTAATGTTACGGTATGGTATATATACCCTGAAAACTCGAAACGACTTTACCCATCCTGTGCTCAAGCTAGAGTTCTATACTATATGTGTGCCCATACAGTAGATATAAGGGATGAAAATAATTTCGTATATAAAACTTAGGTATCCATGAAAAAGTATTGAAAAATAAAAAAAAAAACCCACCTTACTTCTCGTGATCATCTTCGATTGTTCAAACTGAAACACTCGAGTGAGTATTGCAATCAGACTTTTATCGATATCTATATAATTTGTCATCCCCTACACGATTCATTCCATATTTCTCTTCGGAATTATTTTTCAGAGCTTTTCCTCTTATTATTATCATTATTATTATTATTATTATTATTATTATTATTATTATTATTATTCCTTGTTTTTTAATTAATTAATTTAACGACTCTATTAAACAGACGATATTTTTAATTAGCGAATAGAAATTTCTTGTTCAACTTTTTTTTTTTTTTCATCTTCATTTTCTTCTTTCTCGCGATATTGGTTAATAAAAAATTATTTCCCTTTTTTTTTTGCGAGTAAACCTGACGTAGAGAATGAGAATCCTTGATGTTGAAGCAAAAGAAGAAGAGAAGGGAAAAAGAGAGGGAGAGAGAGAGAGACTCCGGGTTGGAACATTGCCATAAATTTCATTAGCTCGTAAAAAGTGGGCACTCTCTCGTTTCTGAATTTAACTTTTGCTCCATCTTGCAGAAGCTGGGGTTCAGAGGAAGGGAGAAAGAGAGAGAGAGAGAGAGAGAGGGGGAGTTCCACCTTGGTAATTGTCCCGAAAATAACTAAACTTTTATTTAGCTGTCTTTTAATTTCTCATTTGGCAACCCACGCCGTTACCAGAATCACCCGTATAGCCTCGCTAGCTCTTTTACACTTATCGATTTTACTCTGCTCAGGTTCAGGCTACATTCTGTTACAACGTTTCTCGCCACCCCCCCCTCCCCAAAAACCCCCGCAACTTCTTCTTCTTCTTCTTCGTCTTCTTCGTCTTTCTCCACACCCTGCGAGCTTCTCTTCTCTCTTATTCCTCTTCCTCTACTCTTCACCCTACCGAACGAGGGGAATGGAGTTCTGTTTCGGAGCTACCTTGTAAACTTTGTCTAATTATTGCTAATTTCTGGCGCCATCGCGTCATTTATTACCCCAAGGCTTGTCAGCAATTTGTTTAAGCGATTTCTTTACTACCTTACCAAGTAAATATATATAAAAAGAAATTTTTCGACTCCTTATATAGTATCCGTCGTTATTTGTCTCGGGAGACAAATTTTGGGAATTTTTTTCTGTTTTTTTTCTCTCTCTCTCGTTTTTGCCTACCAAATTTGGCTCTTTCATACCCCACGATCATAGCTGTGATCCGTGCCTAATTAATAACTCAATGATCTCGAGGGATTTCCATGAGCAGATAATGCATAGCGAATACCAGTTTCCGGCGTATACCGTTGGAGTATGTGTGTATTTCGAGTATCCGTTTTCATTAGAGCTCAACTCTGACCATCGGGGCGATATCGCTGGGGCACTGCAGCCAAAGCCCTCGCGCTAAAATGGTAATTAAAATTAAAAATAATCGAGTTAAAAGGTGGAATATTTAATCGGCACGTTGGCTTTTCCGTAACTTTACCGTTACGTTATGTACGTAGAGGATCAATATTCACCCGTACAGAATCCGCTGAGTTAGCATCACGTACTAGAAACACCGTTTCCACAGTCTCCGCAGCATTCAGTGACCGAATCGAACGTTTCGATCGGATCTTATTCCCAACGTCTTTCGGCACTGTGTCGTGCATTTAAATCACATCATCTGGACGGCAATCCGAAACGCCCGGATATAACCAAACGTAAGAAAACTTCAAATATCGTGGTCACGGAATCAGCCAGCCAAAAATCACGGCGTTGATACTCTGCCATCCGAACTTATCCACGTCGTTAGACCCAGAGTCGAGAAATCGACAAAATCGTGGTCTCCTCTCAGAAAATGACACTTTCTCATATTCGATGCATCCTGGTTCATAAATTTCGGTGCAGATTACATTCCGTTAATTAATGACCGGTAATCCCATAAGATGTCGAGCCATAAACCGAGCGGCGATACCTCGGGCTCCAAGAATCATCAGGTACCTGGCAAAACTATACGGAGATACTATACTAATTAAGGATAATTAGATACTGGTATACGAAGGGGTACCCAGCCGGTCATTCCGGGAGATACTTTGGTGCCTAAATGATCATCCGATACGACAAACGTACGAGGGTGACAATCGAATTGCACCCTCGGGCCTTAATCTTCGGCGAGGTCCTTACGGTTAGGATACCCTGGATACGTGACCTTTCCACCGATGTTGTTAACCGCCTCGGCAGGTAACCGTCACAACACGGAAACGCTGTGAGGATACATTCGACGGTACGTAAGGATTCCGCATATTCATGCAACTGAAATTAACTCGGTGGTATGGATTTCTTTGGATTTCTTGATCGCGTTAAGTCGAAGAGAGTTAACCACTGCTGGGCCGAGTCTGGGATCTCACGTGTTTCTTATCTCTCTCTCTTGGTTTCTGGTGGCTGGTCGGACTGTAAAGGGCTCGAGATATCAAGAGCGTTCATCAAGGATATCTGGGCGCGACTTGAGACCAGATACACCTTTGATAAGGCCGATGGTAGGGGGCGGTTGGTTGGGTATATCCTTTGGCGTTAACCCTGCGAGCAACTCGGAACAACAATAAAGTCTTATTGATTACCGAGACGTGGGTATTTGGCTGTCATCCGTTCCGCCAATAACGATTTTGGTATTAATTTAACGTCGGACGATTGCCATCAACCTTATCCAAACCGTGATCAGAGAGGTTTCCGAACTGTACCTCATACACGGTGCTGTTTCTGTTTCTGCGTTTCTTCGTCATTCACAGTTCCGGGATTAACAAGAAACCGGAGGGAATATCTCGCACGTTGCAGGTCGTGTGCTTCGAGGGCTCAATACACAATCCCGTGGCGTATATACCCACACGCCCTGTGTGTTCCTAGTCTCAAAACCATTTAGGGTGGTAAACGGGACACAGCTTGATTGCAGACAATTACTTTTCGCCAACGGGGCAATCTTCCTCCACGCTTTCGACCTGGGTATTACCTACCACGTATGTATGTATGAACGTGCAACAATAGCTGCCACGCTCTACCCGGGCAGGTAAACTAAAGCCACACCCTGCCGGACTTTCTAGTTTCGGTAATTTTGTCACGTTTGAATTTTACCGTATTGTAGACGGCGTGTATAACCGTATCCTTGTTCACGGCGGGACTTTTTACCCGGGTATCAATTCACGCTCTCCATGGACAGGGCGAGTGAGGTATACCTTCATTTTCTTCCTTTTTTTTTTTTTCAAGTTTGTACGAAATTCTCTCTCTCCTTCTCTTTGGAAGTAAATCTGAAACGGTATCGTTCAACGGGGATACGATCAGTCCTCCGGAAGTGTCAGGACGCTCGTATCCCACCTCAGGAATTCAAATATCTGACAATCCTTGAGTTGAGGTACCTACGTGTCGTTCTTCGGTAATAATAAATAAAGGGAATCGATCCTTGGCTAGGCGAGATGGGTAGCTAGCTACTGGTCACTGCTCGAGCTTTTAGGCAGTTCGAAGGACCACTGAGCGCGTGTTGATGGATCGTACGTGATCGTGGCAGCCCAGTCTACCGGACCACGAAGAGTCATAAATTTTCATCGACTTTCGATGCGCGGCCGACCGCCTCTGACAGGGGATAGACCCGCCAAGAACGGTTCGAGGATCGCCACGTACCGTATACTCGAAACGTTCATCATCGTCGGTCGTCAAACGAAAAGTAGGGCTTTTCCGGGCACAGAATTTACCACCGATTTCTATACCGAGTGGCCAGAATCTCTGTATCATTTCTCTCTCGAAACAATCAAACAGATATAAATACTCGTTGATCAATGAACATTTTTCTTTTCATTTGTTATTCGAGAAGGAACTTCGACTCGTATTTTGAAGGTATGGATATCGACGAAAGACTGAAAAGATGATGAATAAATTAAAATTAAAAACCGGGTAACAATTTGCCTGCAATTTTCGTACCGGTGTTTGCGGACTCTGGGGAATATAAACCGTGGTCGGATCGATCCGGAGGGAGGTGGGAAAAAAGCGGCTAGGTGGAAAACTATATTAACCAGAAAAAGCACGGGTGCAATAACCAGAACGAAGCCGGCTTGTCATATTCAGCAAATTTTTTTTTTTTTCATTCCACGTACCAGCCACCTACCTACCTTCGTACCTATTCACCTACCTACCAACCTACCAACCTACAGTGCGGCTTTTCTCATTCGCATGCGAATTTTAGCGCCTCTAAATATTGCCACCGCAGCGTTCTACTATACGCTTCCCGATTGAACGAACCGTATACCCACCATGATTGATGGACGTTGTGCCTTCGCAGTTCGCCGATTGTTCACCCAATAAAATATCTACACGGTTAATATCAAACAGCAAACCTGGATGCGGGTGATAAAATTTTGTCCAATTTTTCAATCCCCGATGACGTTCGTTTTAACCCTCTAAATTTCTTCGAGTCAATTCCCACTCGATTCGATTCGATTCCAAAATTTATTCACCTCACATTCTCGATTGTTGACGATGGAGAGTCTTACTCCGATCAAAGGATAGAAATTAAATAATGAACCGACAAAACGACAGCCTTGCGGTGATGGAAACGGAGAAAAGGGTTGTACTCCTTGTCTCTCCGCACATTTCGCGCCCTTGATCCAAAACTGGAATTTTCGACGGTGAAATTAGCCAAGCGGTACTCGTGGAGTGTGATGTGAGTAAAATTCGGTGGACAGAACCGCCTCAAGCAATTTACGATTCGGGTTAATATGTATGAAAATTTTTAGACCCAGTGTCACAATCTCGCGACGTTATTATCGTCAGCGAAGATACATCCGGTTGCGCGATTGTCGAAAGAAATTAAGGGCGGAATATGCAGTGAAGGGATTTATTTTTGCACCGACCCATCCCCTGGCTGCCTGCGAAACACAATCCTTGAGTGAGATAATGAAAAGCTCTGGTTTCCTGCACCGAAGTACGAAGACCGATGCACGTCGATGCTGGTACCTGAACTCACGCGTCTCAGGGTGAAAGCTCGCTACCGTTGCGATAGATAAGCCCTTTCGGAATGAGCGCGTAGGTAGGTCGTATGTACGCGTTATAAAGCCCCTTTTTGCTTGAATGGTGGCATTAATATCATCGTCGCGAAGTCCGAACGGTGTGATATACAAAACCGGGGTGACCAGGATTTTCGTAAAGGTCTGGAGGGATTCGGTCCGACCAACCGACCAGCCTGACGGAAGCCATGTTTTATTCAACCCGTCAGAAACTAATTCGCGTGAGCGAGAGAGGAGGATAACGACAGGGACAGAGAGAGAGAGAGAGAGAGAGAGAGACGGAAATAGAAGGTTAAAACGAGAGAGATGTTTGCCGCAATATCGTTCGAACGTTTACACGTGTGCTACCAGATACACTATATAATGTAGAGAGAAAATGTAACAGTTTTTTTTTTTCGTTTTTCACGAAATTGTTTTTCCACGATTCGCAGACAGTTCGTTATAAAAAGTCATTCGGTTTACCGGCGCGGCTTGGTTCCTCGGTTTTTTAATTTACTTTTTTTACTCTCAATTTTTTTTTTTCTTTCTGCTATTCAACAATCTAACTTTTCTAACTCATAGACGACGACCGAGGCGTCGTTGTCGTGGTCGTCCTCGTTGCACAATTCTGCACTGCAGCTCTCAATCCTGGGAAAAAAAAGGCTAACGGGTCTTTAGGGGTTCTGTAAATGACTCGCGAGGGAATGCAACGCTACTGGATTGTTCGTCTCTTATCGTTTAACTGCAGTACCTACCTACCTACCTACAAACTACAATTGCTAGATATCAGTCCGACGAGAATCACCTGGGGATAAAGTTCGACAATACGTTGTAAATTTTCTGAAAATCGACACCATCAATTCGCACATTGACTTGCAAAAAAATCAAAAAACAAACAGCTGAATGAATGAAAAATAAAATAACGATACGCTGCAAGAGGATTTTTTTTTCATCATCGATGATTGTAGGCAGTGAGAATAGTTTCGAGTATGTGAAGAATGTTGAATATGAGTTGAAAATTGAGATTGAAAATTTTCAACGAGACGTGGCAATTTTTTTCTTGCTCAAAATTCTTCTAGATATCGGATAGATTTTATGAGACGAATTTTTTGAGATAAGCTGAGGGATTACGTCGTACATAGAAGTTTTATATTCATTTAGATTCGTCAAAATGATGAAAAGTTGTTAATTTTCGAAATCCAGAACGAAAACGTTTGCTAGAGAACAAAAAAAAAAAAAAATATTACAAAGTTGTTACAAACTCTGCAATTAGAAAGCAAAAACAAAACAAAAAAAAACAGCTCCGCATTAATTCTACGTACTTATATAATACATTAAACTTTTCCCTTGTGATTACTTCCGTTTTTTTCGTTTTTTAGTTCAAAGTAGAAAAGGTTAGTGCATGGTCTCTCACCCCGGCGTGAAAGATTACACGGATTTAATGACGAGCCATTACTCGGACCGTTAATTGTGTCACAGTCGAGTAATAGTCGTCGGGGGGAGGAAGAAAAAAATTTTCAGAAAAGTTTCCGAGCTTCAGCATCGTGGAAAAAAAAAAAAAAAAAAAACTGAAAAATAATTTAGAAATTTAAATTTCAAACCGTTGGTTTTATCCTCCGTATACCCGCGGTTCAGAATTTGGTATTGATTTTCTCTCCGGTACGTAGTAGTTTGTCCTAGATTCTTAAGCAGCTATAGCAACCCTAATCCACCGGCTAGACCTCATGATCATGTTCTCTATTCTCGCGCGGTGGCTTTTGCTTTTACCCCCGACCGGCTTTTGTATAACAACCAGACGAATTCCTTGCCTCTTTAGATTTTGAATCTCTTGAAGATATCGCGCAGGTGAATTTCTCCGGGCAGGAGGGAGGAGATGTCAGCCGTGAGAGATAGAACGCTGACAGCTGCTAGCTGCAAGCTGCAAGCCGGAGCTTTCATCCGCATCCAAGTCTACGGACTCTCTTCTACGCGTGCAACGCTGCAACGGCTATGCGAACCCGGAGACAATAGCTTTGGTGGGACAATGTGTTCCATCAATGAGAATTCCCGCCACTATATTCACCGTCAGAAGCAAGATTTTCTCTGTTTTTGTTGAGCCTCATTTCGCGCGAAATTTCATACCGAGTTGGTCGAGGTATTCAAACCGTAATTTCCGGCTGCCCCGGATCGATTTTTGTGAAAATAATAAAACAAAAATTACGTGTCATTTTTCTCTTCTCTTCTTTCGTGATCATTGATCGCTTAAACGAAAACACTCCGGCCCGCAAGTGCAATCAGAATTCTTTGTTTCTAATTAACGAACCAGTTACTAGATTCCCGGGTCAAAGCTCCGGGAGAGGGAAAAAAAGATAGAGAAAGACAGAGGACCGGAGAAATATGAAATTGTAAAACCGAGCATGATAAATCCGGCGAATGAGACTGAGACACGCAACATATTCGTTAGTTGGTTCACAATGGAAAGTAATGAATACAAATTAGCGAAACGTTTGTTACGGTCGGGAGCCGGCATAATGCTCACGACTTCTAGCACGAAGCAATGCTAAAAGAAAAGATTACCTCGTCCGAGGAAATCGCCACATTTTGTATTTTTCATTCTTATTCTCGTATTATCTTCTCGTCTCTTCTCTTTTCTCGATTTTTGTATAGTTTTTAATTAACCGCCTTTTTACCTTGTCATATTTTACTTTTCTTTCTACTTACTTACTTTCTTCCTTTCTTTCTTTCTTTAGTTGGGATTTACCTGAGGGCGAACGGAATTAATCAGTGACTTTATTCCGCCAGTTAACTTCGATGAACGAATTGAAATCGTTTTCATTAATCAGCGGGCGATCTTTAATTAACTCCTTAAATGAAACCCGAGCTTTGTTCGCGGTCCACAAAACTTCTCGTCCTAATTATCAACCGCCTTAAACCACTCGATAAAGATTTCGCTACTTCTTGGTAACGTCTTGACTGACACGTGTCAAATCTTCGATAACCAATCAACATCCCTGCAGTCAAGTTTCTAGTCTCTATTCATCGATTTTCACCTTTAATAAACTAGGTGACAGCGGTGAGATGGATAGATAAGAAACTGTACTGAACTGGAAAATAAATTGTCCTCAACGTATGTTTTGCTTCCTCAAATTTTCTCGCGAGAACATTGAGCTGTCTCATTGTATCATGATAACTAGCGAAACATCATCTACGCACGTTCCTATTCGGTTCCAAAGGGAATCGAACCAAGAATCCAGCATCTCTCCAGCCGTGAAGGTTAGTGTCTGTGCACGTGGGCTCCTATGCATACAAATATCTTTGACTGTATTCATCGATTGTGCCTTTGATAAACTTGGTGACAGCGGCGGGATGGATAGATAAGAAACTGCATTGAACTGGTAAAAAATTGTCCCGAGCGTACGTTTCGGTTTCTTCAATTTTTTTTCTGCGTCAACATTTAGTTCTTGTCTCATTTTATCATCTTGGATGGCGTAACATCATCTACGCACGTTTCCACTCGGTTCCGAAGGGAAACGAACCGAAAATACAGCTCCTCTCTAGCCACGAACGTTAGTGTCTGTGCACGTGGCCTCCCATGCATACAAATATCTTTGACTCAACTACAACCAGAGTCCTCCTCGTCAAGGATCACGATTCAAGCTCACTCGTATCCGCCTGAATGGCCCGGAACAAATCCCCCAAGGACTTTTGACGAGCGGCTGTCATTAACGCTACTACGTTTACCTGGAAGTAAGTAAGAGGCTCACACGTGATATTAGTACGCCAGGTTAATTCTACCAGGGTGGGTGCTTTTCAACGCTCACCCGAGCTTTTTACTCGGTTTAATCATTTTTCAAGGCCGTTTAGAGGGCGGTTTTAATACCAACGTTGGAGAACCTCTTTCATTCACTCCTTCTATCTCGAAATACCAGCTGACTACTACTACTACTACCACCACCACCACGATACTGTAGCTGGCTTCACTACCTAGCCAGCTAACTTGCTCAGGCGACAGGAATTCCTCCGCACAAATATCCCTCTGTAAGGGTAGAGACAAAATGGTTCCTTTGGCACGCTAGGGGTAAACTTGTTTCGTTCAGACGATACCCTCTGGCCACTTTTATCTTTCGTTACAGTCAATTTGGTAGTGGGGTTTAATCCAACGCAAAATCCTCAACGAAATCCTTTATTCAACCGGACAGTGTGGCGAGCCGCTATTACGGGTCCTGGGGAAGCCCGGGAAGGGCCCAATCCGACCGAAAAGGATTGACATTATCAGCCCGTGGGAGATTCTTTTCGACACGGTGTTGAATTATTTTTTTCTCGTTTCTTATCGGGACTTTGGAGGCACTACATGATGCAAGGCAGTGGAGGCAGGTTCAGAGACATTTCCCGGTGATATTTGGAGCCCGATCCAGAGCCGTTCGGTATTTTGTTATTTATGGGGAATAAGGATGTGTTTCAGGAGTGACCAATGCGGTGATGGGGACCCCTTATGTCACAGCCCGTTTTCAAATCCCATTTAAATCGCATTAGGCTGATCTTGACGTATTGGTCTGTGAGCCGAAACGAATTACCTGTTTCCTAGCCGGTATTAGGTTATTCATGAACCAATAACATGCAATCCAAACTTGATGCCGGTGGTAACCAAAGTATTCCCCCGATTCGATTCCATTCGATCCGATCCGATCCGATCCGATTCGATTCGATTCGATTCGATTCGCCGTGGTTCAATCTGTCGCTACCTTAGCTCGGGAAATAGACTATCTTCAATTACACCCGGTAGGATTATGTCGACGTGGATGTTAAGTTCATGAATTTATTTCAAATCAGTTGCCTCACTGCGGAAACGTTGCTAAAACAAAGTCGACTGTCTTGATGATAACTGTGCGACAGAGGTCTGCAATTTTTGTTTCTCATAGACGCGGGAGGTTCGAATTGAGAATTTGGGAAATTCCTGTATAATTTTTAATCTAGCTGATATTTATTTTCATGAAAAAAATAGCAAAATATGAATCCGAGTGTCGAACGCAACGGTTGCAGCAGCTGCGTCAGCGACGCTACGCGACGCCTTTGTACCGTCGTTTACTCAGATACTCGTCACGTCCTTCATTTTCCAACGAGGTGCATCTTTATTTTTCATATTCAACCTTATTTTTCGTATTTTTTTTTTTTTCTTTTCTGCTTTTTCTACGCCACGTCTTCTTTTCCTTATATTCCTCTCACCAGGCGCAAGATATTTTCATTTTATTTTGCACGTCTCGTCCTATCAGCTTTTGCTCTGCTCTGGGTTATCTCATTTCATCCGTCACTTTTCTCGTTTCGAGGATTTTAAAAACGAAAGAAGAAGAAGTATAAAAAAAAACGCCTGCAGTCTTGCCAAAAAATTCATTTACCCGAATCATTATTATGATTACGATGATTACTTCACCGAGTATCACCGAATATTTATAATTTCCCGTGAAAAAAATTTTTTGTCTTTCTTTCTCCGAATTTCAAAATTTTCGAAATATCTTTCGGTTTTTTTTTTTTTTCTTAGATTCTTAATATTATACCGAGGACTTTTTTTTAAATTTTCTTGTCGTCCATTCGTCGAATAAATTTATATGAATCGAAGTGGAACGGTCTTCAAAACCGTTCGATAAGAAAACGGGGGAAGAAAAATAATAATAAACATTACAAATATAACAACCTGAGAATCTCGCTGAGGGTGGTGAAAAATAAAAAAGAAAAAAAATTGAAAAAATAAAAAGTAAGCAGACTTACTTAACCTTCGGCCTTCAAGATTCTGCTGCAGGTAAAACTAATTGATACTCAACTCTCGTCGCCACCCCGAAGAAGAAAGATCGAGAATTATTATTATTATTATTTACATTTTTTTTTTCTTCTTCTCTCAACTCGAGGAGGGAGTAGAAAATCACCGACAATTATAAGGGCGATTTTTTTAACCATGGTGGTTGAAGGTTACCTTTCTGATTTTTTTTTTTCATTCCTTTTTTTTCGTTTTTTGCGTCAATTCTTCTGTATTTCATTAATTAATTCAAGAATTGATTCAAGCAATTATTTTTCAATTGTGAATCTAAAATTTCCCTACGAACAGGGAAGGTAATTGTCGTTTGATATATTTTTCTTTCCTTGCTTTCTAAGTTGACTAATTTATTGAATCTTTGAAAAACTGTCCATCAAACGTGTGAAAAAAGTTGATAAAAAAAAAAAAAAAATTGGAGAAGAAGAGGAAGAAGAAGAAGTAGAAGAAAAATAATCAAATAATCCACAGAACGAGTTTGTGCAAAGTGTATGAAATGTGAGGAAGAAAAATGGGAAAAAAAATAAAAAATGTAGAAAAAATTATGAAAAAAAAAAAAAAAAAAATGATGTCGATAACGAGTCAAGCATTGCTCATTGATTTTCTGTTCAAGTTGCAATGGCATCGTTCGTTGGTTCTGCCAGTCGCTTGGTAAGCTCCAAGAATCGAGAACCTTCTCGAGAGGAGGAGCCGTGGAGAGTGAGTTGTTAATTAACCGATGGTTCGATAATTACTAAAATACTTGTACATGCCTACGATCACTCCGTCCAATTCACGATAACTGTGCTCTCCAGGAATTGAATTGCAAAAGAGATTCATTCTTCTTTTGCATTATTTATTTTTATTTTCTATTTTCCAAACGATATATATACATACATATATTGTATATAATAAGAGTGTAAAAAAACGCGTATTTGACAAGAAAAAAAAAAAAAAAAAAAATTGGAAAGTAGAAGAAAAAAGCACGAAAAAAGAATAAAGAGAGTGAACAAAAAAAAAAAAAAAAAATCACAAGAGTTAGCACAAAAAGCAAGGGGAACAAAAGACTGGCGCCCAGCATTGAAGCGAGTCTCTGGAAGTTGTCTTCAATCTGGAGCAACGCTTTTTTACTCTCCGGGAAATTAAAGCTTCGACTTGCTCGTTTTACCTAGCGCGTTTGATTATATTCCTAGAAAAGACGTAGAGGGGAGCCGAGTTCCTACAGCCTTTATACATATTACTCCATTTTTATTTGTGAGAGAGCAAAATTGTTCGCATCATGTATACGGAATATAAAAGAAAAAAAAATTAAGATGAAGAGGGAAAAACTAGCACAATTCAAATTCAACCAATTTTTATCTTTTTTTTTTTTTATTATTTTTCAACTTGAAATACCATTTTCATTTTCTGAAATTCTCCCTCTCAAATCCTTTTCTTTATATCCCAGTATGAAACAGTACCCTGTGCATCCACTACCACTACTACACTGACGAGCAAACCCTCTACCGTTTAGATAACCTCAAGTCAGGTTGGTTGTCATCCGGTAAGAGAACCCGGCAGGATTGTTTCCAGGGTGTAACGACCCACAGAGAGTAATTGCTAGCCTCGGTTCGTCGTAGCTGCAGGATAGTGGATACTGGATACTGGATAGCTACGTACGGTTTCTGACTCTGCAAAGCTTCAAAAGCTCCATTCGTATCCAACCGCCGCCACCATCACCACGGACACGCTCTTCCTGCGGGGATACTAAATTTTCAAATATTCCTTCCGTCCGCGACGAAATTGTCCACACTTACCCTTCACTTCCCGTTCCCATTTTTCTCACCGAACAACAAACGTCTTTGTATAAAATTCTGGTCCAGAGATCGGTACGAATAATAAACCACAATCGGCCATTAGAGAAAAGGCGAAACTTGTTTTCTGAGATTTTTTTTTTTTCTGTTCCTGTCAGAAAAGATATCGGGAGAAATGAAAATGGCCAGGGGAAATCAGGATCATCAGCAATCTTCATCTGGCCTGCAGAGCTATTATCCGGGCGATGTTCGATATCATTTAATCGTTATGTGTTCCCAGTGTAATGCCCTAACGCTTTTCTGATCGATGAATAGTCCGGCGGTATCGATGATCCGGCTTAACAAACCCGAACGAAGCGAATGAACGAACCAACCAACGAACGAACGAACCGATGGGGTAGGTAGGTAGGTAGGATAGCGTAGCTAACTAGAGCCGACAAAAGTTCGGCGGTTTCCATCCAGCGACATCCACTTAGTCTGGCTGAAAGCTGCAGTTAATTGATTGGTAAATCGAAAAGATACGACCTTGCGATCCCTCGAGTTTGTACGCGAACTTGAAGAGTTAAACCCGACAGCTTTGTATCTCTTCGATCCCCTTAAGCCAGACCATAAAGAAGGGCAGCCCAGTTGTTGTTCGGAGATCAGATATACGCTGTTTAAAATGACGAACAATTTAATTTTCATTTTCGTACATGCGATACGTACTACTTCATGAATTTCATCATATCTGATACCAGGATCTCCCCGAAATAACTGACCATGACTATACGAGGATATCATGAAAACGTACCTACCCAACACTACCCCACTAGTTTCATACCAAGCCAATAACAAACGGAGCTATCTGATCCTGGCACGACACCTACCCTTGGCACGGAGCCACTTACTGATCTGACGTAATTATTTTCAACGTTGTTATAACGTCCGCGTAATCGTAAACTATAATATTTTATTAACGGTCGGTTGGACCGATGGATTTGTCCGGCTTTTTGGTAGGGGGAATAGAGTGAGGCTCTTGACCGACAAGGGATGAAGAGTTTTCTAAGGCAATTCTGGATTTAAACATGCCTCCCGGTTCTTCTTACGGAGGATGTCATTAAATGCTCCCTCCTTAGAAGAGGGGCAGAACTTGTAGTAAACAAGAGACTCTGTAGTACCACAGTGTGGTGCGTTCATACTAATTGGGTGGAGGAGCATTATGGAGTAGGTATAACCTAACACCGGCTTAAACTGGGTCAAGATTTCATAATGGGTCATTCGAAGAGAGAGAGAACGTGGGTAGAAAACTTGACTTTCAAACGCGCGGGCGACTCTCAGGCCATTTGGTTAATTCGAGTGGGTACTTCTTCGCTTTGCTATAGCTGAACGAAGTCGTGGACCGTAACTTTCGACCGAACATAACACCATTGTTTTCAAAAAAATTTTTTAGGCCTTTGTCGGATGGCTCCTTCACGTGTGACAACCCAAAAATTCTTTTCAAAACGAAATAGCCAACGGTTGCGACGCTCGGGCACATCCAAGTTGCATAACATGTCGTCTTCCTCGGCCAAACAACCCGACTACCGACCCTCCGGTAATAATTTAAAGTTTAACTTGCACGGCGAAGAACGCGTCTAGCGTAATATTGCGAGATGGTGTAAATCATCTTCTACCCTTCTTACATGTGTCTCCTTTTCCACGCTGGTTTGCAGGGCTCGTGGTTGTATATATTACCTGTCACCTCCCTTGAAAATACCTCGAAACTCCAAACGTGCGGAAGAATTTTCGTGATGGAGGGGTCTGAAATTTTTTGGTTTTTACAATTCTTACCGTTGAGAGCTTCGCCTTTGACCTTGACGATATTTGTCATCGTTTATTATTATTATTCGTCAAAAGTTTGCAAAGCTGTAGATGAGGATATGGAGGTTATGTACGAGACCCTCACCGAAGTCATGGCCAACGGGTAGCCCCGAACCCGTAACAATGATTATGGTTTCTCTTTGTTGTTTCACTATACCGTAACAAAGATGGTGGTTTCGGGTGCAGTACTACATACATACCTGAAATATAAGACGGTAGCTGAGCGGAATAGGAACTTTGTTCGAAAACTTGGCCGGCGGCAGCTCATGGCATCGCCATACCACGAGGACTAAGACGCAACCAAGACGGAAGGGTGAGAAATGGGAACAGCCAAGATAAGGCGAGAGAATCGACGATGCTCAACACACGTACATTTACTATCCTATATTCGAAACGTCTTGATACACTCGTACGGGGATGTCGCATTGAAATATATTTTCATGGACGTAGGTATGTTGCACCAGACTATACCTCCTCGGGGGAATACATAAGAATCTTTTCAGCTGAGTTATACAGCCGCAAAAAAAGGTCTAAGAAGATCCTCGTCTGAACGGATAATCACCGTTTCGCGCATAAAAATTTTCTCACGACATTTCTCATCGTAGAAAATTAGGCACACGTCGTTTTATCGCCATAAAATTGTGACTTTCTATGATCCCCTAAGCTCGGTTATATCCCTGACGAACACCACGTGAGTATCCATGGTGATATATGTGCCCATATAATCCATAACGTCGGAGGATGTCGTCCCACGCCTTGTACTACTAGACATTTGTAACGATGTGTGAGACGGAGGAGTATGTAGATGGCTAAGGTTGCACACAGCTCGTGGATACATAATATACACGTATATATGTATACATATCTAGGTATATGAGTAAGCTCCGACATAAAGCAATTCCCGTGGCATGAATATCAAGGTAATTGAATCCCAACACGAAAATGAAATTCCCAGAGGGTTTTTTGTATATTTCCTTTTTTTATTTCCTATTTTTCCTTTATCATACCGCAGGAAGGACCTTTCCAACTTCTCCTCTTCCTATTCCACGACCTCTTCTTTATTCCCCCGGGCAATTGATCGCGGCTAACCGACAGAAGGAATAGAATGGACACTGGCCAAGTTCAAGACAAAGATGAGACGTGTATAAAACGCGGATTGCTTTATACTCCAGGCCTTTATTCAATCATCGCGTGAAACAGGATCATTTCATGACTCTGTCGTAGATCCTCGTGTACGGAATTATTATTCCTCATAATTTCGGGAATGGAGTTGAATTTTTCGTTTAAACACGTGTTATAAAGAACCGGGGTGTACCCCTGTTACAGTTTACCTTTTAAATCGAGCCAATAAACTAGAGTAGAATTTCGGGGTAAAGCCAATCTAATCTTCCCATTCCCATTTATTCGAACAAAGTGTTGCCTAGGTTAACGAACACGAACCTTGTAACAGTGGTTCGCCGTTTTTTGGAACGGTGCAACACCGAGGACGAGACCGGAGCCGGGTTGATAAGCCGTAAAAAGTTTTACCCCTGCCCGGAATAAGGGAGGAATCCTTCTTCTCGTCCTTTGCTTCATCAGAATTGAGGTAATCGGTCAACGGGCCCCGAAAAGGCGGGGCTAAATTCAACCGTAAAATAAACTCGCCTACCCCAAAGAGCCAGGTTCTCTTCAGAGAGAGAACCTATCCAGAAAATCTCAGAGCTGGAATAAGGCAGGTACCTACCTCCGAGGTTTACGATTGCTACGAATTAAGCTCTCTGCAGGGTTCCGGCTCCGTTTGTATTCGTCTCGTTTTGTACTCATCGGAGAGTACGAAAAAAAGTCTAAACTGTATCGATGAATGAATACGAGGAGACGATGTAATGAAGGAACGAACGGATGAAC
This sequence comes from Macrophya alboannulata, assembly GCA_949628255.1. Classification (NCBI taxonomy): domain Eukaryota; kingdom Metazoa; phylum Arthropoda; class Insecta; order Hymenoptera; family Tenthredinidae; genus Macrophya; species Macrophya alboannulata. The sequence continues at coordinate 1,224,308 of OX451211.1, read as the reverse complement.
GCGGGATCAGAGATCGTAGCTGAACGGGATAAGGGTGTGAAAAATAATATATCTTAGCGGGGTAGCTCGGGTAGAAAACCAGCAGTTGGTTGGAGTGAGTGAGTTAAGGCCTGATGGGTTAAGCCCTTGTGCGAAAAGCCAGAATTCTTCTTAATTCCTCTTAAAAGAAAGGCTATAGCCGAGCAAGTGGCTATAATTTAGCAGCGGGCCCCCGTGGAAAGAGCCCAACCTCCCCCCTCCTTCCCCCCCCCCCCGTCTTTTACTCCCATTCCCATTTCCCACCACCCTAAACCAGCCTCATCCTCCTCGACATAATTAATCACCCTATAGCGCCCACTGGACAAGACAGTATAGTATATGGCGTCAGGAAACGCCACCATATAAATGCGTTTCCTAATTTATAGTGTACTACACACTTTGTCTCTGTCCACCTCTTTACCTCACAAAATGATATTTAATTACATACCGCGATGTTTCCTTCCTTTTTACTTTTTTTTCCCCTTCTTCTTCTTCTTTTGGTCTTATCTTTATTATCATTATTATTCTTTCTGTGTTTGTTTTCTCTCTCTCTTTTATAATTTCGGGTCAAGCAACATGTTAACAACAAATTGGTTGCGGGTATAACCAGAGCAGCACCCACCACGGTCCGTGCATAGGTCTGACTCAAGGCGAAGTTGGTACTGTGAATTTCCACCACTCAATGAACGGTCGCCAGACCATCGCGTTTGTGCAGGAGATGCGTTTGAGCCGATTCACTCTCACTGGTCTGGTGTCGGACAGAGTGACCGGGAACCGGAGTATAAATTTATGCTGCAGTGTACTTGGTCGTCCCCTGGTACCGTGAACTCGGCTATATCAGCTACTGTATACGTCGTATAAAGCCGGATTCACGCGAGTGACCGAAAGTAGTGGGTAGGGTAGTGGTATGCGGTTGCAAAATTTTGCATGTAAATTTTCGAAAAGCCAAGCCTTGAAACGGTCGTATATATTTACCTGTACGTATGTGTATGTAGTACGTATGTACGTACGTATGTACGTAACGTTTCAAGCTCCAAACACCCGAAATGCAGATTTAATCTGGTGCAACCACGAATCGCACGAAAACTCATTTCGCAGTGGATATACATACAATGGGACAATATTGTTCAGACCAGACATAGAGAGAGAGAGAGAGAGAGAGAGAGAGGAAGTGAGAAACACACGAAAACACGAGCTTTCGATTTTGATTTCATTTTTCTTTTGCTTTGAAATTGGATCGAGACAAAAATAGATCTCGTCTTAATTTTGGTCAGCTACGAAAAGAAGAAGAAGAAAAAAAAAGAAAAATAAAAAAAGGGAGAGAGAGAGAGAAAGCAATTTTATTCGATTGTGGAGCAAGCTCCCTAACAACCGCAGACAGGTTACATAATTCAAGTCACATAAAAATATACAAAACAAATGAAAGTAACAAAATAAAAATAAAGATAGTTATAGCATAATATAGACAAAAAGGTAGAAATAGATATAAGATGGGATAGATATAAGATATAAGATGGAAAGGGGAGAGAGAGAGAGAAAAAAAAAATCTCTCTCGACGTAATCTATGACTACGTTTTCGTAATATTTTCGCGGGAAAAATGAGAATGGCGTGAGTGAGAAACGCTCCCATACATCAGGCTTACAGCCACATTTCACACACCCGCGCCGTATTCATATACCTACTATATATACATACATATAGAGATGTAACATTTATACATATATATATACATAATACATACATGTATACATGTACCCCCAATCTACGATCCCTCTCCGCTTTGACACTCGTCTATACATATATACATATAATTATATATGCCTAATTTTATTGGAATTGGTGAAGGAACGTTCCTATACTAATTTCTGAAAAGGCTTGATGATACTTTACGTATTTCCGGTTGTTCGATCGATTCAAAGTTTCTGGTACGGTGATAGAGAGGATGGGAAAAATCGGTGAGGAAAGGAAAGGGAAGGAAAGGAATGGAGAGGAGAGTTGGTGGGTATAACAAGAGGGACGAGGGGAATCGATGAAAAGTTTTTTTTTTTTTTCATATATACTCGTTGTAATAACTAATTAGATGGAAGTATGTATTTCGTCGATCGAGAGTTTTCCCCGGTTTTGATTGAGTAAAAAAAAAAAAAAACAGAAAAAAAAAAACCATAAATCGCGAAAAGCACTTGGAAATAAAAACAGGGTTTCAATACCGGAGCACAACAACCTACAGCCATTTTTTTTTTTTTTTCTTTGTTTTTTGTTTTACTTTTTTCATTTTTTTTTTTTTTTTTTTCGAACAAGCTTCATTAATAAACCGCTTCAACGAACTCAGGGCAAATATGTATAACGGTACAAAGAGAACTCTCGCGATCAACGGTCCATAAAATAAAACAAAAAAGAAAGAGAGAGAGAGAAAAAAAAAAAAAAATGAAAAACAAAAAGGGAAGGGATATATGTATGATAAATAAAGTGAACGATCAATTCTCGATTTAATTGAACTGTGATACGTTGTCGTTTCGATTTCCTATACCTATCGAGAAAAAACGAAAAGGAAAGAAAAAAAAAATCTATATATGCGCGAGAGAGGGCAGAGGATCGTGAAATATTAAATTTGAAAAATGACCTTGCCGAGTGTGAAAACTCTTCAAGACATCGTAACGTATAGAATCCATTCAACCCTCCCTGCAGTGTCATTTGTTTTATCCGCATGGTGTATAGTATACCGAACTGATCTTTAGTATAGAACATAAAACTCCCTAATACTTTGGGGCTAATTCATTTTTACGAGCAACCCTTGAAAATGACCGCGATATAAAACGAGACTATTTTCTTATTCCACGAAAGCTCGAGCTTTCGATAGCACATGCATGTCTACCTATATAGGTATATACACTCTTCGAAGGAACGTTACGTTCCGTGACGATACATACTTCCATTATTCACACCGTTACACGCGATTAGATAATAACTAACGCTTTGTTTTCTCTTGTTTTTAATGCTTTTTCGCGGTTTTCGTGTCCAAGCGACAATTGAAAACCGATGTACTCTCAATTTTTCATCCGTCCGTGGCAGAATTTACAGAAAAAAAAAAATAAAAAACCGGATAATTAAAAGCCCAGATCTGAAGAGATAGTGTTTTCCATCGAAGTATGTACATACGTACCCTGTACCGGCGGGTGTATTTTTAAGCGAGAAAATACTGGGTTTAGGTAGTAAATTTTCCGAGCAGTCAGCCTTACTCCTCTTGGGTCCATTCCATGCCCAGCAGAAGACAGCTGGGCAGGTTAGGAAAACGTTGGTGGTAGTGGGATAGCGGCTAGGCAGCTGTGCAGAGGATGCCGGAGGAGTCCCGTCAGAAGAACGGTTAGATATACAGTTTGGCCCACTCGAGGGGATTCCCCTGCCAAAGTTATACGTCTATCCCTCGCGAGCTCACACGCCCATCTACCAACGAACGAACGAACGAACGAACGAACGAACGAACGAACGAACGGAGGAACGAAGGAAGGAACGAGTCAGCCCAAACCCCTCGGCGAGCACCCTAACCGGAAGAGGGCTTTATTAGAGGCTCCTCTTACCCCCGTAGCAAGAGAGGGATTCCCCGTGACTTTGTTCCAGAGATATATCCACTCTTTGAATCCACTCAAACTGTTATCAATAAACTCGACTCTCTCGCTCTCGGACTCGTAACTTTCCACGAAGATTCGACGATTGCTGATGATGACGAACGAAGACGCGTTATATCCGTTAGTCGTAAAGAGCCATGGCACGGGGGGGGGGGGGGGGGGGGATAATCAACCCGCGGGACGTAACAGGTGACGGGGGAAATGACACCGGTCTCACTTCTCGGAAAATGATCGCTGGAAAAAAAAAGTTTAACGCCAAGATTACGGAGCTACACTATAGACCCGGTCACACCGGTGGATATATACTCTTGCTCTTATACTCTCCGATATATCCCATAATACCATTTAATCTCATCGAACTCCGCGTGTAATCAACCCTGGACACGATCACGTTTTATATACCGACAACTGGCTCCACGGAACTTTCAGAAAAGTTACTTTTATATGTATAAACAATTATCTTCGGACACTATCCGATACCGATGATCAGTTCCAAATGACTGACTTCGGACTCTGATGTATATACCGTCGTTATAACCGCTGTAACACTTCCATTAAAATAATTTCGAACAACTTGGATTCTGGCCATTGAATCGTCGCATGATCTTTTCTGTGTAAAATGTTTATTCAGGTGTCGAGTGAAAACTGCCGGGGATGAAAGTTGGAATAGAATATTGCGGTTGGGAGTATCTTTTTGAAATTCTGGTTCATTATCTTCGGATATGGGGAAATGAGTGGCGGTTACGAACGTAACCTAGTTACGGGAATGGGATCAGGTATCGTGATAAGATGTATACGTATGCATCCGGCATTGAGACGTCGTAGTCGGAGGTCTTGTGGAAAGTAGGTAGCTACATCGCGTATCCGTAGTTGTATACTTGAAAAGCTGTATGAAAGGGATCTCCTTTTCGTATTCCATGCTAGTATTTATCCACTTGCACTCGGCACTAGTTGCAGACCTCGGCGTAACTCCGGTTGCTATATCGCTTTCTTGAATTCGCGTATACACACACGTACGTACGTATAGAACGTGAATAAATGACGACGGGGGTATATAAATATATACGAATCGCATATAACTGCGCTTATTTCGTTAAGGGTAATACCGAAACCCACCTATCTGGCTACAGCTACCTTTCAAAGCATTCATCGCTATTCATACTCCCTTCGTGATACTACAGATACCATAAAATAATCATGCATGTCCTCCTTCCGGTTTCATTCGTCTTTCATACCCGGACAAACCAAGATGGGTATATACGACGATGTGACGTTAATTGGTAACCGCAGACGCGACGTTGATACCACCGCAAATCTAACGGGGGGAGGGGATGAATAAGGGAAACTTTTTCATTGACTGACGACTACACTGCGAACTGCAGTGTGGAATTTTTTTGTTCTTTCCAATATACCTGCGGAATATAATTATTTATGGAATAGAAGAACTTCAGACTGCAATTTTTGTGGAAAAAAATAATTGTGAAGCTATTTTCATCGTTTCGGTTGGCAAACGCGTGTAGCCCAAGGTTCGGCTTGAGCTTGGGGAACGCGTTATTACTTTTAAAACAAAATTAATATATTTCGGTGTCCAAATATGATGATTAATAATGGCGAATATAATGTATACATAATTCCGACGATGAGAGGCGAATATTAAAATTCGTTCATGATACCTACGGATTTTTGTACGAAGATGAATTTTTCGGTATACGTATGTAACGTACGTTACTGTATATACGTACCCTGGGCCCGGCGTCAGTTTAATTGCGAATAAAACTCGGCAAGAGAGAGAGAGGGAGAGCTGAGAGAGATTTTACTCGATAAATCATCTCGCGTGAAGATAGAACTTTCGTTAAAATGAATTTTTGATGAATTGTAACGTGTGCGGGGGGGTTCGGTGATCGACGGAACCGCTTTCACGAACGCACACACACGCAAATAAATTGTCGAGCTTAGATTTGAGCGACTCGAATATACTATATCCATTTCTTCGGTTATACCTGCCGGTAATTTATACCGTTAAGACGTTTTCCGAGATGTGCGTGAACGTGACAGCCACCAACGGTTAACCGTAGTTGATGATCCTACGAACCCCATATATTTCGAGTTCGAGTATATAATCGATCCCGTAGACCAGCTCTAAAAGGTTTTGATCAATAATACCGGGGACTCTAAGCCAGCTCTATAACATCGACGATTGATTCCTATAACGAAAGCTCCGACCTGCCTGAAGACACCATGCGAGGAAAAAAAAATTACCAAACCCTCCCTGAAACCATTTACAAAAGCACGGAACCGAACTGACGCCGACCGGTAAAGATGGCCGCTACCCTTTTGCCAAAATCTGTCCTTCTCTTTATCGCGGTTGGATCTGACCGAGTTCTTGGGACTTTGGGGTAAGCCACACGGTATAAGCGGTCTCCACCGTCCAGATTCTGAAAGGGGATTTCTTCCCGGCCGTATCCGACCCTAAGATAACCTGCAGGACTAATTATAAAAACTCTTAAATATCGTTAGTCCCGATTAATATCAGCTCATGAATCGCACATATCGCTGTGACGGTAAATTTATGAAGAAGAAAAGAATTCCGTGTGCGTTTGCGTTTGCTGTTGCAGAGCTAACACATGCACGTACGTACGTACGTAGGATGGTAAGCCGTGTAGATAAGTACCCTCGGACTAGAGCCATTGTTTTCAGCTCGGGCAGGTTTTTATATTTTTTTACTTCTTTCGGAATGAAGTTGCGGTTTCAACTGATTTATACACCGTAGGTATTGTACATACCCGCACCGAGGTATGCCGCGAGGGTACGGAGAGCCGGCCGTTACGGATTAACCGGGTTTTACCCGTCAATGTACTCCGGACCGGATTTTCGGACCGAAATTTCTGGCCATGTTCGGCGGGCTATTAAGACAAGCTCGGGGACCGTTCCTCGCCTCTGCACGCCAGTTACCGGAACCGTTTGCTGACACGTTAATGGAGACGGTACAGGAGCCCGTTACCCGGAGATCAACTAGCGAAACAGTTCCGTTTCTGGTACAGTTATAAACCGATACGATATTGATTGACGAGAAAATTAAGGAATTATGAATGTGCTTCGTGCAGATCTTTGATTTTCGATTCGAATTTTATAACGCTCGGTGAAATGCTTCGAAAGTTTCGAAGGTATGGGTATGGGAACCTTTGGCAAACGGTTTTTATACACCCGAGTTACAATTTAATCATCAGTTTAAATCCCGGACACAGCATGGAAGGAATTAAGTGATAGTCAGGTTTTTTCCTTTTTTTACTTTTTTCATTTACGAGGTAAAAATGCAAATTAACTTAGGTAGTAATATACACGCAGCATGGAGAGGGGCTTGATTTATCGGTGTTACAGCTCTTTGTACAGTTTCGTTAAATTCCCTACGCTGCTGCTGCTGCTGCTGCTGCTGCTGCTGGTACTGCTGCTGCCGGGTGCAGGATCATTCAAGAACGCCTTTTATAAGGTTATATAATAGCGACTGAAATTAACTATCCAGCCGTAGTGGGAAAGTATTCCTACTCTTTTTTTTTTCGAATAAAAACCGTGAGCTATGATCCAGGGTGGTACCAAGACAGAGGACGATTCTTCTTCTTCTCGAGGAGTGCGGTCTTTCGATAACAAAATTTTAATAACAATGTAATTTAAACTTTCCCCATGGAAGCTACTGCTACTTTCCCATTTTGCACCTCGACGCTTCGTAGCTGCTGCAGCTCAGCTCCGACTACGCGAAGCCGTGGCACCTTTTCTACACAATAGCTGGGCGAAGACCGGCCCTGCTGCTGTTCACTGTTCGTATTCACGATAAACTCTGGAAAACAGATTAGTTGGATGTATAGTGGATACAACTTTTTGCTTTAATTTTTTTTTTTTGAGCCTCATTTTTATTTCTAATTTTTTTCTTCCTCTTCTGTACGTAAACGAATCACAATTGTACCCTCAGAATTTCCCTCAGCTTATACTAAAAGGAATTCTTGTTCTCCCATTAAACATCCCCAAAATGGCTTCGCCACCAGGGATCTCATTCTTAGCTTTGGACTTTCTATAGTTTTACCTTAATTGCCGTTGACGTTAAACTTTCTAACTTTCAACACTGGCACTTCGTGCAGGGTCCTTCCTGGGCTGTGTTGTCTCGAGGTTAGGTACCCCCATTGTGCCCACAAACCACCGTCAAACTCTCTAAATTCCCCACTCCGAACCTGCAACCTTGTTCATTTATATATATAACGTCTAGTTTGAACCGTTCGGCGATCGTTCATACACCGATTTTTGGAAAAAGAATTTTTTCCACAAACTCAAAAAACGAAAAAAACCCAAAGAAAAAATTGACCATATACCTATATATTTTCGAAATTGAATTAAGGGAGTAAAACGACTGCACAAGGGTATAAATATGGCCGAGGAACTTCCTCAAGGTGTGGCGAGTTGGTTGGCTGGTTTAATAACTTGGTACCTGAAGTTTCAACGGAAACTTGCAGCACGTTATTTCAACGCCGTGGCATGGCGTCGCGGCGCGGCGCGGTGCGGGGCCCCGACGTCGTATTAATATTAGTCTCAGATTAGCACCGCTTTAACTACGGCTTCCTCGGTGATAAACGACCGAGCAAAGACTCTTCGGTGGGTGGGGGGTTGGTAGGGGTCCGGGGGGGAGGAAAATCCTCCTCGGTAAGAGACGGTAAATTTCTCTTCTCTAATAAGTGCGTCTATAAACGGAAAGACGCGATAGAATAGATTGTGAGCAGAGCAGAGAAGATGAATCGAGGTGAGGAAGTAACGGCCTAAACTTTTCGTACTCTCGTACCTGCAGACGCCAACTCCGGCACACGCTCACCTTACCTCACCGTACCTTGGCTCGTTCGCTCGCCATGTCAAACTCTTTAATGTCACATACAGCCCCCCACCGATCTCTCTCCTTCTTTTGACCAGAATGATATTTTTTTTTCCTTTTTTTTTTCTTTTCTGGTTACCAACCTGCAGGAATGAGTCCGCCTCATTCAAACCAGGGTTAAACTACCTTCTGTACCCGAGATCCTATCGGTGCAGAGCACATCAACCCCGGAACAAGAGGGTCTATGTACATATTTATAACCGCAGTTTGCTTTCGCTTGCTCGAAACCTGACGCACTTCCTCTTCTTCTTCTTATTCTTTTTACATTTCCAGTTCTAACGATCGTGGAAAATATTCTACACTCGTATATAGTTTTTCTTTTTATATTATTCCCAATTCACGGTTAACCATAGAAAATAAAAATCATATTTCTATCCCGAAATCAAGATTCGAACATGCTTCTTGTCACCTTCAAGTCTCGAGGTCATAGTCCTTCGGATATTGCTGAAGTGCCCAGTCTGAATGTTCCAAAATCCAGACTTCGAACATGTTTCATCGAAATTTTGATCTTCAATGTCGCAGTCTTGGAGATATTTCCGAAGTGGCAATTTTTTGTGAAGACGTGTAGCAATAGAATTCATGAATAATCCAAAAACCCTGATGCACGACATGATCAGGATTGAAAAACAGGGTAATGAACACCGAAGGCTGGTTATACCCCCCGGAGGTTTCTGTCCGTGAGAATTTTAGCTACTTCCTGATATAACGGCAGGGTGTCGCCATGGGGTAAAGCCGGCATCATCTCATCTGCTAAAATCTTGAGATCCGCAGATGGGGTGGGGGTTTGGGGGTAATATTTCCCCGGCGGAAGTCAAGGAAGCAGTAAAGTCCCGGCATGATAATTTACTGTGAAACTCGTATACATGTAGGTGGTTTATAGTGAGCGTAAACGTGTATGTATACAGAACCGACGACTACGTGTATAAACATAAGACGAGTAAACGTGGTGGAAGTGAGAAGCCAGAAGACATTAGGTGAGTAGATACACAGTGATATTTCATCCTTTGATGAATTACAGAAACTTTAAGCCCCTGCATCGCGAAAGTTGGTTTTCTCTCGGGCTACCCAGGTGCCGGATAGTCAACTCAAGTCAAGTATGGTACACGGTGTGTGTGGGTGGAAAGTAACGCGGGTGTAAAATTTTAAACAAACTTTTTTACCTACCCCCAACCCCGTCGCATCCTCGTCCTCCTCTCTTCCCTTCCCTCGAACACTATACCGAGATGGTTCTAGAGCGGACGTCCTCTTTCGCGAGATAGAAAAGACTTTTTCACCTAAACTCCTCGCAGATGATGTTCATACCATTCTACATTCTCCGACGTCCGCAGACACGTATAATCGCCAGGGAGTCCAACTTAGATTTCCTCCTTTCCCATGGGCGAGGCTAACACCTCGTACCACCCTGTCCTATCTCGAGTATAACCGACGTGGATATAACCCTAAGCCGGAACCAGATTACGACGTGGCATATTCGATTAACCGATATCCAAGTCAAATACCAAAAATTTTCTCACTCGAAACAAATTTCTATATAGCGGATATAAATTGGCACATCTCTGATTCAATTCAAATTCGATTCACTTCGGCTCAGTAAACGGTGCAAAAAATTCGTCACCTTCTGACGGACTTCATGGATTTTACATACAGTATACGCGGTTTGATTCTGATACACTTATCATCAGACTAATCCATAAACTCCATTTCCCCGGATCGATGTGGCTTCAGAAACACGCGAAGTCTGAACGTTCGGTAGACCAGACCGCGGTGCATAAGGGACATGTTATAAATACCCTTCCAGAGACTTGGGCGAGCAGGTATACATATATTTATAATTTTTCTTTCTCTCCCTTTTGTTTTTATCCCTGAGTAGCGGCTGAGCGGTTATACAGTATCCGTACCGATCATAATTGCGCGGTGTATAACGTTTTATCAGATTATACGAGAAAGAGGTGGGCTCGGGGTCCCTCAGCTACTCCTTCTTTTCCACTAATACCACAACAGCCGTTACTGTTGTTACCGGAGTTAACTAGCTCCAACGGAAAAGGGTGGGGTGGGGTGGCGGTGGGTGACCTTGTCGTTGACAATCTGATTATAGTATCAACCGGCAAGAAACTAGAGGCCTAACAAACACGAAATCCTTTGATCGACGGTACGTGACAAAGTAACCATTAAGAGACTACCTTAGAAACACCATAATTACGTTATGAAATATTTATTTTACCCCTCTGATCGATGAGGATCGTTAAATATTCTCCATCTATTCAGTTTTTAAAGTATACCCACTTCCACTCTTCGAGCTATGCTGATGGGACGAGTCGCGAAGGGCTTTAAAAACGCCCTCTATTCTATTCTTTGTGAAATTCGTTTTCATACTTTGATCATAAAGGAAGTTTGTTTCTTTGATTCAACATTTCCATTTCCATCGATCGGTTCCGCCCAATTGTTGTTTTTGACGGTTTTAGAACTCCCGATTAATACCGCGAATTGATTGATCGATTGGCGCAGGTAGCTTTCCGGCTTACGGTCTCGTTAGTAGAAATAATATAGCTACTTTTATTATCAATACCGAAATCCGGTTCCTTTATTTACCCTACCCCCGCGTAATACCGACACGGAATAGCTGCTCCGTCAATATTTATTCGTAACATCGTACACGTCCATACGTATGAAAATGAAAGACCTTCTTCGGTGTATGACTGATGGTTGTATCGAACACGGGACTCTCACACCCTTCGGATTTACTTTAAATATACAATTCAGTGAGCCGCGGGGAATCCGGTATAACCGAATAGCCCGGAATGAACAAAACGACCGGGTAAAATGGATGCAGGTTGTCTTGGACGGTTGCTAGGATTAGCTCCACTAGCTAGAGATTCGATTTGGCGTTGCACCAGCGCAATTACCCGCGCCACCCTAGGCGGTCCGAAGGGTGACGTAGTGTGGCGACAGTAAACCCGTCTAATCAACCATAAAATTAAACGTACCGCCCCCCTCGACGTATACGTACGATGGAGTTTGGCGGAAGGAGACTAGACGCGGTTCACTTCCTCGAATCTGAGTTTATAAACTGAAGATTTTGAAACAATTTCGAGGGGAGGAGGGGGCTTATTGTACCTGCATAGAGGATCGATATAAACGCGTCCCATTTACGGATAAAATTGCATTCAATCATGGCCTCCAGATGCAGATAGCGAGAATTTTTTTCTCTTCTTCGACTCGACTGATCCAGTAGCTCGATATCCACACGGTTTAATACTTTTGCATGATAATTTTCCCGACTTAAAATAGTCGAGTAAATTCCTAGCAAATTCCTGAGCACAACCTCATTACAGACCCCTTTGTCGAGCCTGCTCTGGTCTAGTCTGGTCTGGTCTGCGGGTCTGGGTCTCTGGAATGGAATGAAATGGAATGAAACGGAACGGAACGCGGTCACCAAGAGGTAAAACCAGGTCTCAACGAGGCCGTGGGTGTACCGGCTGAGAGGAATTGGAAAAGTAACCAAGTCCGCGGGTTCGTCCCGGCTTTGACCCCAGTCACGTTACACCGCAGTCTTTGATTCTAGTTCAATTTAGGAATTCTTCCCGTTTATGTCCGATCGTCGCTGTGAGGGGGAAAGGAGCAGCATGATGTACCTGTCCGCTTGGTATACCTAGCCCAAGGTCCTGGACCAGGACGGTGATATCTCCGCTTTAACTAGCCACCTACTCAGCGTGGAAACTTGAACCAACCAACTACCCAAGCTAAACAGGCACGAATACGATAAGGAATACAAACGTACGTCGCCGTGGGTAAATATCAACGGAATTAATGCACGCTGAGAACTTGGAAAATGAAAATACTAACCAACACAAACGCTAAAACCACTACCAGCTACGGTACCACTACCACCGCCGTGTCAACCCTGGTGGACGACCCTCGACGCTCGGTTTGGTCTCTCCGCTCTCGGCTAACGTAAACAACAAAGGATCACTCCTGTATTTCATCGTGTGCGCTAGGTATAATTGCTGGTCCCACGGGGAAAGCTTTCCCGGTTCCACGAACTCCACACATATACAAAATCTTGAAATTGCCGCAACAGTCGCGATGTACTAACCACAAGCATCTTGAAAAGTACATTTTGACATCGACGGTGATGGATTCCATCAATTCCTAATCTCACCGGTCTAAATATCAGTCGTAAAGTGGATCGAGAGACTCGGTAGAGACCTGCGCCAAGAGCTGGGAATAACAAGTTTATGAAATTGTTTAAGAAGGTATTTAGAACGGCGAGGAGGTGTGTACGTGTATTTTGAACCGCCTCCTGATAGATTGATTGATGGTACTTCGTGGTCGATGAAGCTTGAAGTAAAGCGTAACACATTAATGGCTAGTGTGCACTCGGTAGTCGCTTATCTTGCCCACGATTGAAACAACTCGCTAAGCGAGCAGTAAATAAGAATATCAATTTCTGGTTCCAGTATTGAGAGGGTGAGGAGGTGGATGGTGGGTTGGTGATAGAGTGTGCAGTATAGGAGAATGCGGGTTGAAATAAAATCGATTTTGTAAGTAGGCAACTGTCGGATTATAGGAAATGGCTGGTAGACGGGGTTACGGGGGGGGGGGGAGGGGACGATGAAATGTAGAGAAAACAAATGAACGTACCATTGAAAAGCCATCTAGCCAAAGAAGGTGGGAAAAGTTCAGGGTGCCTTTTTGGTTCAGGCATGGTGTCGCGTATAGAATCAGAGTTTAATGGGCATAACGATCGAAAGAGTGGTATAAGCGGGTGAAAACCCTATCGGTACAATATATCAGCCCTTTTGATCCCGGAAAAACCCCCGATAGGTATAGAAAGGTGAAGTCACTCGAATTGGAACGGCAAACTCCAACGAAGTGTGAATCGCGAAATGAAAAGCAAATCTAAAGAGTGCAAACATCACGGCGTACAGGGATTCGGGTAGGAAAAACCTCGATCGTACACGTTTTATCATACGAATTACTTTGCATCCCAAGGGCTGATGACATTACGGAGCTAAAATAAAACGCAAAAAATATATAAACAAAAAAATAAAAATGAAAAAAAAATCTTCTCGACCTTTGATCTTTCCAACTCGCTTTGGAAATAAATTAAAAATCGATGTTACACGATCAGAGTTACCTACCCTCGACGTACCTACCTTCTTCCTACCTACCTATCTTCCCAACGAGATTGAATTCTGGTCTCTATCTCTCTCTTACTCTTCCCCCTTTACTCTCTCTCTCTTAACCGTAAGAAAACCATCACGTTCTGACGTCCCGGTGAGAGTACTTTGCCAAACTCTATCCTCGGTAAAGGGAGGGAGTCGAGGGGCTGGATGGGGGGGTGCCATAGAAGTCCGTCTAATTAAGATTGAAGAGACGATTGCAGTTCTGGTCACGTGCACTTTGTGCAAGTGAACAGTTCCGCCGGCACCTCTAAGTGATCACGTGTCGAAGGTATTCAACATCTCCTCAAATAAAGAAGGACCATTTAGACCTCCCTTTATTTTATATATATATACCATAAAACCCGTTGCATTTCGATGAGTGATAATTACCCTCATTAACCGATCAAACCGTCCAGGTGCACCGCCTCCGATTTACATCCTGTTTAGAGTTATCCAAGTACCCGGGTCTTGGACTGGGTTTGTGGTTATTAGCCACCACTGCGGTTTGCCCGACCGCAAACGGAACGCATCGCTTCGGTCTTGTACTCCGTTGGTAATTTCTATGTGTACTATGTCGTAGATAGGTATATACTATACAGTATATACATACCTACACAAATTCTATTCGGCTCTGATCAGTAGACACATGCTGTGTACTTGCAGGATGATGTTGATTAGACGTGGTACTTGCATCAGCTGATTATTAATATAGTCTGGTGAGGTAGAGTACCAGTTCATTTCCTGACAACACTCCAGATGCATGTGCAGGAGCGCAGTTGCCTCATCTATTTCATCGCTCATCCTCAGCCGAGGAAGAGTTCAGATAGCATACGGCAGAAGAAGAAGAAGAAGAAGAAGAAGAAGAAGAAGAAGAAGAAGAAGATGTAGTGTAACAAATAAGCCACGTTATTTATTTGGACACTCGAGGTGTCAGGGAGGTAAAGTTGAGCCTGTTGGCACGCAGTGTCTTCCACCGAGGCCGGGTTGAATTATCTCTTTTCTCGGTTTCCCGGATGGTGAACGCGTGACTTTATTCCCTCGGTGGAAATTGGGCAGATTAAACGTTTTATGAATTTGGAAAAAAACAAGAGAATTTCCAAACGAATCAATTCTCGATATCCTTGTAAATTCCATCTAACATTCACGCTTTTGAATATATGACTTAAGAATCGTTTTTCAATATGTAAGTAAGTCTCTCTGTCTCGACATTTTATTTTCACTTTTCCCGAATGATTTACTTTCCCCGGACTCTGTCGTGGGAAATCAAATATCTAACCTCATATATATATACGTTCTGAGCAAACCAAGCCTCGAGGAGCAATGTGAGAGGTCAATATGCCAGGGCCGGTGCAGCAGGGGAATCCGGACTTTTTAAGAAAAATAAAAACTATAAAAGTGAAGAAGTAAAATGGAGAAAAAAAAATCAAAAAATAAACCCGGGTTCAACACCCTCCGCAGGGTCGTACGTTGGCAATTCAATTTGACAGTTGAAGCATGGATCTGCACACCTTGGTGATGGTAGGAATTTGTACAAACGCTACCGGACGTACGTTCAGACCCAGATCCTGGCTCGGGCTCAGGACGTACGCGTCCTGGGCGGTTACTGGATGGCTAATCCATCACCGAAAGGACAGCTTCGCTAATCGTTCGAAAACTCGAATCGATTTTGATACGTAATATATTTATATTAATTGCCTGATACGTTTCATGGGATCAGAGCTGGTCCATTACGGCCTGCAACAGTGTCTGTAATTAATCTGTACACTAGGTAAACAGACAAAAACCCTGCGAGAATCTGGTCCCTCTCATTAACGCCCCGATCAAGATTACTGCCATAGTTTTTTTTTTCTTTTTCCACCATCAATCCCATCCCTTTTTTATCCTCAAAGGTTTCCCTATTCCTATTTTTCATTCCTTTCGGGCTGCTTTCGAAACTACCGCAAGAATTTTCCCTCGGGAAAATTTGCCGATTAAGCCCAACTCCGCAGAGAAGATTCGACCCGTGGTGCCCTTGACAGTTTTTTCTTTTTTCTTTTTTGCCTTCCAGAGGCGGGATTCGTGATCCAATAGTATCAGGTGCGGGTTAAAAAAATGTCATTTGGAACGTGCACGAATCTACTACAACCCCATAACAACTTATGATTATTTATCCTATACGTCAACCGTTAACAGTTACCATCATTAAACCCCTTCAAGGTTCGAAGGACGGAATTGTGTTCACTGTAAAGGACACGGCGATATCCCTGTGAGCTTTAAAGCATAAGAGACAACGTTCCTGGGATCAGGCATTTGTAATGCGATACTCGGGTCTATCGATCTTTGGCAATTGGTGTCGGTCTCAAATTACACTGATATACGGATCTCACATGGGTTCCGACTGTGTTGATTCAACCACTCTGTGCAGGTGGAGGTCGTGCCCCGGGCTTAAATGTGGGCTCGCAAAGGCATCAATTACTGAGATGCAGTATACCAGTACCAGTGGCAGTGCTAGTAACAGTACCAATAGCAATAGCCACTATAGCAGCAGGAGCAGCAGCAGCAGTTGCATCATCTCCGTAAACAGCATCACTAAACGGATATTCGCACTGGACACAGATGCGCCCTTGTACCGTACGGTAATACGAGATCATCCTTATTGCTGCTTAAAACCATATAGGTACGGGCTATCATACATTACAGAATTTGTAACGGCCGGTATTCCCGTTTAAGAGGCAAATAAAATTTGTCGGAATGCAGGTTTAACGGTTCCTGTAACACCCTGCATTAAGTTTTCAGCAGTTAAGTGGTGAAATGCTCGTATATGAATCAATGTTTCTTTTCCACGATAGGTACGTGCGATAAAGAAACGAAAATTGAAAGAATAAAAAAATGAGGAATGTCACTCTCAGCTGATTTCATCCGATGATCAAAAATCATGTTTTTTTGAATCGAAGTATGACCTGAAGAATAATTGCAGATCACTCTTCAATTTTTTATATTTTCTCTCGCTCTCTCTCTCTCGTTTCTTTGATAATATTTTTATACGTATCCGCTATCCACCCGCGCCTTCCTGCACTGGCATGACCATGATGCCAATTTGTTCAATTAGTTGTGCTTTAACCGTGCGACGAGATATCGATCCTCTCTCGAGGTATCTACATCCCTTCTGCAGCCCATATCCCCCTCTATACTCGTTATAATTTCATTCTAACAAATTTCGTGTCGGAGTGGCCATTATCGGTCTAGATACTGTTTCACACGAAAATAAAAAATTTTAAACAAACGATGGGTTCTGTGTTTTTCCCTTTTTTAATTTTTTGTGCATCATCAGCTACTCCCCCCGATCAACGGATCAGACGACAGCCATCATAAATTCAACGAATTTGAATTTTTGCGGTTTGACAAAAATTTCGTCGCATGATAATTTCCAAAGTGGCAAAAAATATGAAATTTTTTCAGCTCCAGGGGGTTTCTTATACAACCCGATGGCGTTCTCATTTAAGGGAACCAGTACAGCCTGGTTTTGGAAATTCGGAGTACTCCAAAATGCAGTTTTTTGTCAACCAAAGTTTATCTCACATTAACAAAAATAAATTTTCTTTGAAAACCTTTGTCGTAAGGTTTTAGGCACATCGTTGTTCCGATTAAGGTCGTTGAGGGCTCATTTTGTTCAGAAAAGAAATCCTCATCGTCTGAACGAGGGAATTTTTTTTACAATTACGTGTTGGCCAAGTTATTTGCAAATTAGTAGCCTGAATATTTGAAATTTTTGATAATTGACCGTAACTTTTCACATGAATTTTTTTTCACCGATCCCTACGTTCCTAAGATGTAGAATTGCTGTCTGAAGAAAGCAAAACCTTGAGAGGTTGAATTGGACCAACGACGTGCCTGAAACCTTACGACAAAGTTTTTTGAAGAAAATTTTTTTTGATGTGAAATAAGCTTTGGTTGACAGATAAATAAATTTTGGAGTACTCCAAATTTTCCAAACCAAGCTGTACTGGTCCCCTTAAAGAAATGTATTCGCGGCTTCAGAATTATTCACTTAATTCGTCGGCAAAATAAAACATCGTTCCAATGGAGACAAAATTCTTAGTCTTGAAGTTTTTTATTTTTGTATTTTCTATTATTTTATCATCACGAGCGTCTACTGCATTATGTTAATGCAGGCGTGCGCGTCGGCACGGGTATTCGTCATCCGTTTATCTGTATTTCGTCTGTCAGATCCATTCAGCTCGCTCCAGCTTCAGCTCCAGCCTCAGCTTCAGCTACAGTCGGAATTATTTCGGTCGCAAAACAACAATCTGGGATTTTAGCTACAGTGAAATAATTCCTGGAAATTCTATACCTATTACCGCGCAACGAAGGCGAGATAATTCCTCGCCGAGATCTGCAGCTCTTCTCCGTCGCAGAGAATATGAAAATTAAAAATTTTCATCGACTGACGTTCAGTTCGGGTGAGATTCGATTTTAAAGTTGAAAAAAAAGAAGAAAACCGAAGAAAATGGGGCCAAAAAAAATCTCTTTTTGACAAATTTGATTATTTTTTTATTCTCGCTCCTTCCTACGTGTGTTCTTGTTTCTTTTTATTCTGCCCCGTTTATTGACATCGGAGAAGGGTCGGGTTTTGATGAAAGTTTGAAGGCTGCAAGGGTGTTTGATACTAGAAAATTGGTATTGTTGAAGGTGGGAAAAAAAATCAGGTAGCTGACTGTTGGTACAAACATAGAAAAGGTTCGAGTTTACGGACCCCGTCCCCCGTCAATCCTGAAGTTCTCTATGCGCTTTGACCGAGGCGAAAGAAACGAGAGAAATGAAAAAGAAGCAAATGAAAAAAAAAAAAAAAAAAAAACAGAAGAAAAAGAACAGAAATTTCGGACCCTGAAATTGGGTGACGAGACGTTGGTTAGACGATATCAGGGTGTAGGCTTCCGGAGGAGTAGCCAGCCAACTGCAGGACTGTGGAATTGAAAGACGGTAAAGAGGGATGAAAGGCGAGAGCCAAAGCGAGAGATTTAACGGCATCACACCGAGCCAGGAATAACAATTGAGCAATAGAAATGAAATTTGGCTTTCGTGTTGTAGTTTGGAGACTGACGAGGGGAGTTTTACCTCCGAGAAGGGTATACCTATACACCGTGTAGAATAATGAGGGTAGAGTGGACAAAATAAAAACAAAAGTAGAATTTTCTTTTGGTTTTTTGAATCCGGAAAACTTGAAACTGTTGCGTATACATATATATATATATTTTTTCTTCCCTCTTTTTCTTTTCCTTTCTTTTCTTTTCTTTTCTCTTTTTTTTTTCTCTTGACGTAAGCTTTCTTTCGCCTCTTTTCAAGAATCAGAAGTCAGGCCGTTACCATACCAAACGCGACACCTGAGAACAAGGAATAAATGCGTCAGCCGGGATCCCGGGAATTTGACTTTCATGAAAATTTTAAAGAGATGACAGGTGCGACTATTTATCTTATTTTATTCCTCACACTTCTTCATACACTCGACTGTATATATACCGCCGCTGCAGGGGGATACATGTTTCGTCATGGAAATTCATACTTTTCATTCGACTGTTGGAAAGAAAAAAAGAAGATCCGTAAATATCTCAGGAATCTCCTGTAATGACGATAAGAGACATTTTTGCACGTCTTTGTATCGATGAAAAGAAGCAGGAGAAAAAAAAAGAAGAAGAAAGAAAATACGTTCGAAGAGGATTCCGACTGCCATTCAAAATTTCGACACTCGGAAATTCTGAAAAAAAAAAGAAAAAAAACTGTACTTTTGTAACAGAAATTACCTACGATCTGAAACTTCAGTGAAACGATTCAAAAAATTTAGAAAAAAAGGGGAAAAGAACTTGGAACTAAAAAGTTGTGCTAGAATTTTCGAAGTCTGTGTATTTAGAGCAGAAATTTAGGATTCAAAATTCATTTACTTGTTAATTTTCTTTTTTTTTTTTTTTTTTTTTTTTGCAAAAATACTACACGATAGTGTAAAGAGTTGAAACATCGGTTGTCAAACCTTGATAATATATCCAATTTTGGTTTCGAATCATTTCCGTTCATCCCTGAAGTATATGTGCACATATTTGTTGTATGTTCGTGTACGTGGGGTCCCCCGAAAATAGTTGAATTCGTCGAGGAGAGCGGAGTCGTAGATACATACGTACAGTAACGGTTCGAAGTCGGGGAATCCCCGAACCGCTTATCTCGAGCGATGCAGCCTTACTTAGGGTTACCAGTCTCGCACGGTTCGCCGGTCAATGATCTGGGATTATTTCACGCCGACGACGGAATGCGGCCCAGCCCGCCTTATTACAATCTACGAATATAACGATTCCCCACCTTCAAGATATCCACTGGATTAACTACTCAATTTACGTTTAATTTCCTGCACCAGTTACCTACCCACCCAACTCCCTGCCTGCCTCCTCTTCGCCTCTCTGCCTTCCTCTACCCTCTCGCTAACCGAACCGAGAGAACTGCGATAACCCTTCGTTATAATTATTATCATTATATACCTGTATGTATATACATATATGTTAGACAAAGAAACGGACCGTTGCAGTATTTGCGGAGGACTTGAAAATTGGCTATTTTTATAACCCAATGAAATTACGCTAATTGAAGAAAACAATCCGGACGGTAATTACGACGTTTAATACAAAAATATCCTCGGCCATATATAATATTACCAGTTTTTATTAACGGTTTGATTAACCTCGGAATCAGTCGGAAAATTTTCACATTAATTTTACCTTCCGTGCGTGTAGAAATAGTCGAGAGATTCGGAAACCGAAGAATAAACAAGAATTTCTCAAACTGGACTTGTCAAACTGAAATAGTTAGACGAACGATGTTATCGTCCAACTAATTAGTTAGCCAATATCGTTTTTTTCAAATTTATTCGTTACTTGATTGGCGAAAATATTGGATTTTATTGTACAAAGTTTTGTAATACAGAGACCAAACAAAGAGCCAGTGTACGTTCTTGGTCAGAAAAAGAATGTCATATCTTCAAAAATCTTGCGAATTAAAAAAATCCCAAACACTCATCCTGCTAGACGTTGTTCAAGGAAAATAACCATCCCTCAAACATCCGAATTGATAAAACGGTGCTTTTAGAATCCTGTGAAAATTGTGATCCCCCGATTTTATTCCACGATTTTGAAGTGATACGTAAAATCTATCAGCGCGTATCTATAGGGGTGATAGAAATTTAAATTCTAAATAGGAAATTGTTTGAGGGTTGAGTTTAGCTAGGTAAAATATTTTCCCCGAGGGAGGGGCAGGGAGGGGGGGTGAGAAAGGAAATGTAAAAGCTGTTTTAACGTCGTGGAAAAGTTATCGGTTGGTGCGAGGTCGAGTGTAATCAAGCGTGTTAATTGCCGGAGGTTTTATAATACTGAACATTTTTCTGTTATTTTATTTTTAATTTTTTATCGTAATTTGATGCGTTTTATACGATGTACAGAGGTCGAGGAATTCGATATGATTACCGATTTCCTTGATAAAAACCGGAAATCTAACGTCCGGGATGTATAGTCCAACCATACCGTGCCGTTAGTCTACTTTATCGATCTTACAAAGTGTATTTGCTGAGGTACGCGGCGCTAGTGACCTCGATATAACCTAAGTCAACCCCTAAACTTATTTCTACAGATCCGCAACTGTCGCCTTAAGGCTCTCTGCTCTGTGGTATTGACAGATATTGCAAGCACCGATTACCCACGAGGAGAAGAATAAAAATAATCAATCGAAAAGCTATACGATTGTATCGTATCTCTTCAAGCTTTGGAAAATAATGGAAAAGTGATGGACAGATGGCGCTGCTTTAAAGTGGAAACACAAAATCAACATCGAGACTACACCTTCTATTAAACATTTTGTATCTCTATGGTCGTTTTTCAAATAATACCGTTAGAAAATAATCCCCGAAACGAATTTATTATTCAATAAACACTCGACAAACCATAAATGATATTTGAAAAACCATTTGATCCTATTGAAAAGCAAAAAATGAAATGAATAAATAAATAAAGTGATTATCGAAAATCGAAGCCACAATTATTATCGAATTCAAATTATTCCTCGATTTTATCAGCAAATGTTTTCACCGTGGTATTTAGTTTCATAAGGGATTATATATACGGTAAAATAGAAATGAAAATGAAAATGGAAAAAAAAAAACTAGAGGATAACATTAATCGTTGAAATGTAGAGCAGTTCGAGTAATTTTTTTTTTTTTTGGAATCAATTCGATTCAATTCAATTCAACCAAAAAAAAAGAGAGAAGGAGGGAAAAAAATACTGTTCAAATATATCATTGCTCTAACGTGATTCTGAATGAAATCTGGTACAGATTATCCCTTGGAGAACGAGAGCTGTACGAATGTAAACCATAAAAGCAGCGCGGCTAGTCTAGATCGACATAACAGCGCGGTGGCTGGGAAGAAGAAGCCAATATTCTTTTGTCGGAAGAACCCACAGCAAGCAACCAACCAACCAAAAACCCGAAAGCAGCGTTGGAATTTATTTTCCCACACCGATATTGGCCCTCGAAATATATCTACTACCAGTTTTCACCTACTCAAACCTTACCCCTTCTCTATATCCACTGCAATTCAGTATATACACCCAAATCTGCAATATAAAAGAATATTTTCCTCTTTTCTTCCTCTTTAACAAAAAAAAAAAATTGAAAAGTTTCGCAACTTCTTGTCCAACTTGACAATTGGACAATATTGTCGCCTAACTGGACAGTTGGACAATGTTATCGCCTAACTAAATACTTGGACAAAGTTAACGCCTAACTAAATAGTTAGGCAATTTTTTTTCCTTTCTTTTTTTTTCGACTTCTTTCCAGAGAAAATAAATGTGTCTTGGTAAAGAGTTGGACAGTTAATCGTCGTCTGTTATTTGTCCAAGTAAATAGTTAGCCCATAGCTTCAGTATGTTCGGGGAAATAGCGTGTTTGCGATGTAACGGATGTTAGTTTTGACACGTATACATATACCTATAGTTGAAACAAAGAGGAGATAAACGAATGGAAAGAATAAAAGAGGTATATGGACATGGGTACATAGATCCTTGGGAGCAGAGGATGTGTGTTTCTCGTGTAGGGTAGCCAACTTTAGCGGCACTTTAGTGTTTGCGCGCTTTTGCCTTTGAGTTCACACTCCAAGCTCTTATCTCAGCTAGGTTGCGCTCTCCTCGCGTATTCGTTTCTCTCTAGTCTCCCTCTCTATCTCGCTCTTTCTCTCATTCTAACGTCAACTTAAACTTCAACTTCAACTTTGCCTTCGCTTTAAACTTTACTTTGTGAATTTTCAAAATAAACATTACTCCAGGAAAAATGAGGACGCTGCAGACTCGCAGCTTCCAGCTTGCAGCACTTATATGCGACTGCATTTCCGAGACGAGACAGATGAGAGCTTTTCCCGGGACCCTTAAGAATTATACTTATTATCAGAGCCAGGGCGTATAGTGAATGAACAAGAAATTCATTTTTATCTGAGAAGAAATTTTTGTTTCCTTTTTCTTTTTGTTTCTTGTGTTTTCTTCACCTCCTTTATATTTCTGCATTCTTTCATTTTTTTTGCCCTTCTTCTTCTATTCGTCTCTTTCCGTTTCTGCAGTTTCTGTTTTATTCTCATTCTAACAACAGCCGCAGGAAATTCAACATCCTCCCACATCACCCTACGTATGTACATATATACGCTGTTTTGAAAAAAAAATGTATGCCTTAATCCTTGGCAAAGTTAATCTCTTCTAATTAGATTTAAAAAAAAGAAAAAATTACGTATCGATATTCAATCAATATTAATCCGAAATCCGGATTACAAAAACGATTAACAAATATGCGTATACCCACCTAATATCTTTCACCCGTTTAATGTAGCCCGAACATCAGATATTCCCGATTGGAAATTCACCCCATAAATACGGGGCCAGTGAGGTTGATAATTCGAACTGATCGTTATCCGGAAAATTTCTAATTTTTGTTTTCCCCTATAGTTATCGTGTATTTTAATCCTCATTTTTTATCCTAATATGAGAAAATTTGAACGAATCCAATAATCCGTATAAGAGAGAGAGAGAGAGAAAAAAAAACACAAAAAAAGCGTCGGAAAATAAAATTAAAAATTTGATGAAAAAAAAAATATATATCCGGGGATTCAGAACAGCTCAGAGAATTATATATATATCTACTTCGGGATAGCGGGAGGGGGGTAAAATCAACCGCAAACTTTTTATAACGATGAAAAGTTTTCAGAATTGGATATCTCCGGTGTGGGGATTGAGAACTTGTGTCTTTTTATGTGTGCGTTTGTCCGTGTGTTGAAGAGAGAGAGAAAGAGAGAGAGAAAAATCGTGAGAGAGTGAGAGAGCTTTCGCTTATGTACATATACCTATACGTGTGTAAAAAAGTTTATAAAAGTGTCGTTCATAAGTCCAGCCATGAATTTTCGAACAGCTGCATGAAACATGCGGAGCGAAGCGCATGGAATCCTTAGCCTTGGCGCGCGGAGAACCGCGTCTCTGCTTTCTTGATGCTTCGATATGGGTTGGTGAGTTCGGAGCCTTCGAAGCTTGGCAAAGCTTCGGAGCTTCGAAGCTTGCTGGTATATAGCGATCGGGGCTAGCTGTGCAGGGTTGGTACCAACCCCGAGACGATCACGATGCCACGGCTGATTGCCCGCGTTACCGATCAAGAAAAATTTTCACCGAGAGTTTTCAAAGTGTCATATACAGAAGCTGCTCGTTGATTCGAAGTTGAACGAGTTTTCAAGCCGGCCTTTACTCACACCGATATTATTCTTATATATACCTTATTCTGAAAACTAGACTGACGCCACAATTTTTCCATCAAACGATGTTATTATTCAGTTTTTATTTTTACGTCTTGATATTATTGGCGCTGAGAAATCCTCTTTCATTCGAAATTTTCAAAGAGTTTAGGCCACTTTGAAAAAACAAAAAATCTTCTATTTCATTTTCAAACCTATCAGCGAACAGTCGTCATGTGACCGGAAAATAAATTCTCAAAAAAGATAGAAAAAATAATAATAATTGGTACATGTATCGGTGGAAGAACCGTGAGGTACAAATCGCTGCGAACATGCAGAGCGAGTGAACCAATTTATTCTCATAGCTCGTTGAGCGTAGTTTTCGTTCCGTTGTTACATGATCTCTAGTAAAAGTTCGTGTCTAACACAACGTTAGAGATTTGGCTTCTTCGCTAGACTTTGCCGAGTTTTTCCCAGCTGGTTCTTGAAGTGGCGTAGAGAAAGAAAAAAAAAAAGAAGAAGAAGACGACGCAGAAGTGAAGGAAGAAGAAGAAAAAAGAAAAAGGAATGGGGGGAAAAAATGGGGTGGCGCAGCTTAGCGCCGGGACAACGTACGAGATCACGTATATATACCTATACAGTATTGGAAAGCTTTCGAGCCTGTTTTCACGGTGTTAAAACCTGTTCAAATTTTAATGTTCAACGGCGTATATCTCCTACCCGCGATAGGGTACTTGAGCCTCTCGTATAACAGCAGCTGGATTTCAGAGAAGTGGAGGTTGGTGCAGAGTGCGGACCTTTACTTTAGCTCAAATCTGAACTGGAAAGAAAGAAAGAAAGAAAGAAGATAAAAAAAATATATATATATATATATATCCTGTTTCCGTACCACGAGGATCGGGATCGTCTGAGTATCCAGTTTTCTTCAAGTGAAGGAACCGCATCCAGTCAAAAAAAGAGAAGAAGAAGAAGAAGAAGGCTGAAGTAAGAAAGAAACAAAAACAAAAAAATATATAGGAAGAGAGGAGAGCGTTTGAATCAGGGGCTGTTAAGTGGCTTTGAGGTTTGGTATCGAGAACCCAGTGAGCCACTACCGTCTGCCATTTCCACAGTGTATAGTGGCTAAGAATATTGTCCGCGGTTTCTTGGCTGCTGATGCAGGACGTAGTTTGTTGCCGTTTCTTCGTACACTTGCTTGTCCTTTCTGCTGCTGCTGTTGCTGCTGTTGCAGCTTCTGATAAATCCCCGGTGTAGGTATACCAAAGGCATCTTTATACCCTCGTAAAATGTGATGCGAAGCAAATGTTTTAGGAGCTGTTTCAACCAGCTACACAGCAGAACACAACACAACAGAACGAAAAAACAGAATAGAACAGAACAAAACCCCCTCCTTCTTCAGGATTCGTTGTCTGCAATCCGCTTTTTTGTCTTATTTCTGGATTGGATTTCTTTTGTTTTTTGAGTAAACAGAATACGGGATGTAAATTTTTGATTACAGTAGTCAAAAAACAAAAACAAAAAATGAATAGCAAAATTCACTCCCCGTAATGTTGGCGTGGTGCAATAGAATCTAGGGGTAATTTGATCGTAAACCTTTATTCAATTTAATAGCAATATTCCCTCTGTCTGTTTTAACGAGTAGGTACGCAGCCATCTACCGCGTGTAATTTTCCATCACGTGATAAAAAAACAAACATTATGCCGTCTCTACGGCGCCGTTAATAACGTGCCAAGGATTTTATTTTTGGTTTATTTTCTGGTGATAAATATGTACTGGCGTTGCGATAAATAAATATATCTCCATGTGGTGAATTAATTTAGCAAAACGAACCAAAAAACAAAAAACAAAAAAACTAACCATATACGAATTTACGCGAAGGAAATAGTGCCCCACCTCTGCACGATCCTTGCAGATTATATCCTCCGCAAATCCGTGCGCAAATGCTTCGCTGGTGCAAATTTTGCATCGCAAAAAAAAGGAAAAGGAACTGCGAAATGAATGCAAATAAATAACAAAATGAAAGATTACGATGATGCGCGTTAGCTTTTAGCAGATTATTTATAAAAATAATATATTGTACGGTTGGGATTCTCCGGTTCAAAATAGCTGAGTAAATATACTCATCTATCTACTAAATCTTGAAATTCCGAACGAATAGTAAAGTCTGGGAATAACAAAGTGCAGTTTGTCGGTTGAAACGATTTTATTTACAACACGTATTCAGACAAAGGAAACTCCATGAGTATAAAAGGTATTTTTCCTTCTTTATTTACTGGCGCTTGTATACTGGAACGGTACAGCACCAGCAGCACCAGCACCAGCACCAGCAGCAGAGCGACTGGGCCGAGTTGTATCCTGGTTTAGAATTCGATTCAAGACTGGAGCTGCAGCATTTCGTCGAAATAGACGTAGACGTATCTACGTCTCTACCTATACCCGAACATGGGACCACATGTACCCACCTACAACATGCCCACGTACCTAAAAGTAGGAAATTTTCGCTAGACGTGAGTTTTTCGTCGTTAAAATCCCATCAACCCGTTCTTTATTTTTATTCCGTTGTCTTCTCCGTCCCCCTGTTTGAATTCCCTCATCCTCCGTTACTCCATATTTCGCCATTGCCCCATTTCTCTTTGTCAACGAGTTCGTTAACGTCGTTGACGTCATTACCGGTTCGAGCCATCAACGATTCGAAAAAAAGGCTCTAAATTATTTGAAGCGATTAATAAAAACGGTTTATTTTTTATTTATTTTTTTGGGGCGTTTATTTACTCATTTTTTGGTTTTATTTTCGAGAAGATTACTCAGAAGTTTCGTAAGCTTTTTTACTCGAATCGTGACACTGGATACAAGACACTGTAATTTACTCAAGTTAGTAGTTCACTGGCTGGTCCCCTCGTTGCATTAAAGTTTTACACCTAGGTTTAATATTGTCCTAGATGAGAGAAATCTCGAACGCAAATGTCAGGCTCTACTCATATCGCCTCATTTCTATGCCCAGACCTCCGCCCAGCATTTCATTTTGGCTCTTGTAACCCGGACGGAGGATTATTACCAAATTACTCCGAGGCTAGGGCCTCTGACCTTATATCTAACTAGACGTAAGTGGCTCGGTTGTACGGTACTAGACTGTTTCGGCTAGTACCGATCTCCGTCGCACCATCGAGCAAGTGGCGCCACCGAGCAAAGACCAACGGGATTCCCCTGACTCTGAATCGACTCGTTTGAAAGAAAAAGTGTTTTCTCTCTTGGTTCGGAATGAAATGAATTATTGCCACTGTGTATATTTTATTTAGAATTTAGTTACTAGATTATTCGATTTGGTTTTAGTTCAGTTCGGTTCATTTTTTTTTTTTTTTTTTCGAGGAATGAGAAACTCAGCCAGGACTCGCATCGCCTCACGGTGTTTACCGATCAATTTCCCCTCCCAATACGAACCGAACTCTGGACGATTTCCTGTCGACTATATCGTTCCTCGTTTCTATACCCTCCCGTCTTACACCTTATTTTCTTACTCCCATCAAATCGCGCGTATAAAATGACGTCAATTTAGAACGGTATAGTACACCTTATGCCCGCTATTGTATCGGTCCTAACGATCCACTTTACGAAGCCTATTTTTTTCTTTTTTCCCCTCTCTCTCTCTCTCTCTCTCTCTCTCTGAACATTTTTGCTTTTTTACCCTCTTCATTTTTCTTTTCACATTTTCTTTTCTTCCTCTTTTCTTTTTTACCTCTCAACGAATCTTGTAGACATTCGGTGATCTCTGGATTTTTGGGACTGAGAAATTATGGAAACGAAAAATGAATCCATATCCTCATCGTTACAAGTTAATAGTTTGTATAGTTGCAAATTGAAATTACGCACTATGGCTGTAAGGAGATCTTGGATATGGTGATATATGTAACGTATCTATATATGGTATACATATGTATATACATATCCACTATAGGAGATATAGAGGAGGTTGGGCAAAGTGGTGTAGTAATAATATATTTTTACCCGGCACAACGCTTCATCCGGTGAATAATTTCGCTCAAGCTGAGTGTGTTGCAGTGATAGGATAGGCAGGTTGTAGGATTTGAGGCCTCGGAGGGTTCCCAGGAACGACGACTATACATATATACAGCTATTACCCCAACTTAGGCCTTCGCTTGTACTAAATTTACAGAGGGGTGGGATTTAGCCCTTGTATATATACATGCATATGTATATATGTATACATAGACAGATAATATACAATATTTAACCCACTATCGCCAAAATAGTGGATCCAAACTGACTTGATCATCTTGAATCGATAAATTCCCATTTTCACAAGGAAGTAAAAAGACAAAACAGGGGAAAGAAAAATAAAATGAAAAAAGTGGATTGGGAAGTTTTTAAACGAATCGAATGGGAGCTTTGTAATGTATACATGCCGGGAAATATATAAATGCGAGGATTTGTGGGAAAAATCTTTGAGCCTTAAAATGATCCTTGTTTCAAGTCTCTACAATTTTTCCTTTTTCTTTTATATATTTTTTGTCTTATATTCCCTTTTTTTCGTTCCCTGCTCCGCCGTGAAAAAAAAAGTGGAGCTACGAAGCCTGAGAAAACTCTGAGAGTGAAGAATGGGGGAGAGAATAAGAAGAGAAACTAAGAGGAAAATGAAGAAAAAAAAAGAAAAGGAAAAGCAAAGAAAAGACTGCGAGCATATCTACGTTTTGAAGAAATAACACGCCCTCGCGGTATATATTCGGGGGTTGTTAAAGGCGAGGGAATACATAAAGTGAAAAAAAAAAATTGGCAAAACCGCTACGGGATGAATAAACCGGTTGGGTCGGTTAGGGGGAGCTTTTAAAAACGAAACGTTGAAAGAGAGGATTATTAATTGATGAAGACTTAAACCGTAGGATAATTAGGAAGGAATGATTGTCCCGATATCCTGCCACATTTTAACTTTTTTTTCATTCTATATAATTTTTTTTTTTTTTTCTTCTCTACTTCTTTCCCATCATATTTTTAATTTCTTTCCCCCTCTTACACCGTGCGGCCGAGGTGAGCCGGGCCTCGGCGACCCCGGGCAAAGGGCAGATGCCTTCCGCGCGAGCGTCGCCATTTTTAATTTGAAAATAATTTTCAAGACCGGGAGATAAAAAATAATATAATATATATACTTTTATGACACATTTAACCAGCGGGGTCACAACCCCCCCGTCGGCTAAGTTAACCCGAAAGTTAACCAAAGTCAGCTTGATCTTTGGTCCTTCAAAAAAGGGTCTTTCTAGTCTCGAGAATATAACCCACACTCTTGGGAAGTTGAAGCGTTAAGACCGAGTTAAAGCTGAATTTCTAAGGAGGGTAATCAGTGCTAACGCGTTATAGAAGGGCTCATTAGCGCTGGGAGTTAAATCCAACCTCGTAAAAAATGCATGAGCCTTTTGCGGAGAGAGAGAACGAAAGAGAGAGAGAGACAAGATACGATTTATAACGCGTGCATATACTTTGGGAGGACTAAATTCAAGACCGTTTTCTTATGGGTTTAAGCTAACCCAAGAGAAGAGAAGAGAAGAGAAGAGAGGAGAAGCACCGAGAGGAGGAGAATGAGAAATCCTTCGAGGAACTAAACTTTCCAAGGGATGAGACGCTAGGCGTCTGCCCCAAAACGGCTGATTTTAATTACAAATCAGCATCCTTCACTTCTTTCACCCTGCAGCGCGGTTTCCCTATCCCCACACACACGCGTCACTTCCTCTTGAACGATGACCCCCTTCCTTCTTCTCTCATTAGCTTCTTATTATTTCGTTCTTTATTCTTCTATAAACGATTAAACGAAATTGGGGTAACCTACCCTTCCGCGAATTTATGATTATGCATATCGCGTTAATTGAACCCTTGCACAATTCTGGGCCAGCAATTTCTCGAAAAACTAAACTACCTGCTTGTTGTGTGTGCAATTTTTTATTTATTTTATTCTTTTTTTGCTTCGTCCAGGAAACGTGGAAAGGTAAAATTGTAAAGGATTACCCAGGCGTGGCGTAGCTGCTGAAGAGAGGTAGAGGGAAAGAGTGGAGAAGAGGGAGAGTAAACTAGCTGGATGATGATGCCTTTTAGTATACCTATTCCCACGTAGCTATATATATATATATGCCTGATACATACGTATGTAGGTATAATACGGAGGGAAGAGGTTCAGCTGCTGTTCCCGCAGGTTGAGGGAAAACTACGTTAGCACGTTTAGAGTGAGGAACAACTATAAACGGCTCTGACTCTATGGCTGCTGCTGGCTGCTGCTGCTGGCTACTTCAGGGTTGGCTTGGTGGTAATTATATGTACGCGGTTCTCTCCCACCCACCCTACTTTTTTTTTTTTTTTTTTCTTCCCTTTTTTGTTTTTTTTTTGCTTTTTTCATTCCGGTAATTTAAGGACGTAATTATTGTATGGAGATTGTAACTACATGACTATAAGCACAGGGCGTAAGAGGGCTAGGAATGGGAACAGGAACAGGAACAGGAACGCAGAGGCGTACCTACACGGTGGGTGATTTTTCTCTCAACGCGAGATTTTTCTACGCTGAGAGTAGGGAAAACCATGCAGACCAGGAACAGAACATGAACGTGAAACGGCAACATTAGCTGGAACAGTCATTTCACGTCAAACGTTTCAACAGTTTGCCTGCCACTATTAAACTTTTGTCTCCGCGCGAAACCAACCGACCAACATATTAGATGTATAAAACCAAAACGACAAACCACCGAGCTGCGAGATCCGGGCGAACGCAGTTTGAGGAATTGGCTCCTGAATTGGCGATTTTATGATCAAAATTGTTGAAAACTTTTGACAAGATTTAACGAAACAACGTTTCTCTTTTGAAATTTTGATTTCGTAAGAAATTATCGACGCTGCAAACGGTTTGGGATTTTTTTTCGACCATTTTTGACCGACAGATTTTTGGAAAATGAAGCCCGGTTGATTTTTTTTTTTTGATAATTTTACAAACCGACGATGATTGAAATTTGTTGTTTGAACAATGAAAAAAAAAAAAAAAAACAAGGAAGAAAATTAATTTCGTAGAATCTTTTGGGCTATTTGCTGAAAAAACCGCGAGTAGGTATATAAAAATTGGTTAAAATCTGACTGTTTGTTCGTTTTTTTATTTTTTTATTTTTTTTTTTGGTTTTCAGTAAATTTCAGAATCGCGTTGGAGGCAGGTATATTTATTCAGTAAATAACCTCCGATATTTAATATATATACGGTCTATTTTCTCACCGACTGAAAAAAAACAAAAAAGTGTTTATCTCAAATACGAAAAAAACTCACTTTTATCATAGAAATGAACAGTCTATATGTATAGGTACGAATGTATATCTATAACGGTATTATAGAGCTTTTTTAATGAATGGAGACGATATATTTATATGCTGTTCTTCGTCGACGAAGATAAGTGCGGTTTTCTGTCATTTTTTTTTTTTTTCATTTCTGGTTCTTGTACTTTGTCATTTTTTGTCTAAGAATAAATATTTTCGCGTCAAGTTTTCCTCAGCTACACGAGGTTGGAACGATAGGTACAGAGAATACAGAGAAAAGTCGAAACCGAGGGCGCAAAGAGAAAAAAAACAGAATCAAAAAAAAAAAAAAATTGAGAAAGAAGTAGTAGTTAATAATATATAGAGAGATTCTATCCCAAAATCAATAAAACACGGTATGGCCGATCAATCGATATCCATAAAACGCTACAGTCTTTCCTCTTTCCTCGACCCAAAAGAGCAAAAAGAAAAAAAAATTAAAAATGAAAAAAAGCTCGAGGAGAAAATTTTTCTTCGAAAAAGTAAAGCTTGAAGGGTATAAAAAATATTATAATCCAAAAAATATCCCTACTTATTGATTTTGGATCTTCTTTTGTCTATTTTTCTAAAAAATTCTCAGTGCAGTTCAATGTTAGGAGGTATAAGGTATATCAAAGGGGTAGTGCTGCAGTCGTAGTCGTCGTGGGTCAACGCCGTTTCGATGAACCCTCCCCACCGCCCCCGTCATCTTGGACCTAATTAAATTTCACGCCGCCAAGAGACAGTAATTATCGCGGGGTTTAATTGCCTCTCTAATAACGAAAGAGGGAAAATTTTCCAACCTCCTCCTCCTCCTACTTCTCGAGCTTCGTTCCTCGAGCTGAGCTACCGCGCCGTCTTTAAATCGTTTTTGATTCGCCTCGACGGGGTAGTATGGCTGCTGTTGCAACGCCACAACGTCCGCGTCCGACTCTGTAGCTTTATCAAACTTTTAATTACCCTGCAAGAGATTCCTGGCTATTAGTCAACTTGATTTTGGTAGAAATAGAAGAAATAACGATATTCTATTTGCTAAATTTCACACCCTTTCGTATCCAAATTTTTCAGACGATTCATCTTCATTTTTTCATCGTTTCAACTTCTTCTTCTTCTTCTTCTTCTTCTTCTTCTTCTTCTTCTTCTTCTTCTTCTGCTTCTATGATTCGTTAAGATTATTTAATTCAGATAATTTGTTGATCGAATTACGATATTCATGAGCCGCGATGCTTTTTGAGTAATGGTTTTTTTTTTTTCTTCTCTTCTCTTCTCGGACTACATATCCCTACATCGAAGAAATAAAATCAATTTATACTTGGATAACTTAAGTTACAGTAATAACGAATTGACATTGATGGAACCGAGTTCTGCTATCGAATAATAATTCATTGAGTCGATCGTATTTTTCTTGAACAAAAAAGAAGAAGAAGAAAAAATACACAAAAAACTACCAACTCACGAAGAAGTTGTAACGATTTACAAGCGTTGTCAGTCGGTAGATATCGATATACATGAAGAAAAGCCTATATACCCTGAGTTTTTGAATTGAAACGTAAAAAAATCAATCTCGTATCTATCTCAGCCCGATTTGGAACGAGTAATTCTATTTATTTTCGTATCAAATTCGACAACGTACGAAGAGCTCACCAATTATCCGAATATATATATTCGTATGTATCCTACGTATGTGTATATAGAGTATGGAATTCTATCAATCTTTTAACTCGATTTATAGCCACCTGTCAAACGTCGAGGGATCGATTTTTCACGTCAGTGCAAGTACAACATCCGCTCATAGGAATTGTGGAAGGAGGCTTTCAGTCGATATATAATAATCGAAAATAAGCTGAATAAAAAATATTGAATTCAGGTAAATAGAAGAAGAAGAAGAAGAAGAAGAAGAAGAAGAAAAATGCGACCGTGTTACCGATTTTTGTTTCCATTTTTTACTCCCTTTTTCTTCTTCTTCTTCTTTTTTCGTATTTTAACCGTCGAGGTGGATGAAGAGACGTTAGAATTTTGAAAGATAAAAAGAATTATGTATTCATAGAGGGTCCTTCGGGCTGAAGTCTGAAGGTATGAATATGCAGCTGTCCAACGAACAAGGGTCGCGTTCCGAGGCGCGAGAAATAAAGAGAGAATATCTAAAGAGGACCGCGCGGAAGAAGAAGGCAGCAGAAGGTGGAAAGGTGTGGGAAAGGTGGACGGTGGAAGAGGGATGGAAGGGAGCTGACGGAGAGTTTGCTGTCAAAGATGGAAAGAGAAACTCTTTTATTCATAGATATTCAATATCATCGCGATTCTTTTGTTTACCTTCGAATGAACGGTTCCCTACCTCCACCCTCGGGCTGAGAAAACAATAGCGAACGAACCGCGCCTTTGCCTTGCCTTGCCTCGGCTCGGATCGCCACCCCTGGCCCCGGCAGGGATTATTTTATACATTTTTTTTTCTCAAGTTTTAGGGGTTTGACGACACGCGATCCTCCTGCCCCGACAGCACCCACCTACGACTACGCCTACACCTCGACCTTATCTATCCTTCCTTCCTTCCTTCCTTCCTTCCTTCCTTTTTTGGCACAACGAGATTCCCGACGCCCCATCTCAATGGACGTCTCCTGTACCCATGAGTTATTCAGGTTGGGTAATGGGCCTACCCGGTAAACGAAGAAACACACGTCTCCTTCGCGACCACATACCACAAACCTCTGATTATACCGCGTGCGAGTATTCACGCCATTTCGGAAATGTTACCCAACCCTTTACGGGAAGTATTGGAACGGAAAAAAAATTAGCTCACTGACAACTGATCGAGGGATCGAGACCTTGATTTTTGTCGTCAAAGTAGAATTTGTCCTGCGTATTTTCGATCCTGAACAAAGTCTCTGACTAGAATAGAACCCGAGTTATGAATTTTTGAAAAAACCTCTGTCACACAGAAAATGCGATTTCAAGACAACAGCTCATTTTTCAGTTGGTTCGAATTAGTGACTGACTTCGGACGGTAAACTTGGAAAATTACGATCTTGAAGAAGAGAACTACAAGTTTTTCAAAAATCTTCTAAATTCAGATGTTGCAGAATGGTTCAAAATGCCATGAACTGTCTCTGGTCCTCAAAAATTCGATGCAGAAAATTAATTGCTCGACATCTGAACGAGGAATCAATGGCTCAATTTTTTTCATCAAAGTAGAAGTCGTCCTGCGAATTTTCCATCCTGAAAAAAGTCTCTGACTAGAATAAAGCCCGAGTTATGAATTTTTGAAAAATCTCTGTCACACAGAAAATGCGATTTCAAGACAGCAGTTCTTCTTTCAGTCAGTTTGGAGTGACTTCAGACAGTAAACTTGGCAATTTACGTCCTTGAAGAAAGGAGAACTAGGAGTTTTTCAAAAATCTCCTAAATGGCGATTTTTTGGAAAGAATATTTTGCCCAGTTCCGATTTACGATTTAAAAATCTGAAGAACTTGAACTCGAGAAAACTGTCATTCCACGATTTTCCCTTTATTTGACTTGGCTATTTTCAGCGTGTTCGAAAACAACGTTGTCAGTTTATCCCAGAAAGCGAGCCGGGCGCATAATTTAGATCTTATCCAAATCTGCGTGCGCGCGAATCAACGAATAATTACCTGCCGTCTATGCCCGGTAGGTATACGTATAGAGCAATATTTTACAACCTACCTGTCGCTTGTCTCACGAACTCGACTGGAGTGAGAAACAATTATTAAGTCAACTAGTTTCCTGGTCATTATCGGTTCATTAAATGTAGTTAATTACGTATCGCAGCTGGTTATGATAATGTAGAGTAAAATAAGAGAGGAAATAAATAATGAGAGCTTTTTTCCTGCACCTAAACCCCGTCATCGGAGAGAGTTCTTCTTAACGTTGTCCAAACTCCTGGCTAATCCACTCTGCGGGGAGGACTGCGTTTATTTACCCTTATTTGGTTTTCAATTTCGCTAATAACTTTGTCAACTTTGGCAAACGACCGAATGGGTAGGTGCGCGTCGCGGGTATAGGTATAGAGTGTATAATATAGATATAGAGCTTTAGAGAAGTGAAACTTAAGCCGCTTTTAAAGTACTACTCAACCGCCCTATACCCGCGTGTCCTGAGGCAGCAGCAGCAGCAGCAGCACCAGCCACAGCCGTGGCCCAAGAACTTTACAGAACTAACTTTTAAATGTTTATTTAAAACCGCACAGTTCAGTTTTGCCTTGAATACCTTTCGATACCTTTCCCAACCTGATGCTTTTACGAGAATCGAAATTGTTTTCAAACGGATTTTCCAAACTTGAATACATTTTCAATCGAAGATATACCCGAGCGGAATCTTAATCTTCGCCTCTCCTTTACCCCCTTCGCTCTTTCCGTCTTAATTTGGATAATAACTTTGATTAAAATCGATAAACTCAAATTTCTTTAACAGTACCATCGCGGATTTCGTCTCTCGCAAATTTATCCTCAAATCCAAAAAAAAAAAGAAAAGAAAAGATGAGATAAATCAAAAAGAAAACTTATTCAGCTCTCCATTCCGCTTTTATGAAGAAGCTTGGAAAATTGCAGTTTTAATCGTTCACTCACCGTACCCTATCCTACCTTATACCTATAACGGAGGTAATATATTTTAAAGAGAATTATCTCACTACGGGGAGTTCGGTGCGCGAGTTAAGGCGCGCTTAAATATCATTTCAAGCGCTACGATATCTCTTCGGTTGATCTAGGCGAGGATTCTATTTTATTTCAAGTTTTTTTGAGCATTATTTGTGATTCGCTCAGTCGGTATCACCTCGTCCCTTCTCACCCTTAAAGCTTAATTATTATTTTCGCCAAGTCATGAAATAATCAACCGAAAAAGGGTGAGACTCAGAGATATGAATACAGCCATCGGCATAAACCGAGACTTTCAAAGTTTGTCAATCGATAAGAAAGCCGAAGGAAAAGAAAAAAAAACCCGACAAAATCTTCGAAAATGAACCCCCGAAATAATTGAAAATGTAATTAAAATGAAAGAAATTTTTTCTTACATCGAATTTATCATATTTCTTATATCTTCAGATCGTCGTTCTATACGTTATATATAGGTTGAGGGATGAAAATTAATCGAGTCGATTTCTCTTTATCGAATGGACCAAATTGAAAGCGGGAAAGTAGGTATAAAAAAAGAAAAAAAAAAGGTCGCATTAACCCGCGTCTGACTTTGACGGAAAAGGTGGCTTATCATCGATGAGGTAAGACAAAGAGATGTGCTGCTATACCGGGGTGAAATTTTTAA
The DNA here is from genome assembly GCA_949628255.1 of Macrophya alboannulata. Taxonomy (NCBI): domain Eukaryota; kingdom Metazoa; phylum Arthropoda; class Insecta; order Hymenoptera; family Tenthredinidae; genus Macrophya; species Macrophya alboannulata. The sequence continues at coordinate 1,187,246 of OX451211.1, read as the reverse complement.
GGCTGAGAAAGACGGCTCTTTTTCGACGAGGTGGGTGAATCGGGCAGCAAGAAAGGGAGCTACCTCGAGTAAAATGGTGTTTGTTTTTGCCAAAGTTCTCTTACCCTTATATACCCTCTCCTCTCTTCTCTTCTCTTCGCTTCCTCTCTATTCTATTCTCTTCTCTTCTCTTTTCACTTTATTCTCGAATGCGGGCTACCGAGAATCGCGCAAAGGTCCCCAGAGATCGCTGGGACTGATGACGTGCATTAGACGATACTGAAATATTGTCCCGTCTCTAGGGACTACGGGAAAGAGACAACTTGTTACTTTTCTTTCGGCGAGATCCGCTCCCGGTGCTTCTTCAGACTCAAGTTAAACCAGAGGAACTCAACTTCAACCACTCCGTATTCGAATCTGAACTAAAAAATCTCAAACTGTGCAAATAATTCACGATTCCTTAATTCTCTGGCATTCTACTCGTCAAAGGATCAAAGAAAATCCTTAAAACGTTTCGGAAAGAGATGATTCCACTCACCAAATTCATGGAAAGTCTTCATCACTATTCTCCCAAAATTTGAGCAAAATCGGTCGAGCGGTTCCCGAGATATTAATCATCGAATTTTTCTTTGCGATGTGCCCGCCAAGTATGTAGCTTTCGAAAGTGGCTTTTTGGTACCTACCGGGGATTGTGTCTCGATTTCACAACGCGCTGACTAGTTTTGACGCGCTGAAACTAACGAGTTTACGGAAACGACTGAATAATAACAACGGATTTTGTCGCTTTTGACGAAGAAATAAGATGAGAAGTAGAGAGATGAGGATTATTCGGAAAGAATATACATATACATCCAGGACTTTCGAGCACTCGAGTACCCGTGCATCAAAGAAGATCTGAAACGAGGTGGGAGTCTTATGTTCACTCGGACGGATATTGAAGGCCTTTTTATGCGTTAGCCTCCACCAAGTCCCTCTTTAGAATATTGCAGCAGTGGATGGGTATAGGTAGAGGTGTACGTATGTACAGTACGTATATATTCACGCACGCAGGGTACATACCCGTTTAAAGCGAAATACTTTCACTGATCCTGAACTGTTTCAAGAGTTTTTTTTTTTTTTTCTTTCCAAAGATGAAACGGTCTTTTTTTTCGAGTATAATGTCGAACGGATATCGTCCTTTGTCAAAATTAATCCACCCCGCCGCCGCGAGCGCACATTTCTTGATGAATCTTTCCGCGAACCAGTTCACTCGCGGTTTTTATAAAGAAAAATAAAAATAAAAGTAGCTCCTCTCAACCTCCTAGTTGGTCGCCAGATACATCCACGCTACTAAGTTAAGCTCTTCGGATTCTCGAAGCTCGGGTTATAGAAAAGCCAGCTAGGATGGATGTAGGAACCCATTGCAACGCTGGATGCCCCGTCTACCCGTGCTGCAGTTTCCCTCGGATGTTTCTCCGAGCGCGTGATTCAATTACAAAATTAACTACTAATAACGTCTCGCCATCTTCATCTCTGTGAGTAGCTGGTAGCCTTGGGTATCTTAATTATATTTCCTATCCTACGCGAGCTATTCTCAACTCTCTCTCTTTCTCCGCAGCACCACGACCACGACCACGACGACCGCAGCTAGCACCGTCACGAAGACCGTATAGCTGAACCCCTAAACGTCAGATTATCTTGAAACCGTCCCATTTTTCAAGGCGCGTCCCATTATCTTGGTAACCCAAGCCACTTCCGTAGCCTTACCCTTAAGGCCTTAGCCCCTTACTGTATATGGTGGTGGATTCTACGCCTGTGCTACGTAGTCGTAGGGCAATACAGAAGTCGCGTGCAGAACACATGCCTAGAAATCGGTCCTTTATCTGACTGCCAGCTCATCAGTCAGTTTTAACATAGCACCACGCGACCTACCCGTAACACGTAGTATGGTAGAGTGTGGTGGAGAGTGTGGTTTGTCCTACTGCATGATGGCAGCCAGGTACACCCTGGCTATACTACCCTCTATTTCCAACCCACACTGAGATATAACACCGAGGTTGGCAGAATCGATACGAAATATAGTGCCTACCAGGCAACACCGTTCTGTCCTCTGCAGCCCACGGGACATTCGCCACACAAATTACCATATCTCGCCTTCCTATTACACCAGAGTAATTCTAGCGAACCCTCACACCAACACGATGATACACCCCGGGATTTCGGAAAGGGTTACGTTTCTCGTTTTTCGTTTTTTATTACTGTCGTGTGACGGGGTGTCCGACAACTGACCGATTTTCTTGGAAAACGATCGTAGCGCCTGATGAAAAATTAAACGATAACGCGAGTGGATCTTTTTTCTTTTTTTTGGACCGCATATGTGAATTTCCGTGAAGTCGTATCAATCGTTTACCGTTTTCGTTGGGGACTTGTACCATGAATTTAACACCCAGTATCGTCGAGGGTTCTGTGTTCGAGGGGGTACCTACGTGTGAGCGTGCATAAATTACCAACGAAAATTGTAACAGCGATTGAGATTTTTTTTATTTCAAATTTTTTTTCTGTCGTATCAAGGAAAGGCGGAGCCGGGTATACATACAGAGTGAACGTAAATCAAAAAGATTATGTCGCTATAGTTTAAATCTCATGCGTGAGAGCTGACTTGGTTCACATTTTCATTGGACCCCTGAATCGATTTGGGGTTTTTTTTTTTTTATAACGACACGCATCTATAATCTGTTCAACAATGAATCGCAAGTTGCGGTTTTCGATTTTCACTTCCGACCCCTTCGGAACGTGGAAAGGAAAATTAGGTTTTAATTAATTTAAACAGAAATTGGCATCGCTCTAGAACCACGCGGTCCATTCATCTTGCTAGCTGGGTTGCTGAGCATTTATCAAGCTGCTAGGTACTCGACAGTGTGAGCCCTCCTCGCCCGCTCCAACCTGGTAGAAACTCCGCTGAGGAACACAAGCGTCTTCGGAGCAGAGCGACCAATTGAATTCATCCCCCGAGTGTAAATTCAGTGCCGCAAGGATTCACCGGCTTCCACAGAAAATAGGATCAAGGAAATGTAGGCTGCTCCCTGCTCTCTACTCTCTGCTCTCTGCTCGTTCGTTCATCTTGCCGCCTGCACCAACGTCCCTTCCCATTCGACTGAGGGGGAAGATACTTGAAAAAATTCTATCGATTCAAATAACAAGAATCAATTTGGTTCAGCAGTATCTAAATCTACCAAACAATTAATATTAAACGTCTTTTATACCGAGCTACATACTTGGCGGGTACATTCAAAGACTACAGTCAGTTGCACTGCTGATAATTCCTGAGGAAAAAATGGTACAAAGATGAACCAGGACTGTAAGGAAAGATCATTTCTAGGGCTTTGAAATGACACCCATGTCTAAACGGATTTTTTAATTCACCGACGATCAATGCGGATATGAATTTTATACCGAGCTACATACTTGGCGGTTACATTGAATGGCAGGGATAGCTTCAACAGCTGATAGGTTTGTGAAGAAAAAAATGGTAGAGAGATGGACGAGTAATGAATCTGAAAGGAAAATTTCTTGAGCTTTTTAACGGTACCTTATTTATTTCAATTTAGTATCAAGACTGGGGAGTATAACGAGGCTTTGAAAACGGTGTTGAAAAAAAAAAAAAAGATGTTTTTTTGTGAGAAAAATTTCTTTCTCCCCCCCGGGTCTCTTATATTCACGACTAAATTTGGTCTCGCTTTTAATATTTTATTTTCTCTTCTTCTTCTTCTTCTTCTTCTTCTTCTTTATCTTTCCCTTATAAATAAATCCTGCAGTGAGCGCTCGCCTTTGACGAACGAGTGTATCTCATCTCTTTACAGATTGAAATCTTCCTGACCAGATATCCAGCTGCTGCAGAAGCTACTAAATCGTTGTTCATCCAACGTTCGTCCAGTGCGTAGCTGTGGCTATAGATGTTCGCATTTCAAGCTCAGCTTGCTTGTGGAAAATCGGATAAGCAAGAGAAATTTGATGGATTTCCTCAGAGCTTCTCTTACCGCGCGGAAATAAATTTAATTCAGTATCCTGTCCCCTGGGCTGGGATTGCGCTGCAGCAGTAGCAGACTCCATCCTACACCACCACAACCAACACCGACACGAACGTAACAGGAATTTATTCAAAATCTCAATATACATATAAATAAATTCAATTTATAAGAGTTTTATTTACGAAAACTTATTCTTTCAACTTGAACTTCACAATCGTTTTAAACAAAATTGATAAGAGATAAAAAATAAAAGAAATAAAAAACAGTCACGAGACAACGATTAAGAATCTGTTTTTCTTTACGTATCGGCATATATACGAAAAGGAACGAAAGAGAGACAATTTTATTTGTCTCGAAGAGAGCTCGAATTCCTTCGACAGTTTCACTTTTCTTTTTCTTCTATTTTTTTTCTGGAGTGGGGGTTCAGAATTTGAATCCTTCGGAAGCGTTTTTTTTCTTTTCCTTCGCGTCTTTATCTTCAAATTTATTGTTCAGGGTGTTTATTTTTTTTTTCTTCGTCTTTCTCATTCTTACTGGTTTGATACATAAGAGAAAAAAAAAAATTATTCTCCTCGCGACGTAACAATAGAAAATTGATTCCTTTCACGAAGTGATTTTCTTATTGTCGGATTAAATTATTCAAAAAAAAAAAAAAAAAAATGTATTTTCATTTTTTGCTGTACCTTTCTTTTTGGAACGGAAGAAATTTAATAACGAAGAGTTTCCTTATTTATTAATTTATTTTTATTTCAATTCAACGAATTCTTCGGGGGTCAAGGTAAAGTAATTTGGATTCTTTGATTGGTACAGAAAATCGAGACTACCTGCCATGCATACATCAAGCTGAAGAGAGTATTTTGGTAAGTTCGTGCCCAAGGGACTTTCCTAATTGATCGCACCCTCAAGACAGGTCGTTGACATTAATCAAATTAACCCCTTTATCTACGGTAAAATTTTCTTATTTGATTTTGATTTTTTTTCTCTCTCTCTCTCTTCATCTTCGTTATTTTTTTATTTTATTTTTTTCAGAGACAAGCCAACCAACGACGACCAATAAAAATTGTCCACCTCGTGCCTACCCTCGCGAATTCGTATATATAGTTGCGGGAAACTCGAATGACGTTAAACCTTCTGATAACAACGGGTCTCAGCGATTGTTCGAAACCCAGAAAGATTAACTGCCACAGCTACGACAACGACGACGAGGCGGAAACCTCTTTTCAAATTCTAGCTACGTCTTATTCTGGAACCAACAATTATTTGGGAAATCTTTGACTGCACGGGGTGGAGATTATTCCGGTCGATTTATGACATGGAACAATCGAAACTATTTCGAGGGTCAGTTTTAACAAGATGGGATCAAATTGAAGTTCCGAATTTCGAAAGTTCCGAGAGGTCAAAATTCCGAATTCTAGTTGAGGCGATTATCCAATTTTCAGAAACGTTCAAGTTCGGGATATTTAAATTGGGAAAGTTCCAAACGCAGACAAGTCAGATCCCAGAAAATTCAAATTTGAAGTCCCGGAATTTTGGCCTTTCGGAATTTTGAACCTTCAGTCTTTCTCGATTTGAAGTTTTGTTTCTTTTTAAATAGACTATCCAGACTTTTAAAATTCGGAACGTCATAGTCATCGTCATCGTCATCGTCATCTGCACAGAAAAGACCAAAACGACGCTTCATTTCTGTCCGTCTCTTTTCCCTCCTGTTTTTTCTATTTTTATTTTATTTTCAAAGTCGAAAGCACATGCGGAATACTCAGCGGTGATTTCAAGTCGTTTCACTAGGTCGCTCTAACGAACCGAGATTTCTGGGTTATCCTTTGCACGAGAATCCGCATGAATGAATGCAAGCAATTTGTAGCAAGTCTCTCGGCGCACGTTCAATCATTCTAATTTCGAACGTCGGGACGTCGTTAAGCTGCAACCAGGAACTAAAAGGGTGGTTCGGTGTGCAGGCGTTGGTTCTCCTCTCGTTAGACGATGGAAACACAATCCCCCCCCCCATTGTCGAAAACATCATTTGGCTAATAGCTTCGAAGCTCTCAACGTTTGTAAAAAAAAAACAAGATAAATTGACGACGACGAAATAATTGGATCCAAAACGCTTATTCTTGTGGTAAATTTCCAAAACTTGAACAACTAATTTGAACCCTGTGAAAATTAATATACAATTTTATTTATTTTTTGCGCAAGCTTTCGTCGAACGAATTCGAACGCGATTTTTCATCTTTGGATGGTATTTGACACAGAAATTTTTTATTTCTTTTTCAGAAACGGTTGTGTGTACCTCAACATCGATATACAGCTAGCTACCGACCTACAAACCCACCAACCCTACCGACCTACCATACCCTTTAAAAAGTCTCCAGAGCAAAAGCGAGCATTAATATTCTGAACGAAATCCAATACTCACTAATTCGATTACCCCTCTACTCAGCTTGCGTAGCCCACCTCACCTCAACGGTGAATAAAAAAGTTTTGAAAAAGCACTGCGTTTCCTTTTTTTTTTTTCAAATTTTTATTTTTATTTTTGTGTGTGTTCACGAAGAGGAAGCAATACGCGTGTTGATTTTACGTACACCTAATTTACCGCAAGCTCAACTAATTCCAGCTACATTAATCACTAAAAAGCTGATGCCTATACCTGAACACATAATATCACGTCGTATGATAAAAATGGAACCTGTATACGTACAAGTTAACGTATGAATAATAATAAATGATACTCGAAAGCACTTTTAAATTAACAAACCACTTGTGTGTGTGTGTGTATATAAAACCGATCAAAATCACATGTAGACAATATTCAGAGGGATTTTTACGAGGTTCAAGCTAAAGCTGAGGGCTATAAAAAATGAAAGTACCAATCCATACATATCGAAAGGGATTATCTTTTACCCTTACAGAGGTCTGGTAGATTTGCAAATCAAAGAATCCAATTTGTTTCGTTGGATTTCAAATAAATGTGGTCCTTTGACAAGGACCGTCAAAATATATCCAGGACAATTCTCCCTGCAGCGTTCGCTCGCGGTTTACCCGGAGAAGAAATTTCGACTAGTATGTGTACGTACCTATCCTGTTCTGTCCTACACTCGAGAGGCGAATCTAGTTATCTATCTTGAATTCGACTGATGGAAGTTTCGGGGAACAAAAAAAAAAATGAGAAATAAAAAAATACGAACTCCAGGACGCGACGCAGGGGATCCTTTGTACTGTGTGGGATTATATTGCCTTGTAAGAAAGTTTCTAGGATTTGTATAAATACCATTTCTGAAAGAATTCTACGGTAGACTCGGAAAAAAAAAATACAGCTGAGATGAAGTTATACGAAATATAGTTAAAGGAGGAATTTTGTCAGGTTAAAGAGGCCGGCCGTTACCTTCTACTTTTTACTTATCTTAACTATCTCTCGGGTCTTTTCTCTCTCTGGTAAAGGGAAAGGGGGGGTATACCGTTCAGCTGAGGAAATAAGAAAAATGTAACGCCGTCTGATATCCGGAACGTGTCACGAAAGATGGCCGTAAGCGGAAGCAAGCCAGAGAGTGAAAGACAGAAGCAGAAGAAGAAGAAGGAGGAGAGGAAGGAGAGGAAGAAGGGAAAGAATAAGAAGAAGAACGGGGCGAGATACGAGGATTTCAGAAATATTCATTTTAATGGTTGACATAGCGGGGATATTGGTTACCGCTGGGACCCTCTACGTGGGCGGAATAGCCGATGCGATTTCACCGCGCGTCTCTCTGCAGCGTATACCAACGATTCGAAATTTTAACTCCCCCCTGAAACTGAACTAAACCGTCTCTCGTTTTTTTCTTTTTTTTTTCTTTCGGTGGGAGTCGATATATAAATTCGCGAAACTTGATTATACTCCGAGATAAATTATCGGGTATTAAAGACCGATGGATACCTTCTAACCCCAGAGTCCGGTTTTTAACATCCCAATCCCTCCAGAGTCTTTTTCATCACGTCAAATCAAGTTACGCTGATTGTCTGCTTTCAATATTTCGACTGATTGAAAAATTTCGGTCTTATATCCTTGTTCAAGCAGAACGAACGAACGAACGAATGAACGAAGTGAACAAGGTTTAGCGAGAAGAGGATGAATTTCCATTTGGCACTGCAGCCCGAAACGACCGAGCCATCCCATAAAGGGAATAAGCGTTTTGAGAGAAGTTATGAGATTTTTTTTTGCTCCTTCTTTTTCTTCTTTCCTCTTTTTTTCTTTATCGGGATCAAGTCGATCCTTGAGCAAATTTAGCCAGTCGAAAATCTTACCCAAGATCGTGCTTTGCGCTTAACCTTATTTTCATTCGAGTTCGCTGTCGTAGAATCGTCGACGTCGTCCTCGTCGTCGTCGTCGTCTTCACTGACTCTGTTTGTCTTCACCGAACAATTTCATCTCGCGGATTTTACCGCGGACAAAGGAATTCGTTTCGTTTACATTTCCAAAGAGATCCCCGAGCCACAAGACTCCACTCCCAGAGTCTCACTCGTGCTTATCCTACCGCTGTCACCAGAAAACTCACCAACGCAGGACCTTACTGTTACACACTCTCCCTTTTCTCTCTCTCTCTCTATTCTCCGGTTGTTTGTCTCGAGCAAGCTTTTACCAAGGCGCCTGGTAAAATTTCTCCCCAATAAATTTACCCCCCCTCTCCCCCCTACCCTACCCACTGCGATAATAATATTCCTACGAACTTATTATTTTGACAAAAAAAAATGGAAAAAAAAACACACATAATGTCGTTTTGAGGCCAACTACAAGAACCGTTAATTACTAACGATCGATTGCACCTCGGAAAAAGGCTTCGACGGTTTTTTTTTCTTTTTTTTTACTCTTTCTTCTTTTTCTTCTTCTTTTCTGTCAAAGTCTAGGATCTCCGCTTTCAGCGCGAGCTTCGATGTGAAACCTTTTTTCTCGTGAAACCTGTCCTCAGTTTAATCTGCAATTAAAAACCTTCGATGGGAAATTTACGAGGATCGATAAAGAGAAGAAAAAAAAACCTCCCTCTACCCGCATACATGTATGTATAGATATACGATGAAACTGGCTGCCTTCAGGTGATATTAGAGCAAGACTATTCTCCCATTTTCATACCTACCGTACCTACCTACCCACCTACCTATCTATCTAGAGACAAGACGTCTACGATGTCAAAACGTGAGAACCAGATGGGTTATACCAAGACCATATATATATTCTACGAGTGCCTCTAGGTATACTTGAGTCATGACGTAAAGATACCATCTCTATATCTCAAAATGGAGTAGCTATGTCAATACGTTACTATACAGTCATGTCTTTATACATACGTGCCTACAGAATGTCTATATATCGAAAATAAATGTAGTTTTCCATTCAGTGATGCATTGATGTTAATTTCCTCGAGGTTTTTGGTCTTTGGGGTGGGATGGACATTCGAATTTTGATTCCTGATGGAATTATCTGTCCTGGGGGTGGGGGTGGAGTCCGAATCCCTTTTTCTTACTGATGCTGGTTCAGCTGTGCTTCTCATCTTCTCTAAGGGGATGGAAAGAAGAGAAAGAAGAAGAAGAAAAAAAAATAAAAAATAGGGGAAAAACCACACATACATTTTAGCCGACCAACTCGAGAGTTACACAGAGCCGCGGTCGCGAAAGTCAGCCAAGATTGAATCTTTTGGTAAGGAAAAGTGACGGGTAAAAGGGAAAAGGCTACGGGGCAAGCAAGGTGGCGCGGCGAGAGGAAATAGGAAAGAGGAAAGAGGAAGAGGAAGAAGAAGAGGTTCGGAAACTCGAAAAGGTTTCATGCCCTGCCATTCCACTTTCCAGAGAACTGAGCGAGAAGGAAAATGAGATGGAGATCGAGAGAGGGGAGAAACAAGAGACAGAAGAAAGTGCGAGAGGAGGGTAACCTTAGCTCACTCCAGAGATGGCGACGAACCGAAAGATTTTTAGACGACTCGAGTCAAGGACCTGCCCTATGCCATTCTCGACATTTTCTTTTTGCTTTTTCACGTTTTTTTACGTTTTTTTTTTCTTCTTTTTTTATCGCCCAACTTGATATCTTTGGCTGGTTCACAACAATGGAAGGTTAACAGTGTAATATTACCATTTTCTTCGACCTCCTTTTTTCCATCGGTATATACCAAGAATATGTACGGCACATACATGAGATAAATGCTCGAGAATCATACTCCGGATTTTCTGAGTCCCAAATGATAAACGACGTTCAGTTAAATCGTAAATTGATCATTTGGTCCCTTGGAAAGAATTTTTCTTCCCGACGAGGGGTTGGGGGAAAAAAAAGTAAGAAGAAGAAAGAAAAAAAAGAAAGAAAACGAAAGGAATGGAAAGCAAGGAAAGAAAAATAACGTTTTATTAGATAATAATAATGATCACAGTTTTGTTTGATTATCAAGAAACGAGGGCTTGTGGGCAGCTGGTTAAAGTCATTGAGTACAATGCAAGTTAATCTTCGGAACGGAGTTGAAGAAGTAAAAAAAAGTAAAAGTAAAAGAAAAAGAAGAAGAAAAAGACAAAAAAAAAAGAAGTAAAAGTTGGAAGTTAATCGAGACATCTAAAGAAGAAAGTTTTTCAGGAGAATTCTCAGTCAGCAACAGAAGTAAGAGGGGTAGCTGGTAGCTGACGACGCAGGAAGACCAAGTTTCGTTTTTTCTTCTTTTTTTCCCCCCTTTTTTTCTTCATTTTTCTAATTTAATAATAATTCAATTAACCAAACAGCTGATAGCTATATCGTCATGAAAAGTATATAAACCTTGGAAGACAAAATATTTTCCCATCAAATTCAATATTCAAGAGAAAAATGGAATAGCAAAACTGGGAATTAGTCACTTACTTTGAATATAAAGTTCATTTTGCGATTCATACGCGATTGGCTCTGCAATAATTGCGAATTATTTAATTTAATTTTTGGCAATAACCAGAGCGTGGGCATTAAAAGACACGGCAAAACCATAAAATTATAGGGGCGAAAGAACTTTGGTAAATTTAATGCACGATTAGGAACTGCAAAGTAGCAGTCGAAAGCACGCGAGCAATGAGAATCCGGAGTTTGAAAGTCAGGGATTAATTCCATTCGTCAGAAGTTGGGAGATAATTACCCGAGCCTTAAAAGGGTGAATCCCTTTGCCAGAGGAAATTTAACCCTTTGAATGAATGCCGTTGATATTGTCCAAACAAAGAAACAGAGAATAATATATTACCCCTCAGTATTCTCGAAATCGTCTGGTCTGCGGGAGTTGGAAAGGCGAGTGACTGACTGTCTGTGGCTGTATTAAAACATGAGGAGCTCTCTCGACTTCTGAGAATCCTCAAGGAGTGCCCTCTTCAACGGAAACAATATCACACAGGGAGGAAAAGAGAGTTGGCAAAAGAAAGGTGAAAATAAAAAGAAAAATTCCACTAGCAAAATTCTCAGCAATACTTAAACTACACGTATGCATGTATGTACGTACGTATACACGTATACCATCTCCTGAAGCACACTGAAAACTGTTTTCCCAACAACCCCTGGAACTAGCCTGCAGAGTTGCACTAGCAGTTTAGCTCCGTGCGCGACCGTAATAAGCTAATTACCAGATAATTCGGAAACTCTGAAACGCGATACCGCAAACTTTGGCACCGAGTCCCATTCCCAAGCGATCAAAAGTGTAAAGAACAAAAAAATAAGAAAAAACATTGTTTTTTGTTAAAGAATTAAGAATCTCCTCGAACTTACCTTGAACCATGAGCTTGACGATAGCCTCTGGCATTGGACGGTTGTTTACAAGACAGTAGTACTCTCCACTGTCAAGCGAAGTAACTGGATGAAAGAAGAGGGCGAAATTATCGGCAGTAAGTGACACTCTGTTACGGTGTTTCCATACCGTGGTACTGCTACTGCTGTACTCAAGAATTCGAGCACCATTTGCTCGCCATTCTAGCATTAGGACCAGCGATTGCTCAGTGACACCTGGACAGGCGAGCGATATGTTACCACCAGCCTCAGCGTTCACAGACTGCAGTGGTATCACGGTCACGTCTGAAACATCAATGAAATTGAATCAGGAGACGGATGACACAATGCACGGTTGCATACATATGAAAGAATTTGCGTATGTTTTTTTTTTATTTTGGTTTTATAGATTTGTTTCAATTTATTTATACATGTGATCGCATATATCGCGTTACTTCAATTTGAAAAATGGAAATGAAAATACGGAAAGGGACATTTTCCAATCGTCGATACACACTGATAGAATTTCAGTATAACAAGTTAAGGCCTCCTCCGCATCCTCATCCCTCACCCCATTCGTTTTCTTTGTTTGCCTTCCTGCAAGCCGGACATCTATGGTCAGCTAACGCACGACTGGACACCGAGACGTGATCAGGGTTCAGATCGGATATAACGTAGGAACCGATTCCTTCTGGAGTCTCGAACGACTTCCAAATCGCATGATGCCCTACGGCCACTAAATCGAGTCGTTTTCACTGATTGGTTAGAGGCGCGTTCGTCCGAACCGAGATTTTTCTCCATAGCATAAGAAATGAATAGAAAAAAAAAGAGGAACAGGACCCGAGGAGGTAGAAGAAGAAGGAAAAAAGCATAAATTATACCGTGGAAAATCTCATGCACGGTATATAATTTCAAAAAATATTTCTACACTTCGAAAAACTTTTTCGATTTATTTATATATATATACCTTTCCCAAAAATATCTGAGAAAGAACGTGATTTTTTTTCTCTTCTTTCTTCAGGTGATGCTGAGAACAGCTTCTGACCACCATGAAGGTCTGATGTTTGCGAATGTTTACCTTCCTGATTAAATTTTTTGACGGTTGGTTTCCTACCCTCTGGAGGGTCCTGGCCAAAGATCGTACCGTGATTTCTCTTCCTTTCCTCTTTTCCTTTTCTATTCCGTTTTTTTTTTTTTCTCTTCTTTTACTTCGTTATTCCCCCTTTTTTTTTATCAACAGAATTGATTTCACCAAAGAGACTTTCATTATCGAAAGAATATATTAATCCCCTGTTAGTTCTTACTCAAGGGAGGACCGTCTCTCCGCGCTCCGCAGCAGACGACTTGAGGCGTTCTTTTGAATTCATCAAATGAAATTAAATGGAAAAGAAAAAAACCACAAGTTTACCCGATTATTACCGTGTTCGAGTCTCGAAAGAAAATTCAGTTTCTCTTCCCCAGATCGCCGATCACAGTTTCGAAGTGAAAAAAAAAAAAACTAAAAATAAAGCGATGGGCCACTTTAGGCACACAGGACGACGCGACTCGACGGCTTCGAAATGGAATCGATATCCTTGTAATAACGTGCAGTAGCTAGCTAGCCAGCTAGCCTGCAGTATCCAAAGTCTGGTACACGGTAGTCGGGTATATAGGAAAAAAAGGGAAAAAAAATACATCGAAAACACGTACAAAAAGGTATTGTGTCCCCCAAGCCAGGCACAATGGACGTCGCTCTTTCATTCTCGAGTACACGCGTCCACCGGTGGTGCAAAGGCTTTTTTTTTTTTTTTTTTTGTTTTATTTATTTTTTTCTACCATCGAACTTCACTCCACTTCTCGCTCTCTCGATAATCGATACCATACGCGTTATTATGGAAGGCGAGTACGCCTTAGTCGATTTACCTTCTCTCATATCTGCACCATGTACAACAGTATATCTCCGATACAAAACGGTGTTTCATTTGAACAAGTGTACCAAGTACTGCAGGTTAAAGTCAATCACGAATCGGTTTATTTTTGCGCTTCATTCGGAACCCGAAATCTCCGAAAAAAAATACCGGATCAACACATCCGTAACCGTTTTAAAACTGGGTCGAGTTTGGTTTAGATGGTAAAACTGTGCCGGTTGCAGTTGGAAAGTGAATTGCAACTCCCAAAACCGGAACTCGGTAGATACCAGACGAGCCATTGGACCACAGAGTCTCCACTGCATTGCACCACCGAGTACATACCTGCCAAATCTCTGCATATCGACACCTATTTCAATGAATATACGTACTCACAGTTAATAGAAATAGTGTGAACCCTTTGCGACTCAATTCTACGCGGTTTAACACTCCCTCTCTATACATCCGTTCTCTTTATAGATCAAAGGGCCAATCCATGACCAGTTGCTGACCGATATAAGCGACAGTCAGACTATGAAAGCTTCGAACGTTCGACAATGCGAACCGTCCAACTAGTGACTGCTACTTTTTAAGCCCAGGGTCGATTCAATGGCCACAGAACTTTCACGAAATCCGAAAAACGAGTGTGACAAAAAAGAATGAAAAAAGTAATAATTTCCTTTTGGTTGAATTTCGGTCGGAGTAATGTCGCCCGGTGTACTTCCACGAGCAAAACTTATTTATTATTTACGAAAGCTCAGGGTGGGAATAATTCAAGACACGTGGAGCGAGTGATGAATACCTTGGCGACGTATTTAACACCGTCTGGTTATGTCGTTAATAAATTATAAGGAGTTAGTCGTGTGTACGATATTGGATAAAATGTTATTATGTATATATGTATAGGTATAAATTTTTTATGTAAAAGACGATGGCGCGGGGGGTGGTGGTGGTGGATTGGTTTCAGATCGGTATAACGAAAAGATCCTTTCAATTTAATTTAGTTGAAATCTTTCCGACGAAACCACAGCTTCGTCTTCTCTTGAGGAGATATATAGGTATATACCAGCTACTTATCCTTGCGAACTAAAGGGCGGAGGTATAAGGCACCTATATCAAACCAACGAACCAACGAATCTACCTACCCACCTTTCGGGAAGTTTAAAATACATTTTACGAAATGAGTGCAAAGCAAATACACTTTACGGGGGTAGCTAGAGCTTCGTTCCTCCCAAGATGATGGAATTGAAAATTATTACCACTCGAGAATGAAAGCGGTAAAGTTAGTCCTTGTACTTCAATTCATCGAGCTTTTAAACGCCGACATTATGTATATTACGTCGATATTTAATCAACTCGGGATCATATCGAATCCTTCATTAAGGGGACCAGTACAGCTCGGTTTGGAAATTCGCAGCACTCCAAAATTTATTTATTTGTCAACCAAAGCTTATTTCACGTAAAAAAAAAATTTCTCCGAAAAACTTTGTCGTAAGGTTTCAGGCAGATCGTTGGTCCAATTCAACCTCTCAAGGTCTTGCTTTCTTCAGACAGCAATTTTACATCTTATGACCGTAGGGATCGGTAAAAAAAAATTCATGTGAAAAGTTACACGGTCAATTATCAAAAATTTTCAATATTCAGGCCACTAATTTGCAAATAACTTGGCCTACACGAAATTATAAAAAAAAATCCCTCGTTCACACGATGAGGATTTCTTTTCTGAACAAAATGAGCCCTCAACGACCTTAATCGGAACAACGATGTGCCCAAAACCTTACGACAAAGGTTTTCGAAGAAAATTTTTGTTTTTGATGTGAAATAAGCTTTGGCTGACAAGTAACTGCATTTTGGAGTACTCCGAATTTCCAAAACCAAGCTGTACTGGTTCAAAAAAAATTTGCTTGTCGATATTACCGAATCTCGTTAACGATATTTTTCAACAGAGCATCGATTCTCTCTCGTTCGATTTTTGGCAGGAAAAATCCTTCATTGTTAGGGAGGTAAAATTTATCAAAAAAAAAGAAAAGAAAGTAAAAATCGCATAATATTTCGCTACTGCAAAGAGAATGGGCGAAAATAGGGTCGGGGATATCGCTGACGCCAAATTGTCATGCGTTATGCTATAACTCTCTCTCTTTTTCTAGCCATCTCCGCACTTCCTTCCTTCCTTCCTTCCTTCCTTCCTTGCTTCCTTCAAACATCCTCATATTTATTCATGGTATACTTTGGCTTAATTTCATAGAGTGCATCTAAAAGTTCTGCAGGCAAGTTGGGGAATCCATACATACATACATACATCGAGCTGACTTGGACTCACATGTATATTCATTCATTCATTCATTCATTCATTCATTCACTTAGGTATGAATAGCTTGGTTCCAAAATTCATCGTTTGTATCCATTCCCGTTGTTCCTCCCTACAAATAAAGCAGAAAACAAAAAACAAAAAAATCTCCCACACAGAACATTTTTTTCGTCATTTTCAAATTTCGAATGAAAACTTCGGGAAAAAAAAGAAAAAAACCTTTTTATAACGAACGATCAGTAGATGGCCCAAGGCATTCGACTTTAATAGTCTGATATAAAAAAGTAAAGTAAAGTAAAAAAAAAGAAGAAGAAAAAGTTTGTTTCATAGAGAGACAAAGTAGTGATTAAGAAAATTAGCAAATCTCCTTGCCTCTATTATATCCCCAAGGTTAATTCTTACCTCGGAGCTGTTCGACTAAAGCGAAGAAAAAGCCGAGCCAAGGTGAGGCAAGGTATAGGGGTAAGGGAAAGGCACGTATTAGCATGAAATATTAAAAAAAAAAGAAGAAATTCACGGTGAAGCTGAACTTCTAACACACAACTACTCATGTATAGTTAAACTCTAAAATTATTGTACCATATTTATCGGACAGTATAAGGAGAGCTGGTTTACCTGCTCTACGAGAATACGAGGAACTTTGTATAATTAATCTCTATCCAACTAGTAGAACCTTTCCAGAGCTCTGAATATATGGGGTAGACTTTTTCCCCCTCTTTTCTTATTTACCGTCTGCGATATCGCCTTAGTATAGTCAAAAAAAAAAAATTGAAAAAATCAAAAATAAACCCTTTTGGTGTTGGTTTTTAATTTGGTTTTCTGATGGTTTCTTACTGGCTGGTTGATCGCACATAAGGCTTTAGGCTGGGGATTTAAAAAGCCGTTAGCTCAAAGCTGACCGATGAAAAGTAAAGTGATCAAAATTCGTGAGGCATGATTCGAGGTTGGTTGGTGCGGCAGGGTATTAGGTTCAGGTATAAAGCTCGGTCACTATATATCGCCCGAAATTTCGGTACGGTTCTGTAGCTATGGTATTAGGCAAAGTGTGATTTTGGAAAGGGCGGTGCCATCCCTCACACGCACTGCTCACCGACTCGGCAAAAACAAGATTTGACGGTCGACGAGCCTGCTGGCTGCCGCTTGCTCAAGGATAATTTGCTTACGCGACCAAGATTTCCCAACACGCAAAAGAAAAAAATAGAATAAATAAAAAAAGCCGCTGCTGCAAGGTCCCGAAATTTTCTGGAGCAAAAAACAAAAAGGAATTTGGTACCTTGTTCGTAGTTAGTTATACCGGATAATTCAGGATGAGCGCACAAAATTTTGTGGCTAGATTCCTCGAGACATTCCGAAACTAAATTCCCTTTACCAAAAATTCGAGGGCCTAATAGTTTACGAGCTACGAAATATTTTAGTTGACCAATCGCGGAGCCTCGAGCCTACCGAGTCAAGGCCGGGTCAAGAGAATAAAATCAGCAGTGCCTGTGGGTCTGTGAAATTTCATTTACGTTTTTCGACAGGCATGTCGATGTCACTTACGAAAAACGAAAATATAATTTTACGGGCTAAAACCCACGAGTACTGTTGATTCCATTCCTGACTCGGTCAGTACCAGTCCCTCCGATTGGTCGACAAAGATATTCCGTAGCTCGGAAACTATTAGGCTCACGAATTTTTGGTAAAGGAAATTTAGTCTTAGAATGCCTCGGGGAATCTACCCACAAAATTTGGTACCCTGTATAAAGATTCTAGTACAAAAGTTTTTTTGTTTTTTTTTTTTTTGGAAAGAAGAGGTAAATCTTAGCCCATGGGCAGTCGAGGTAGTCAGTCCACTTGGTGTTTATAAGTTGGAATAGAAGAGCGGGGTTAATGTAAAAAGTTTTTGTTCCGGGTAGAAAAGAGAGACGGGTACGGGGATACGAGGCGCGATCACGCGCCGTCGACTTTCGTCAATTTCTCTGGTGTTTGGTTCGATTTCATTGGGGAATCCCCGATTCCTTGCCGCCCATGGTATACACATATATGCTCGAACAGCTACTTGCTATTCGGGAGATCCTAGAGTTTTACTCTTCTCTTACGCTCTTTCCTCGAGTATAAAGAAGAGGGCGGATAGGAAATGCCGGTCGATAATTCAGATCCTACGTCACTTCCAATCTCTGACTTACACCGACTTCGCCTTCCACCGGGTCGGAAGGATCTCTTGTTCAAAAATACAGAAAAAAGAAAACACTAAAATAAAATAAAAGGAATATCAAAAAAGGCAACCAAGTCACTCTGGCTGTTATTCAATTCTTCGAGGCAACCATTCGAGGACCAGAGTGGACAATTTTTTGGTACCATTTTGACTCGGGGCTTCTTCCTCAATCTCTGTGAGCAAGTCGTTTGAAATAACGATAAAGTGACCCTGAACGTCACCGCGCCTTGACCTTTAGCGAATTTTATTCACCAATACCATAGCTCGGACTTGAATATACACTATCGCAAATTCAGTGCAAAAATTTATCGGAAATTATATCGCTTGGAGTAATGCGAGTGAACCAGACTGGTTGAAGCAGAGGTCCAGGTCTCGTGTTCCCGATAAAACTTCTCGAGGATATGCAAACCCTCGGGAAAGATCTGGTGAGACAACGTCAGCAGAACAAACGTTGGGTATATCTATCCGGTATCCGAGCATCTGAAAATATCGCGGGATGAATGTAACAAATTTTTCTACTTTTTTTTTCTCTCTCTCTTCTTCTTTTCATTTTTATTTCAGTTTGATTAATCCATTACCGCCGCTTTGCCGCTGGTGATGAAGCGATGTCGAAGTGCATTTTGATTGGACTAACTTTCGCGTTATACATTTTTATTAACCTTTGAACTTTGACCTATCTGATCGTAACGGGCAATTCACCGGTGGGATACACCAGAATTTCCCTCTCCTCGCCCTTTTTTTTTTTTCTTTATTTTTAGCCACCGGGGTATCAAATTGTGAGAAAATTATCGCACATAACTATGACCAACATCAGAGGAGAACGGATGTTAAGCCAATAGCAGATCGTGTAACGTGACCGTGAAGGTATGGGAGTGGGGGATACAGCTTTCTCCAAGTCTTGAGGTTTAATTAACCTAAATTGAGGAAGAGACACTAACTGCTAACTAAGACCCTTTCTCGTAATTGGGTATAAATGCCCATGGAATTCAGATCTGACCGTAAAGTTTCACGGATCTCTGCAACATCAGGCCTTCGGGCTTTCTTGAGTGAAATATCTTCACGGACTGTGGGATATAAGCGACCTTGTCCCGACTTTATTCAATGACCTAGGCCCACCCCGGACATTCAAAGCACATCTTTCAGAAAAAAAAACTTTTCCCACAAAATGATTATCGCATAATCGACATTTTTTTATTTTTGGTTTTACTGTGCAACGATGCGTCACTCGATCGTTCCATCTTTGACTCTGGATTCTTGATACTTATCGAGAGTTGCTTCAGCCGATGTGATGCCCGGATGTATCGAGCGGAAATGAGGATGAAAGATGGTGAAATTTTGCGGTTTGTTAAGGTCCTGTTCTTCGTTTGATTGGAAAGGCTTGAGGAGGAGTTTCGTGGTGACTTTTGATACGGTATAAGCATCGACCCTGGAAAGGGAGCTGCGTACTTTGATGGGATCAATAATTTAGGGGTTTAGCTTGAGAAGGTAATAATTTATTGAGGGTCGTGGAAGCCCGAACGCCTGATTTGTTCGAAGCCTGGTCTGGGTATAGGCTAGGCTGGGCTATATGCTGCGGCAAGACTATCCTCAAGGAATTACCTGATCCGAGCTCAGTTTCATCCCGGGAACGATCACTCGTCCTCCTCTTCCGGCCGCGGAGCGAACTTCTGTGTTTGACGACGTATAAAAACGATTTCCGGTTAGAACCCCGGACCCGGGGACGACGCGATACCGGATGTTGATCACATCAAAGCCTGTCTGTGGTCGATACGTCTGGAGACACTTTCCGCACGTATTTATTTCCCCCTCTTAGCCTTTGTCTCGATACACAGCCCCTGATTCTCCTCATTCGACAGGGTAGAAGACACCTTCCACTGACCTTTTCAACCCCTTACAATATTTCGCCAATTTTTATCAACCGAATTCGATCATCGACCTTATATATAGACACGATATCCTCTGATATGGGTAATTAAAGTCCGTTTACTCCTTCCTCTTCTCCATTCACTTTACTTAACTTTGTTTTACTTTAATTTTCTTTCTTTTCCAGTCATTCGTTCGTATATCTCCGTTCCTCAATTAATTGGCATCGAAGTTTTCAGCGAGGAGTGTTTACCGAGCATTGTATCAACGTTTTTTCTTCTTCGTTTTTCTTTTTTTTTTTTTTTTTCTTCGTTTCTGTCGTTCGTAGGGAAATCTCGACACGGTCAATTACCCGGACGTTTCTCTTTACCGCGCTTTCTGATTCTCATTCTTCGTTTTTTTTTTTTTTTTTTTTTTTTTGTCGAGGCAAATTCCCCTAGTTAATTTTACTAACGGGAACGATACCTGACTCCTGATGGTTACTCTCGACGTTTTATTGTCACATTATAATTACCTCGTCTCGCACTGTTTGTGCTCCAAATTTTTTTCTCTCTCTCTCTCTCTCTCTCTCTCTCTCTTTCTCTTTCGACTGACTGGCTATCTTAATTGCCCCGTACTAAAGGGCCGACAAACTTTTCACCTTCCATCTCCAATTTTCATAACGAGACAAATTAAAAACAAAAAAGAAAAAAAAATAATCAAAACGAAAGCTCAGCTCTTTTTTTTTTGTCACAATCGTTATGACTCTTATAGCTTCTTCCCTTAATTGTCTCTCTTAATACGCCGCCTAGTGTCACTCGAATGAACATTCTTTAGAATCATTTAACCGCGAATGAGATACGTCGAGCTTTCGCTATTCAAAGTCTTGTTGTTAATTTTTTGAACCCGTTTTAGACGTAGAAAAAAAAATGGAAAAAAGCTCGTCCCGATGACGGCTGATCATCAGATCAAACCAGAGTGTGAAGAGAGACGAACAAGAAGAAGTAAAAAAAATTACTCTAATCTTGGTTCGGATGAAAGAAGAGCGAGGTCCTGTTCGTACGAAGTGAAAAAGAGTGAATGGTTTTGGCAAGAGCTCAGTGGGGTAGTGAGCTGCCCTAGACCGTACGAGGCGAAACGTTGATTGAAATGATCCCACCGATTGGCACGTCATAATCTTGTCCTTTCTTCTTCCGCACGCGCATCGCTCGAACGCGGTATAAGCTTCAGCTTTAGCTGTAGCATCTTCGCTATTTCTGTAACCAACCCTCAACCCTTACCCTGACTGTTACCCCTCGTCCATAGAACGCGGATCCTTTTTCTGTCTCACGTTTCCTCGTTAGTAAATTACCAGTAACGGAGGGTCGGTCGTTCTGTCCGAGGGCAAAAAAAAAAAACAAAAAGAAGAAGAAGAAAATAAAATAAAAAAAGAAACCGACATCCAGGATACAACGCTATACTTATACATTCATTTAATGAAACATGATTCTCACCCTGACTCAAACGTGTTTTACAGTGTCCAGTAGCAACTCGGACTTTGGTGTCTTCTTTTAACAAATTTTTTGATCGGTATTAATCAATTCAAGGATCCCTTCGAGAAAGTTTTGTCAAAATTATTGTCATTTTTCTCCGAAGGATTGAAAATTGATTGAAAAAAGCTGTCACTTTGGATAAAGAGATAGAAATTTTTTTTTCTTAACTTGTCTTGATCCATTCATTAGAGAAAAGCTACTCTTTAAGCTCTACGTTTCGTATCAGGTTTGGTATATCTGTTTCTTGTTATTTCCTGCCGCATGGACGTAAGAAACTATGTGCTCGCGTGTTTATTGGGATCATTTAGAACGCGAAGCTATGAGCCACAATACGTACGTTTCGAAGCTATACAATCCCTTAAAGCACTGTGTAGCCTGCCATGTTTAGGGTGAGAAATAACTCGTTGTATATTATATATACAGTGTTGTAAACTGTGAGAGATGAATGAGAGGACTGAAAATAGAGAAAGAGAGCAAGAAACAAGAATAGAAGAAAAAAACAATTTTTATACGAAAATATATATTTATATATTATTATCAGGTACAGAACAAGCGGTTCTCTGTGTTCCCTTACATACCAGACACGCGATAACTTATATACCTAACCTGCACCGTAACGTTATGAGGGATTAATTATTTCTATTAAAGCGAAAGGAATTATTTTTCATATACATATACGTACGATACGAGAGAATTAAAAAAAAAATTGGTTTAAATATACAGGGTGTCCCGGAACTAAATTTCCAAAATGAAAGGGGGCCTAGAGGAGGTCGAACTGAGTAAATTGACCCGAAGAACGTGGGGTCTACGAAGTCGCGTTCGCGAGATATCGCGGGTTAAAAAAAGTAGCGCTTTGCGTCGCCGCTGCGACGCAAAGCGCTACTTTTTTTAACCCGCGATATCTCGCGAACGCGACTTCGTAGACCCCACGTTCTTCGGGTCAATTTACTCAGTTCGACCTCCTCTAGGCCCCCTTTCATTTTGGAAATTTAGTTCCGGGACACCCTGTATATAAGTTTAGTAAAAAGCTGTTCATTTTGCAAAGTTTTTCGTTTTTTTACTAATATTGTTGTTATCTTTTCACCTGTTTTTATTTTTATCCTTCCAAACGATTGAAAAATGAAAGTTGAACACGCTATCCCAGGCCCCCAGGTATAGGTACCGATCATATACCATGCAGGACGTTTCGCCATATACCTCTACCCATACCTAACCCCAGGCTATACTCAATGGACAATACCGTGGTGTCGTTAGCGATTATCGAGCTGTTTTCATCCAGCACGTCATGAACAGTGATGACAGGGACAATCAGCAAGAACAATAAATAAGTTTTTTTCTTTTTTTTTTTCGCGTTTTTTTTTTTATATATCGAGAAATTCGTATCGGAAAATTCGACGCGTTTTGCTCATCCGTATGGCTGGCAATAAGGGCGATTGAAATAGTGTCTCTCGAGTCAGGATTAATTTTTTTTCGGAGAAAAATGACAGTAAAAAAAAAAAAAACGTTAACGTTTTCGAAAAATTGCTGTACCAGTGTTTTTTTTTTTTTTTCAATCTTTTTTTTATCTTGCGAAAGGGGTGAAAAAATGTTGACTCTGAATAGTGCAGTTTCGATGAAATTAATCAATAGACAAGAGGGGTACGCGGGTCTGGTCTGAGGACCATCAATCAGGCTCACGCCGGGACGTTGACGGAATTCCTGAATCTTTTAATCTCGAAGAGTTCCTTTCGCGGGACAAAAAGTTGTTATTCCATGATCGCGGGGCAGGGGGAGAGGGTGAGAACGTTATATAGCTGAGCTGGTTATAGGCTGGCTAGGCTGGCGTTTGAGCTGCAACTATTACAGCTAGCTAGATAAAAGTGTTAAGAAAATTCATTGTCTGTCGATATCATCGAAATGCCTTTGAATTTTTTCGCACAGCCATTCCTCTATCCGGCTTTCGCGGTTATTATTATACCTATATAGTGTACACGTGATTACGGATTTCTCACTTATCCTTAATCCGCCAAAAAGGCTGAGAGCGTAGTCGTCCGAACTCGGAGATATTCTCCGCAGACGGTGAAAACAAGTTTTTCCATTTTTTTTTTTTTTTTTTCTCTTTTTTTTTTTGCAGCCCGCCATTATTATCCTCGAGCATCTTGCGGTTACGAGTCCTTCAAGACCGTTTCACAACATTTTCAAGGAATAGCAAACAGAGGAACAAGAAAAAAAAAATTTCCGTCAATTCATTTTTAAACTCAAATATTTTTCGTCGGTCTAGTCAATTTTTTTGTTTTCAGAAATTCCCCCGAGGAGCCTGAAAGTATGTTTCATATTTTGACTATACCGGGAAATAAATTAGAAAAAGAAATTTCTCGATAAATATAAATATGATCAGGTTGTTTGATGACTGAAATTGACCCATTTTACCTACTTTCAAAAATATTGTTGTTCAATTTTCATGATGTAAGAATCGAAGATTGCCAGAATTTACTCGTAATGTTTTTTATTCTGTTTTTTTTTCTGAAGCCACCATTTAGTTGATTACCAAAATAATAGCTGAACCGCGACAGAAAATATATTTGTAGTTGGCGAAGGCCGAATCGCGTGGTAACGATTAATGACATGACGTCACGTGACCGACCGTCCTCTAGGTTTCTAGGTAAGCCCTGGCCTGTGAGCCTAGTTGTGTGAACAGAGTATACAATAAGGTAAATGATACCTTGTCGAATACTGTAATTACATTCTTTATTAGCTTTTTCGTAATTACATGTCCACCGTCATTTCCTGCCTAGTTTCACCCTCCATGTTTGATAAAAAAAAAAGGTATATACTTGACTTGAATTATACGGTTCAAAAAAGTATGATATCTTTTTAGGAAATTCAAACAATCTCGCGATTCCTGAGCTCTTCACTAAATTACAATTCATAAGAAAGAAAGAAAAGAGCTAATAGAACCGAAAACTTATGCCTATATTCAGCCAGCTAAACATCGAATCGAAAAATGTTTCAGACAAAAGTTGTAGATATTACCAAGACCCTCATTTTTTGTTCAATACTTTTTTTTGTACCTCTAATGTACGGCGAGTTATTTGGATAAAAGTGTTTTGAAAAGCTGCAGTGTTCATGGAAAGCAGGAAGAAAGCTCAATCCGAATACTTTAGCTTAAATCTAGCGAGCTAAGCGTCAGATCGAAAAATGTTTCAGACAAAAGTTGTAGATATTACCAAGACCCACACTTTTTGTTGAACACTTTTTTCCGGTACTTGCAGTACAGGGCAAGTTATCGAGTTATTTTAGTGCAAGTATTCGGAAAGTTGGATGTTCACACATATGAGACATACGTTCGAATAATAAGAACACGTCAGCTTTTGAATGCGCATCTTTATGTTCCTGCCCGGCTTTCACAGAAGTGACGGAAACGGCGTCTCGCCTTCCAGCTGCGAGGTGTTCAACGAGGAAGAAATACGAGGGGGGTAGTACCGTAATTATTATGGTCGCGTGTCAGCTAGGGCGGTTGGTTGGTTGGTTCAGCCGCAGCAGGCAGGTAGGCAGGCAGGCAGGTAGGCAGGCAAGCAGGTAGGGCAGGCAGGTTGTAACTACGTATTCCAAGTGTAATTATTTGCGTTGCTATTACTGTCGGAAAGATAACGCCCGCGCGTATCAATAATAGATTAGCCGAGTTGTTTGTGGCGAAAACCATCAAGATACGTTGGTTAGTACCTCGTCGTGGTGGCTACGGACTATAACAACGGAGTTGACAATAATACCATTAATATATAACACCCTGGAAAACCCGATAACGGACTGTCCAGCTCACTACATCATGTCCGTTTCTTTCTCTATTAGAAGACGGTACGCCTCAACCCGAAGAATTTCAACCCCGCAAAAAATATATTCCAACTATTTTCGACCCCGGAATCAATGTACAAGCTCTCTCGTTAGCTGACCGACGCGTATCGTCGTTCTTTCTTGTATAAAACTCCCGGACCCTTTTTTCCCTCTTGAGAAGCACATTATTTACCCTCTTGTTTAGCTCTGTTAGATTTGATGTTAACCCTGGACAGAGGAGGGTTGGAGAAGCCGTATTTTGAGGATTAGTATCGATAGAGCGATCGAGTATGTCTTGTCGGATTGGGGGCCGGGAGTACTGATAAGTCAAAAAATACCTCGAGGTAGTAAGAAGTGCATTTCTCATGAATTCCAAATTTTGTTGGCAAAGGAAGATGAGGATGAGAAAGAGGCGGAGGAAGAGACCACGTTGTTTGAATTCAAAATTTATTATGTATTCAGAAATTAAATTCGTGCAAGAGACTGGAATAAATCGATTTATCCTCAATCTATTGATCGATCGACGCGGTCCCTGGTATATACCAGTGATAAGAACTCGAGCCATCGAATTTTCAACTTGGAAGAATTCCACTAGTTTTTCTTCTTCTTCTTCTTCTAGTTCTTCTTCTTTTGCGTAAAACTAGAGAAGAGAATTCAAAGACTCGGAGTAGGAGCCATAGAACAAGTAAAGTTTGCAGCTCCTTCGCGCGAGCTTAACCCCAATCTATGGTAACGTAGTTACCTCAAATGCACACATACTCGTATAGGAGGGGTACCTACGCGAGTCTTGATTCGCGCCCCATCTTCAGCTTGAGGAGTCTACCTGGGTACCATTGCCCCAACCTCATCGAGTTCCCATCCCTTCGTATCCCTCTTGCTCTCTGTTTCCTTGCATCCCGCTTTAATCCCACGGTAGATTCCGGTAGTTCGAGTCAAGTAGGTATTTACATAGGAACTCGTATCTATTCGGTGTCGCTTGTGGAGGCCTCCCATCCCCATCCTTCTTCATGCCCGTTCACAATGTCTCCCGTTCTCGTACCTAGATTGAAATTAGATTTCCGCTGTTCCACCTTGGCCAAGCCACCGTCGTTTCTATCTCATTCCCCACCTCCGAGGACCTAGACTATCCGCTCAGAAATCCCACAGAGAATCTTTCTACACCACCGCAAAGGAGATGGAGAAGGAGGAGGAGGAATAGTAGTAGAAATTACTCCTTTAATTTCACTCATGAGGAACTGGAATTACGAGAATGTTACACCAATTGTTATCCGAAGGAAAAATAAAGACGAAAACATTTTCGTTGAGGAAGATTTTTCCATCTAATTTTACCATGGCCAAGGTACATGGGGGTGGTGGATAAAAAGAGAGAGAGAGAGAGCGGTGAGACATGTTTATGTATGTACAAAGTGTACGTAGGTACTAGAGGAGTTATGATAACTGCCAAGGCTAGTAATCATCTCTGTTAGCCTCGTTTTAGCACTGGCAAAAACGGGCGGGGGGCCGAGTCTCGGAGTTTCCTTGTCTTGGGCTAAGACTAAATCTACTTTTTTTCTTCCACCCTGCGTCGTGGAATTTCTGAGAAACACTGCTCCCCGAGTACCTAAACACTAAGCTTACTTTCCGCCACTCTCCCTGTAGTAGGCTGTACACCAGATAGAGCAATGCGGTGGGATAAAGCCTCGAAAAAGGCATTTTTCACTCTGTAAAAAAAGAAAATAAAATAAAACACGCAAAAAAGAAGATTTCTTGCGCGCCATCGCGTGCAGTTTCCCAGAAACTCTCTGGGTATAACCTTTTTAAATGAACATTCCTGCGGAAAAGGATTACACGAGGAGGAAAAAAAAAATTACGCTAATGGAACATCGAGTGAAATTCTGACAAATCTCCAGATTTTCAACTCTCATTTTAGCTCCAATTAGTCAAAAACCTTTTTCCAAAATTTTATCTCTTTTTGTTTGTTTCCTTTTTATATATATACCATCTCTCTCCAAAAACCGGGCCATGTATACAGCTTTGAACTCGTTACAACTCTGCGAGTGTTCGTCCGTTTTTGAAACGGAATTTTCCCCCCCTTCCCTTTCCCCTTTTGTTTATTCGTTTTAATCTCTTTCTCTGTTTTGTAAAAATTCCTCCCTGCGGTCTCGAAATCGAGCGTACAGGGGTTTATCTACTAATTGGAAAAACTCTGGCTGTCGTAGACGGGTAGTCGCGCGTTAAGGGCAGCGGAGGTATACGCCGGAAGCGAGCGGAGAGGCAGGGGGCGAAATCACACCCTGATTTTCTACGGGACCACCGCGCCACCCCTTTGTTCGGCTCTTAATTAAACTACCAAAATCCGCAGGAACAATGAACGGATTCGGACCGATTCTAGTGCACAAACCCTGGAGGAGTAAGGGATCTCTCGATGTGTTTACGACTGGCGTCGATCCACGCACGTTGATTGGTACATAAATCCCCGGCGAAACCTTGCGTCGCGTTACGGCGTCCTTTGTTAGCCTCTATCCTCTGTTCTTTCTCTCTCTTCTTTGTGTGTTGAATGATTCAGAGTAACAAACCTTTCTCGGCACCTGGTGCAAAAGCTACTACTACGCTAAGTGTAAACCGAAAGACGCCATATTTGTTCACCGTGGAAAATTCCCGACCGTTATACCTTCCAAACTTCATTGCTCTGCAAATTTAACGGGCTTTTCATGAGCAAACTTTTAAATTACCAACCCAACCGGATTGCTTCTCATCCGAGGTATATAGCCGCGAGAGAACGAGTACCTATCACACGGAGATGACACTTTTGCCAGTAAATTATTATCCCGCAAAAAAATTTCCAAGCTGAAACATAACCCATACGCCACGCTTTATCTTAAAGCACGTAGCTGGCAATTCATCGGAAATAAATATCCTCAGGCGAGTAAATTTAGCATTCAATGTACCTTACATACCTACATTAGAGATTACTAGTTGTGGCAAGTTAATTGCACTGTGATTTAGTGCATGGGTTACTCCGCTAACTGCAAGGTGGCTTTCATCATTACCCACTGCAATAGCAGTACAACAGTCTGAATCTAGATTACCATAGTATCGTAGTAGGAGCAGAAGAGAGGATGGAGTAGGTTGTTCCGAGCCCCTTTCGTCTTTGCGTTAGTAGGTGGATGTGATAGACAGACGATGACTCTTGACCCAATTCTTAATAACGCGATATAATATTATTAACGGAAATGTTACGGGGCTGATGATTTTTAGTATGATTGAATTTTCATTTGTTAAAACCGTTTCGGGGTGAGTTTTGTCATAGTAAGTCGGGGGGATGCGTCGTAGCTGTTTTACCTAATTCAAAACTGCCATCGTTCCAAGATATACCTTACCTCTTTCCATCCAGTATTATTCTGGGTGTTCAATTGTCGCCGTCACTCGTCGACGATTCTACTATACGTCGAATAAGGAAGGAAATTTAATCACACTAAATTTTTCCAACCCATACCCGTGGCTCCGGGGGCTCCCAGTAGCTAGTGTCTTGGAAATATCCTCTCCTCTTTATCCTCATCCTCTTCTTCCGCAGCTCTTTCTACTCATCCTCTTCCACCTCTCGCAGGAGGAGCTTGTAAAACGATCTAGTAAAATGTGCGAGCGTTCTTGAAGAGGGGTTGGAGCCCCCGGGTTCGTTGGGTTTAATTAAAAGAAACAATAACCTCCCATCTACCCATTCTTCTAACAGAGTTTAAAAAGTCTATTTCGCGATACAATGAACCCCACTCTGCTGCACCCCGTGTTTGGTAAGTCGTCCCGTCTTCCCACCACGGCGGTGTCGGACCTTGAGTAACGCGAAGTATGAGGCATCACCGTTTGTCCTTAAAATTAATGTATCACGATTGCAACATGTTTATCTAAACAAAGAAGCTAGGGCTCCCCGAACACGGAACATGTTAGCCAAAACTAGTTGAGCGAGAACAGCGTTCCGCGAGGGACGCGAGAAAGTTTGCTGTTACGGCTGTTGAGATGACATCAGGGTGAAATTGCAATAATTATATTACACCCAAGTGGCGTGGCATTTCTGGTGCACGAGTGTATAGTCCGTTCTCCCCCGTAATTTCTGGAGGTAGAGAGAGGTATCTTGGCTAGTCCCTTCTATGGGTATATCTTGAGACCCGTACCCACAAGCAGTAGCAGCCCGGGTTTAACCCAAGGTGGCAACAATGGGACGCAATGACAGATTACGAACTAAGCGGTAACAAAACCCTAGCGGCTACCTCGGATTAAGATACCCCACCGAAAACTTTGCTACGCCCATACAAAGGAACTCATATACCTCAAACTCCCCAGGTATAATCATATAGTCCAAGATGTCTTCGACGCGTGTGAAATTCGGGACTAACAAACCCACGTTTAACTGCCGCGAAGAAGGAAGGCGAATCTTGATGCTGATGTGCGAAACTCGGCACATTCTAGTTCCGCGCGGTTCTTCGACTTGTGTGCACTGCGGTTTTTACTTCTTGATACTGTCGAACCGCACACACACGGTTGTAAGTGGATTGAGTAAATACGTAGCACCGTCTTGGAATAATTATCAGGATCGTAGGACAGCAGCAGCGCAGCATCAGGCGTCGCGTTGAGAGTAAAGGGGGTTAGGGTTAGGTTCTCAACGGTTGACTGTTCACGGACAAACATCCTAATTGAATCTGTGTATATACGACTGTATGCGGTGTGAGGTTGACAGAATTCACGATGCGTTCTCCACACACACTGGTTTCCGCCTCGAATAGTTTCCACCCTGTTACACCGGCCGCGCGGTGCAGACTGCAAAAATTCAAAAGAATGTCCAGAATATTTTCTATTCCAATCTCGTTTCTGCTCATACTCTCATGGTGTATTCTGGTTAGATGTCTACACAGCGCTGCCACACAATTTTAGTGCTTAGTATTACGTGGCGGCGGTAATTGCACCACGAGATATTCACTGTGCAGTATAACTTGACGCTCTACGCGTCTCTACCAACGCCAGTACATTCGTTATCCTTAATTCATTCACGTCTCCAGTTGAGGGTACTCCTACCACCTCAGCCACTACTCGTCTCTGTCGCAACTCCCCGAAGGACAGTTAAAAGGCAAAATGTGATTTGAGGAGGAGTGAATAAGCGGATTTCAGAGGTGAAAATAAAACGATGTAATATTTCCTGTTGGTGTCCCAGGGAGACTTGTCTTTTTTTTTTTTTACAAAAAATTTCGACGGTTACGACGCACATCCGACTCAGCCTGTCTTTCCGCCGTCTCCGCACGAGGATGAAATCATTTCGCCTAGTCGTAGATAATCACGTATGGTTTAATCTGGCTTCGAAATTCGTAGCCCTCCTCGAGCACGGGCGGAAGTACAGTTGTGGGAATAGAGAGTCTGATAAACGCGTTTACAGATCCCTAAACTATGGATTAGGTAGGCAAAGTCGAGCAGTGAATTCTAATAGCAGTACCGTACAGGGACTAAGTCCCGGGAGAGGCAAGCGTGTATCGCTTTTAAATCCGTTAATGCCGGTTTAGATTCGAGCGATTTGCATAGGTTTCGCGAAACGTTGCGTCACTGTACGATTCGAGGTATACCTGCCGCCCACGTATCCACGTGACATATTTCTGCACGTGTCACCGAGGTCCGCGGTCTCGGTAAACCGGACTTTCGCAAAGGGGACTAAGTAAACCTGATGCTTACAGTCAAGTTAAAGTCACGAGGCCGAACGGTTCGAGAGCTTTGAACCGGCCACCGAAGTTTCAAGCCCTTGAACATAACTCTGAAATATCATCAACGAACTCGGTTTGTATTTGTCGTTACGAGCTCGCTTTGTCCTTTACGTAAAAGACCGACATTTTCAACCCTCTTCGTGTCCAACAACGAAAATAACTTCGCCGAAGGAGTAGAGAGAGAGAAAAAAGGAGTTGGAAACGAAAAAAAAAAAAAAAAAACCGTTGACTAAGAAGCACAGAGCCAATTATCCTAATGCCATATACTTAATTGCTGTTAACAACAGGAATCCTTCACTTGCTAAACTGTGTCCTGAGCTTAATCCGATTTGTTAAGCCATACGCATTGCCTCCTATCCCACTACCAGGACCTTAGACCTTAAGGGGCCGTGAGGACGAAGGATGGGATAGACTTTGAGTAACGATCGGAGATGATAGGTCGTTGATTAAAATTTACAACCGTTTAGAAATAGGGTTGAACTGCGTAAGAACGTTGATACTTAATCGACGTGCATATGAGAAGATTTTTTTTTTTTTTTGAACAAAAGTAGTAAATGGCAAGGATGAAGTGAAACGAGATATATATCGCGAGGCGAGAGGAAGCGAGCGAAACTTTTACAGGCATAAGTTTATCTCTCGCGAGAGCGCGTTGTTACGCGATTCCTCTAAATCACTCGAGAGGCTGGCGCCTTTTCGAAACTGTTATCTTTCCCTTCTACTTCGCTTCTACTCTCAATTTTATTCTTACGGATTTATTTCACCGGTTATATCGTTGTATCGTAGTCGCCATCTTGCGGCCGAAGAACAGCTTTCGAGATATCGACCATTTCGCTTTTACTCTACTCTTCTATTCCTCAGAAAATCTAAAAAATCTTCTATTACTCTTCTATTTCTCTATCAATCTCTAGAAAATTTGAATACAACGATTAGAGAAGAAAAAAAAATGTACAGACCCCAAAACCGAACTACGAAGTCCCCGTAATTAACCATCAACGAGAAAACTCACGACCACGAAACCTAACTACCCCACACTGCCAATTATCGATAAATTGATTCGGCATGCTGCAGGTTTACCCGACGTATACAGGCCTACTGGCAACGTTACTACCAGACGTATAACTGTAATTGTTTACACAGTGTTCGCGTGTTGTCTAACTCGTCCCCGAGCCAATGGTAGAAACACTAAAACGTCATGAAAGATTTGTGCCCCGTTGGAAATTATACCGTGCAGGGTCTATTAGCAGAACAAATAACGAATAGGATATAGAGAACCGCGAGTAGTTCGAAGCCTGCACGTGGTATAGTCGATAATCTTCGTCGTTGTATAGTAATTGACGAAAGGGCGAAAAAACCGTCCGCGATACTGTAGTTCAATGAGATCACTTGACTGTGTTTCGACTCTTTGATGAAGCTGTTTAGATCCCGCTGAATATAGGGGCGGTTTATAATTCCAAGGTATATTGGGTATCGAGGGGTGTGAGTGAGACGTCGAGTCAAGCACGTTCGAGGGTCGCGTGCGGCGCCTTGGAAACGAATCAAGTTCCGAAGTTTGAGCGTCGGAGGATCCCTAAAATATTCAAGCCACGAGAGAATCCGCCGGCTCCTAGTGACGCTCCTTCTAGCGCTAGCTAGTCCTGCTTATACTCCTACTTCTACTGTCTTCGGCCTGCTGCAACTATCCAAAGTCTCTTCAAGTAGAAACTTTCCGAACAGACGATAAGAATAAGAGGCTCACGCCGGCCCAGCGTACCGTATGCCATATTTTTCTGCCGATGCAGTACCAATTTCTCTGACCCAAGTTTCAATCTGCACGAAACCTTCGATCAAAGCAAATGTCCTTCTTCGTAGCTCTTTCGACTCCTCTTCGGACACGGTTCGAGGTCCAAGCATGGCGAAAGAGTAAACGATACGAGGAATATCCCCAATATCTCGATCATTCGATTGATTGAATAAAATTAGCGGTGGAAATTGGACCGGGGGGAGGCAGAACGTCAGTGAAAAGGACTTTGTGTATTACCCGGTTGTCGGGGAGGCTAGGCGCCGCGTGTAAATCCCCGTAACTCATAAAGATAGGACGATATTTACTCGGCCATATATTACCAAGTCTCTCACTTCCTGTAACGGTGGTTGGTGGTGGTAGTAGGTAGGCAACACGCCACAGCCTTGGCTACGAACGGCAATATACCGTTTTAATTAATTTACAGTTCACGCGCGCACCGCAGCCTATGAGCGCGAAATTACACGGATACTAACCAGTCAGTTTGAGGCTGTTTTAATACAGGTATGAGTATAAACTTCGTCGACCGTACGTCTAAGCCGTTACTTCGCTCATGGGTAAATAAGGAAGAGAAACAACAAGTGATTACGAAAATTTATAGAAAACGGTGAGTCGAGTTGATTTACGATCTTAAGAATCGTTCGTCAAAGGGTCCGCTCGTCAACTATACGTACCGTAAGCTTTTTGACCCGACCGACAGACGGTACGTCTAGCATTGCGACGGCATAGACGAAGCAACGTTCGCCCTGTGCGTCGCCACGCCGTCCTCCCCTCTTTCCCCGGTTCTTTGTGGAAAACCAGGATTGGTTTTGGCTCTTCTCTGGTGGAAAATTAGAAAGTGGATCGCGAATCCGTCGCCGATAAGCGAGACCCGCGCTGTCGTGCGCTTGGAACCCGATACGCCGGTTGGCTGAACCAGAAGAAGAGAATCCAAAAAGAGGAGATAACAGCTTGAATCGAGCTTATTGCAGGTGAAATAGATGGCGGGCGAAAAATAGAAATAAAAAATCATACTCACACGAGATTACACGCGAAAACTCGAACCTGTATGTGTCCATTAATTTAATGATAACCCTCCCAATCGCGAGGCACTTCGTATATACTTCAATTACCGATCGATTCGTTTCGGAATAACCGTTCGAACGAAAACAACCACTCTTGTTCGCGATTTCGCACAAAACTCTGCGACATCGTTTTAAAAGCGTTAAAGACCGAGTTTACTTGTCGTAATTGATTCGATATCGAAGTATCGTAACGATAGATCGATAATTAGAAATAACTGTTCACGAATATCGCATATTCATTCGACTATATCGATAAGAGTTGAAGTAGATGAACGTTGCGAATAAACGTTGACGAAGAACAATCGTACACTGAATATTTTATCGTCTTATCATATCGATTCGATAACCCATTGCAGCGATATCGCAATTTCGACTCAATGATTGCTCCTTCTCTTCCGACTTGGAGCGGTAAAGTTTGGGGAATTTTCGATTAATCGGGGAATCGTTGAGCGTTTTTTTTTTTGGTGATAAAGGATAGTCGAATCGGGGGGACATCGAGAGTCGAAAATTACTGATTTGTTGTTACCGCGGTAAAGATTGCGGGATGAGAAACCCTCCGGCATATACCTAGGACTATATACGCCGTTCATTCCCGCGGGAACAATTCCCGTGGAATGACACGCACCCGAGCAGCCGAGTGAGTGGCCAATATAGATAATACGACGTAGGAACGTATCGCTATTGTCATCTATATTTGATGGGCGAATTTAGATATCGAAGTAACCCTCATACGAGCTTCTAGCCCCGGAGCGTATTTATACGACTAGATTTCCCGAGGCCTCAAAGTCCGTCTTTCGAAACGTATGGATCTTTGACGATTAGCCAAATTAGAGGTTGATACGATCATCGCAGTCTCGGTACGACGAGACTTCGGTGATAATTTTGTCTATCGGATTTTACTATACCCGAACGAATTTGGTATACGGGTGAAAATCTCTTTCACAGAGTTTCACTCTCGTCTCAAGTCATTTTCGGAACGTAAGAAATCATGAAAAGTTACATCGGAGACAAAATTTTTTAGCGGAAAGGCAAAGAGCCTTTAAAGCCAAAGAGGGTTTCGCCTTTATGCGACAGACAGACGAGCTCCTGGGCTCTCGAAACGGTCGAGTTATCAACCGATATTCACCGAACCACTTTTGTACGGTGCGTCCCCGTCCGGTAAGAAGGTGTAAATCTTTTCCTCGGCCATCTTTAAACGAAATATGAGCCACTTCAGGGAAGAGATCGGCAGCGAGAAACGTGCAGGTTTCGGTTTGGGGTTAAATTGAGATTGAAAGAAGATCGTCGTTGAAAAATTTTTAAAAATAGTTTGCAACGGTTCTTTGACGTTATAGTCGACAAAGGAAACCACTTTTTATACGCCAAAGTATCGACGAAATTTTTTTAGAATTTTTCCGAAAACGTCTTTTGCCTATTCGCCTCCACGAACCGCCCCGCTCGCCCGTTAAACCCCGTTTCGCGAAGTGTCGACCGGGCTGACAGCACGGCCAGAGGATTATAAACGAGCTGTGAACGCCCAGAGTTTTCCCTTTTCGTTTACTCGTCCGCAACAACCGACTATATATACTTGTCCAGACAGTTAAAAGCTCTCCCTCTTCCGTGCCCACTGTTCACTGTTCACTGTTCGCTCTTCCCTATCGTCGTTTCTCCCTTCACCGCCGAGATCCTTTCGGAAGCAAGTTAAACGCACGTGATACCCGTTCCGGCTTAATTAGAGAAATAACGGACAGAGAGTTGTCCCGGACGTTGACGTTTCGCGTCGGTATATTTCGGTACGAGTTTCGAACGCGATAATGGTCTTTTCAATTTTTCGAAGCTATGAGAGAGATACGGTTCTTTTTCTTCTCTCATTAACGACGATGAAAGTAGAGTGAAATTAATATACTTTAAGGAAAATAAAAGTGAATAAGGAGGTCGGGAATCCACTCGAAAGTTCGCAATCTGGGATATAAAAAATAAGAAAAAAAAAAAAATAGAAAAAGAAAAACATACCCTCGATGTGAACGTACTCCTGGGTCGGTGGAGGCTGGAAGAATAAGAATAAGAATAAGAAAAAGAAGCAGCAGCAGCAGCAGCTACTCATCGTCTGGAGTGAATCGTGGTCTGGATTTGTTTGTACGCCGTTTCGCAAACAATAAAGGCTTTATCGAGAGACGAGACGAGACGAGACGAGACGAGACGGGACGAGACGAGATGAAATGAAACGAAACGAAATGGAAGAGAATATAAGAGAAGAGAATGGGACGGAATGGAAGAGAATGTAAAGCTATATAACTCCCGGTTATTGTAACAGACTCACCTCGCTCTTTTCCATCTCAATTTTCTCTGTAAATTTTCCATTTCCGATCCAAATACCAAAGAACAATAATTACCGAGTTTTATATACCCAACCTTACCCCAATTGTTCTTGTCTTGCCTTACCTTTCCGCCCAAGGACTTTGCCAACCTAAACCCTCGAAACAGTTCCGTAATAATACCTCGTCTCCTTTGAATATCACTTACCTAAAACAGAAAACAAACAAACCATTAGCCTTGTTTGACAACACATTACAAGCGAATATCTCATTCATCAAAATTTTCTGAACCACGAATGTGGTAGCGCTTCAAATAGCGAGCGGGGGGTTCGGAAAATAAATTCTCGGAGTTTGATATTTCACCTGGCGTATTTGTCAAACGTGAAATAGAAACGAGAAGCTAGGCGATCGAACTCGTCGTAGTTGAGAACAAATAAATAAAAATGTCCAAACTCTTAGTCTTTCCATCAAGAGTTGGGGATTCTTTGGCTCTGGAAGAAGACGACGCGATACGATTACCAGTTACTCGACACAACGAATAAGAGGAGGGCCTGGTTACGTGGCGGCGGTTGAAGAGATAAGAGGTGAAAGCGTTAGGTTTGATAGGTGGAATGAAACTCCCAAGGGAAGATGCGAGCCGAGGCTCGACAAGGCTCGGCTCGGTGATCTAGTCCTCCTTCAAATTCTACTCCAGCCTAACTCACTCCTGCCATGCCGCCCTCAGCGTTTCCCTCTATCCGCGATCGCATAAAGAGGTCTGAGGTTAAGTTTCACCGCGCTCTGCACTGTCTGCGATTCCGTTTATTCTTCGCCCCTGGAAACGTTGGACTGCGGGGGTGAAGGAAATTTATGAAAACACCAACCCCGAAGGTTCGGTTATAGTTGTTGTTTGTGTCCAGCTCTCGAGATTCGTTGACGTTTATTGCCGGGCTTTTTATCACACTCTGGCATGTCGTGTGCGTGTGTATTTTTTTTTTTTTTTTTTCACCCTTTTATTGAGCCTCGATAAGATCGGAGACTTATCGTCTGCGGGGACTTATCGTTAGCCACCTATGCTGACGGATATAAACCATAATACCTTCGTCCTTAAAGGTAGAGCCGTATAAAGCGATCGGGGAAACGTGATCAGAGGATTTCTTGAACCAAACCAATTGCGCTTCCTCAACTCGGTTCTATCATCCAGTTCCTATCGACGAACGCGAGATGATATTGAATTTCGACCACGTGGACCACGTGAGCCCCGGTAGGAGACGGGCCTAGTACGATATCGCACAAAGGAAACGCTTGGAATTTATGCGGGGATCCCTAGCAATAAAGAGCGCCTTTGAACATTAGCATTTCTCCTAGCAAGCCGAACCAGCTCCTTCCTCAATAAATATCATCCTTAATATCGACGAACGGGACTGCTCACCAACCGAGAAGAAGAAGAAAAGGGAGGGAAGGGAAGGAAAGGAGAGGAAACAGACACAGAGAGCTTCCGAAAAATAGTACAGAGAAGAAGAACCGTATAGCAAAAGAAGTGAAACATGAGTGAAAGAAGAGTCGAGGGACAGAAGATAGCGGTTCTTTATCGTGAGTGAAAAAAAAACGGACCCACGTAATTTCGTTCGGTTCCCCGTTCGACCTTACGCTTCTTTTTTTTCTAAACTAAACTTACCACCCGTTTCCCGTACGCCAGTAGTAGTCAATGGAGACGGGTTTTCCTTCGGTTGTTTCGAAAAGGTAGAACAATCTTCGGTTACTCCAAGATGACCAACTTGGGACTCGTATCCTCCCGGAAGCCTACGCGTCTTCTACTACATTCAGGATATTTACGTCTGAGGTGAAGGAAGGGCGAAAGAAAGGATCGGTAGATACCTGGGACACAGTTTCACACCGAACTTTTTTTGCTCCGGTTTTATCTCCTTCCTTTATCTCCCATCTCTCTCTCTCTCTCTCTCTCTTTGAAACTCGGTGAACGAAAAATGAGAACTTGATTACGACGACGACTACGATGCACGTTTTTCCTACTAATTATATACATCTTTTTAATCATCGTCATCATCATCGTCACAGTCATATCACGCTGTGATGTGGAAGAGCTGAGTTCCAGCAGAGCCTGCTGAGCTTCTCTGTATGCTGTACACTGCGCTGTGCTGCGTACCGGATATTATAAAACTAATTAAACCTAGTTACCGCAACCGTAATTGGTGTCACTTTGATAGTTAATCAGATTTTCCGCTTCGGTCGTCGTCTATTAGGTGAACCTCTGCAGTTCGGAGGTGTGACTGACGATGAGGGGATTCTGTGCTCCTCATCAGATTCGCATACATACCTAGGTACATATATTTCTAAGCTGAATGATTCCCGCAGAAATTCTATCGGTTATAAATCAGAATTGT
Source organism: Macrophya alboannulata (assembly GCA_949628255.1). Classification (NCBI taxonomy): domain Eukaryota; kingdom Metazoa; phylum Arthropoda; class Insecta; order Hymenoptera; family Tenthredinidae; genus Macrophya; species Macrophya alboannulata. The sequence goes on along the minus strand of OX451211.1, from coordinate 1,148,741 downwards.
TTGCAGGGCTAGCTGACGCGTCACTCGAGGCTTTGTTCAACGTTAAACCCGTTCTCAACGAGCCTAATATCAGCAAGCTAGAAAATTTCGTTTTCAAAAATTTCTGGAATCCTGCATGCCCCAACTGTGCGAACAATTTTCACAAAATTTCGTGGGACAGAGGATGGTATGTTGAAAGGAATATAACGAGTTTATTATGTGAGAAAATAGCTCGGTGCCTATAGAGGAAACGGAAGTCGTCTTTGCATTTACAGAAGCATATTATTTCAGAGAAATTATGTGAAATGATTCGACGGTTTGTTCTTTACATTCGTTCTTCACCCTCCCTTAAATTTACCGTCCGTTTTGAGGTCGCTTATTTTTTTTTTTTTTGTTTTTCGTTCTGTTTTGTTCTGGAATTTTTCTTTTTGTTTTCTCTCTCTCTCTTTGTTTGTTCGGAAATGAAAATGAAATTTCAAAAAAAAAATATATATATATATACACCAAATTAGGCATGAAAAAATTCCGAGAGAGTGAAAGGCTGCTGGGAAAAAGGGGGGGAGAGCGTGGGGTGTTACTCCGTTTCAGAGTTTCCACGGTTTTGGCCGTTTTAGGCTCTGTTGATCGTTTGTAAGCTACACGTGTTCCCCGTCTTAAAGAGGGACTTTGGATTACATCGAGCGAGGAGATGGCTCTCGGGCGTGTTGAAATTATTGATCGGTCGTAGAGAGATTCGGCTTCAAGAAAGGGACGGGATCCCGAGACGGTGGACCCGGGGGGTCCGGGATAGGGTGGAAAAAAAAGGGGTATAGCCGAGTGAGATGAGGAAAGAAACAAAAAGAATAAGAAGAAGTGAAAAAAGATAAAAATAGCAAAAAAATGAAATGCAGAATACGAATAAGAAGAAGATGAGGGACGAGAGAAGACAGGACAAGACGAAAAGCAAAAAATACTACAAAAGTGGAGAAGAGACAACGGAAAATACACGTATAACTCAAGGATAGGTAAGAGTGAAGAAGAATCTTCAAGTTTCTCCATATACAACTACAAACGCCAGGCTCCTAAGCGTGAATATTTCACACTCATCTATAGCTACCCTGCACCTACCCTCTGTAGAACAAATACGTATATACTGCCATATGTATGTATGTATATACCCAGGTTCGACGCTCAGCCCAACCGACCGTAGAATATTGATTTCAAGGCACGTTATTGTCTTTTCTATTGTCTTTCCTTAAGAACGGGGGGATAGAGCGTAGAATTTCAAACGAAGACCACCTTGGAGCGGCCTCACTTACTATTATGATAGTATTTCAGCCGTGGCGGCTACATAGCCAAGGTGTGAAATTTTTCAAGATTGAAAATTTCTTTGTTTCATTTTAAAGTATGGAATTTTCCGAAGTCCGAATTTTCCGAAGCGCGGGAAAAATGAAGCAGAGAAATTATATAGAGAAAAGGGAAGACAGCGAAAGGCAAAAACTCGAAATAGGATTCGAATTAAATATAATGGACGACGGTATATATACGGATTCCATTTTCTGGTTACAGGGTTTTCGTTTTACGGTCTAGCAGCCGGCGATTCAACGAGGCAGACAGTATTCATACCCGTAGGTATACCGAAAAACGGGGTTTGTCTCTCTTTAATATTAGCAAAGACCCGCCAAGTACTGCTGTTGCTGCTTCTGCTGGCCGAGTTGGCATTGGCCACTGTTGGGCACTGCTGCCGGCCACTGCCTTCAGAACCGGGAAAAGTAAATTACATTAATCCCAAGGCCCGCGTTAATTCTTCTTGACAGACGACTGGATAGCCAGTTGATCGAGTACCAGGAAAAAAAGGTGTGCCTTTGTCAGATCTTTTTCTATCCCTTCTCCCTTCCCTTTTTCTTTTTTTCTTTCGTTTTCTCTATATTTTCTTTTTTCCCGGAACGAGAGAGCTTATTTCCAATTTTCATTATCCCCCAGCCGGTGTTCTGCTGCAGCTGGACAACTGACAAGTGGAAAAGGTCAGTTCTGTCGTTATATCATCTTTGTTACAAAACGAATTCAATTTTTTCTCTTTTTTTACAACCTTCTCGCTTGCTCATTTTTTTTATATAAAATTCCATTTTGAAAATAGAATATATATATATATATATATATATATATATATATATATATATATATATATATATATATATATATATATATATATATATATATATATATATATATATATATATATATATATACATTCTCCATTCAGTCTGGTTGATTTGAAAAATGGAAAAAAATCAATGAATGAACGCACAGCTGGATTTTTGGTTTTTGTGTGTAATAATCTATTCCACTGACTGTCAATGGAACAAGATTATGTATTCCTCGCGTTGGATTTATATACCGTATTATATACCATGTACCATGTGTATATATATATACCATACCGCGATCGATCGATTGTAGATTATTTCTAAATCGAAAATTCTACCGCAAGAGACACAAAAGCTCCGTCCAGGACTCTCCAATTTCCGCATACCTATAGTATACCTATATACATGCCGTCGGAGAATTTAATTAATATATCAAACAAGTGTGAATAAACCGCGGGCTACTATCGCTATACATATATACAGGCTATATATCACAGCTTATACTATATAGAACCCGAACTTTTTTTAAAATTTTTTCTTGTTAGTTTTTTCATTCAATAATTTTCAAATAAAAGATTTTCTTCTTTGTACTTTTTTGGATCTTAGATCCAACAATTCTTAATTCTTTCAAAATAACTTCTGTCCATTTTTTTTTTTTTTTCTTCTAAGGGTACGGAAGTATTTTTCCCTTTTTTTTTTTTTTTCAAGTTCTCGAAAGCCGAGCGCTTAGGATTTTCTTACGAGGGACTTATTCGAGCGTGCGAGTTTTCGCGCGGAAAGCCGTTTTCTTTTCTTTTTCTTCTTTTTTTTTTTTTTTTTTTCTTCTTTCGACATGTGAAATGGATCGGGTAGGCGCGAGTTGAATTCTAAAAAGCCCAGTAGCGTCAAGTATATATGTATATATAAGCGCGGGAAGCTCGCAAGTGGCTCTTCCGCGCGTATAGCTGCAGGTATACGATATTCGCGGGAAAATTTAAATAGCCTAACACACCCGACGATTTTCAAACGGAGAATCACAATTTGCTACCCCCCACCCCAAAAAAAAAAGAGAAAAAGAAAAAAAGTCGAAAGGTTAAAATGAAAAAAAAAAGAAAATCAAAGACTGTTCAACAGTTTCGCTTCCGTTTTCTACTTGAAAAAAAAAACCAAACTTCCTCTTCTTCATAAAATTATATCTTGTCTGGTTTGCAATGAAAAACAAAAAAAAATTCCGTCGAAGAGGCGTTTTTCCATTCTTTGAAGTGAGAGAGAGAGAGAGAGGGGGGGAAGGGTGGGATTTTCTGGGGGTGCAGGTCTGGAAACGAGATGACGAATTTAGCAATTGATCGTGAATTCGCGTTGGCACGTCGACAAAGGTTCTTCGCTGTTTCAGATCTGGTTAAGCAGAGGGCGATCCCTATTGGTGCTTACATACCCGTTATAACTGTATTACAACCAGGAACCCTACTATTCGGTAGGTACGTCCCTTATAACCCGGGGGATACTCGCGTTTTCACGTCCTTTAAGGAACGCGCAAAACTGTACATACGAATTTCGTAAATTTCGACCTTAAATATTTCCTCCCCGCCTTTTCTTCTTCTTCTTCTTCTTCTTTTTCATTTTCATTCATTTTTATTCCCGATAAAATAATATTCGAAAAATAGAAATCAAAAAAACCAACAGAAATACAAATAGACCGAAGAAAAAGGCTACAAACATCTGGACAATTTTACGGTAGGACAGAAAAGGCAAAAAATGGAGAAGAAATATTCAAATCTTCGAACTTTTTCTGTCGAAAATGAAAAGAAAAAAGGAAAATGAAGAGAGAGAGAGAGAGAAAAAAAAGAGAAAGAAAAACAGCGAAGACGACACAAGGTGGTGGAAACACAATTTCAATCTAACCAAATTTAGCAGACGATTCAGGAGCCCCGGCTATAAAAACCGGGCGCGATGAAATTGCGAAATTGCTATTTCTGACGTGTGCGGGAGGGAAGAAAATGGACGGAAACAAACGGTGTGTACAGAAATATATATGTTTATGTGTGTAGCTGTATGTACATATATAAGGATCAATAACGCATTTCAAAGGAATAAAAATGCACAAAATAGAGAAAGAAATATAGAAATATATACTTATACGCCTATATACCTGTAGATATTCGGATCGAGATATAAGAGAGCTCTGTATTTGTTCTCAACGTCTCATTCTGTATATCGGCCAACGATTTTCCGAATAGATCTTTGCCCTTTCTATCTTAAAGTACATGCCTACATACATACCTATATGTACGAGTATAGGTACCCAAGGAACGAAGCACCTCGTAAAGAGACTCCAATAAAAATTCTCCCCCTTCCCTCCCCCCAGGGATTCGACTTCATTCTAACTCACAGTTGAAAACTTCCAAGATTTACTCCTCGTATATATTTATTTATTCATTATATTGATTGTTTTTATTTCTAAACCTGAGCTTACAGTGCGACAATCTTACGTACCTCGAGGTAGGCAACCCAAATTACATCCCTTTTTTAATGAATTAGGCAACAATCTCTGATTTTTATCGGTCTAAACAGTTTCCCTACGTCGTCTGCCGGATACGACCATCTGATTTTGTTGCCAGATTGATCAAAAAATTAAAGACAGTTGATAAATTCATTAAAATAGTGAATATGTTTGGGTTGCCTATCTCAAGGCGCGCGTTGTGGCACCGTAATCCCCCGGTATATTTGAAAAATAAAAATTTAAAAAAATTGGAGAACAATTTCCTCGCGACAGATTTTTTTATTTTTTTTTTAATCGCTGTTGTGAATAATCGTCGATCGATAAGCTGTGTAACATCGACGGATGCAGATTGGCGCAAGTACCGGTAATACCGCATTCGGGCAAATTCCGCACGCGATTGAAAAAATAAACGAATAGAAAAGAAAAAATCCTTTTCTTTTTTCTTTTTTTTTATTATTTTCATCGAAACTGGAGTAGGTATGGGATATACCTGCTTGATTTCAAGGTATAAAATTGTAAGGCTACCTAGACCTACCAGCCGGGAAAACCGAGTGCCATTCTTCTGTAAAACGCTCACTATACCGACTCCGCGGGAAAGAAGAGAAACGAATAAGAGAGAAAACGAGGTAAAGAGGGGAAAAAAAAATTTTTACTTCCCTCCCGCACCTATACCTACCTACCTACATTCGACTCAATTTTCCCGCTTTGAGAGACGCGGGCTTTTCTTTCTCAATGACGAACCCAGCTCCTGCCCTTTGAACACGATTTAGGTCTCTGACCCGGATCATTGGCTTGTTCTGGATCATTTAAAATTTGATTACTATTGTTCGCTGGCTCCTTTACCATACCACCACCACCACTCGACGATAAATGAAAACGAAAAGGGGAAAGTGGAAGAAGAAAGAAGAATGTGACGCAAGGTTTTTGCGGGTCTTCAACATTTCTTAATTTTCTTTCTTATTTCTTTACATTTCTCTTCTTTTCTTTTTGCTTTGTTTTGATTATTTTCTTTGTTTTTACCAAAAATCGTGACTTGAATCAAACCCGCACTAAACAAGCCCGAATAACGTCAATAACAAACGTTATGGATTCGGCCCCAGTTATCACGACGCTTTTCTGCCTCACGTACTCACTTGCGCCCCTTCAACTAAATCCCTAAATTTATCGGTCAGGATATGGTACAGATTGTACATACCGTACGATCGCTTTAACTTATCAATAGTTCGTCCACGATGTGAAAGAATCTCGTCTCTAATTTACGATAAAAATGAAAATTAAAGAACTTTTGTCACGTTCGTCAAAGATCAGAATACGTCAAGGCGAATGGGAAAACTATAAAACGTATGTACAGCCAAGGACAGCGAAACCGTCGCACCTAAAATATGCAACCGAAGTTACGCCACGTTTTAAGTTGGCAATGCTGAAGTTGAGGCCCGCCACGATGGTAAATGATGAGGGAGTGCGGCCGTCGAGTTGGTTATACTGCCAGCTGAAACCGCGGTGTAACTTCGGTTGCATATTTTAGGTGCTACAGTTTCACTGTCCTTGGGTGTACTACGTACAACGTAGACGTCAATAGCCTAGAGAACGGGACGTGTAAGCTGTGGAATAATAATTGACTTGGTGAAAAGGCTTTGTGAGTTTTCGAACAGTTCGTACCTACCAGATGTTCGGAGAAGCCAAGAACCAAGGCTGTAAGTTGGTGGATTTTGAAAATGATTAAAGGTCTCGTCAAAAGTTTAGTTGGTCTGGTTCGGCGAACAAGACTTGCGGTGACCCCGCAGCATCGCGTATAGGAAAGTACAAGATAGAAAGAGAGAGAGAGAGAGAGGGGGAAAGAGAGCCTTGAAATCCTTGAACGAGAGAAAACGTTGTTGGTGAACATTCTCCAGTACTGAGAATGGAAAATCTCTCCAGAATCCGTGGCATAAAGAGATTAATATCGAGCTCAGACTCGCTCGCTCTCTCTTTCTCTTGAAAGCAGTTTGTCACCGTAAAGAGAAGAGACGAGTCGGGGGAGCTTTTGGCAAAAGAGCGGGAGAGAGAGAGAGTAAAATCACTGCGTCGTCGCGCATTACTTTAATTAAAAGTAAACCGATCAATTTCACCTGGTGCTGCTGTCTGCGAATTTATTCATCGTGTAATACGGGCCTGATTTTCAATGTAAAATCATCGTGTCTCGTAAATTTAGAAAAGACACAGGTCCCGTTGGAGTGGGGAGGTCGAGTCGAGTAGATTGGAGTGGATTTCGGGACTCGAGATCAAACGAATAAGGATCAATTTTTCCAGAGACCCGCTTTCATGTAATTGGTTCAAAGAAACAGTCGAAGAATATAAAAAAGACATACAAGACTTGCTTTTCATCTCATTTTCATTTTCATTTTTATTTTCTCTCTTTTTTTTTTTTTTTCGCTCTTGTATTTTTTGCCATGGGAATTAATCGCGTCTGAATTGCTAATTAATTCAGACTATAAAGGCACTGAGTGCTTGAATGGTAAAAAGAATTTTCACCCATCGTGAGCCGTCTCACGCGAGACTACCGCCACTCCAGCTATTCCTTTTTACTTTTATATACCTGGCCCTACGGCCCCTACCGACTGGGGAATTGATTCAAGGTTTTCTTTCATCGTTCAAAGAAACCGCAGAATTTTACTCCCTTCTCTAACCTCCTCGGCTTCGGGTTGCCTTCCTTTCGTCTCTTACTCGGCTCTCTGTAATCCATTAAATCGTTTGGAATAAGTGATCGAGTGTTTAGCATTTTATCAAGACCCATAAAGAGAGCGGCGGGGACGACGTTACCGACCGAGCGAGCGAGAAACCGACCGGTATCGCCGGTTATTCCCCAACGCTTAATAGTCCCGATTGAGAATCTGAAAGCCGTTGTGGGTCAGATTCCCCCGCACCGGGGAATCCCCGATTTCAACTTGATATGCCAAATCCACGCCTTGCCTTTATGCAACTACCACCACACCGCGCCACCCCGTAGCTATTTTCAAATTGAAACACGTAATCGAACCCGTTATCCTCTCGCGCTTTTTTTCCGGATTTTTTACTTTTATTTTTTTATTTTTTTTTGGACCAAATGAAATCGCAATCGAAACGTTCGTTGGGCAAATTTCTCGACTGTTTATGTTGCCCCATACTTATTTCCTCTGTACAGCTATTAATTTCCAATTTTTTTTTTTTTTTTTCTCTTCTTCTGCGTTAGCAAGAATCTTCAAGATTTTCACGAGCTTTTTGACACGCGAACAAAACGTCAGACGCTTAATACAGTTTTTCCATTTTTATTTTTATTCTCTCTCTCTTTCTCTCTTCTTTCTTTCTTTTTTCTTTTTTTTTTTCTTTTCGTTTTGTTTGTTTTCTCTACCCTACCTAACCGAGCGGTGATACTCTGTGTGGGTGGTCTGTTTTTCTTAGGAGAGGTTCATTTCAGGATCGTTTCGCGGGCTCCGTTGAGAGTTGCGCCAGTCTTCAAACCCCCCATCGGGGTGGGGAAGCAAACTGGGCGTTTTATGACGTAATCAATTAGGGTAACAAGCCCAGGTAGTCGATGCTAGGTGTCTAGGGAGCTTGCGGAACGACCCGCGGTCTATGGATAACATCACTTAAGTGGAAAAAGTCCCTATTTCCATTTTTTTTTCTCTTCTTATATATTTTCAAGATTTTCGGTTCACTTTTTTCACCCCGGATTCTTGTTTAGCTAATCTTGTTTTATTTTTTTCTCTTCAGTTTATTCACAACACAATTCGGTTTTCATAAGTTTGCAAACTCTTCATGAACGTTAAAACTTTCGCTCTCTGCTGCAGATTATATACGTACACCTATACCCACTTGCAGAGGACGCTAATAAATTTCTACAAAGCAACCGAAAGGCGGCCACAGCTCTTCTTGATTCCTCTCTCTCTCTCTTTCTGTAAAGTGTTCTCAGGAATACTGACTTTTGACCCCTCTTTGAACAGAGGGAGAGAGAGAGAGGGAGAAATTCTCTGAGATTTAGTTTGTCAACTATTATATCGCTCGACTCTTTGTACTTAAGATCGTTGAATTTCTTGGTTGGTACTTTAATCTCACGCACGAAATAATTCTCGAGTAATTAGTATTACGTAGTATAAGTACAGATAGAGATAGAGAAAAGAGAGAGAGAGAGAGAGAGGAGTTACCCAATATCAAAGAAAGATCGTGATCTCGATGATGATGCTCTGTACAAGAATCAATCTCCGCCCGTGCCCGCGCGAGCGCGCTTCTTCTTCCGTTTCCGTTTCCTCCTCTTTCCTTTCTTTCCTTTGTCACTTTGTGAAGAGATATGCAAGCGTCTGTCCTGAACCACAAGACATGATATTCAAAATGCCGTAACTTGGCTGAAGAGCTTCGAAGAAATATAAATATTTCGAAATTCAAAACTAGAAAAAAAGAAGGAAGGTAAAGATTGCAAAGAGGAATGAAAATCGAACGATTTTCGAAAATTTCAATCCCTGAATCGCGCCGAATAATCCGTCCGTGAAAATCCATGAAAATTGGTGAAATTTTGAAAAGTAAAATCGCCGCTGTTGCTGCAGCCCGGCGCTATCGATCAAAACCTTCATCTCCTTTTTCTCATTTTTTAAAACTCTCTAGTCCGGCTTAACGGGGCATCAAAATGGCCGTACCTACCCTGTACAGCATATACAGTTGGTACAAGGTAACCTGGCACATGGATATAATACAACAGTAGTAGAAATCTCTCTTATCTTTTCCATCTCTCTCCATGTCTCTGTCCTTCATTCCTCTCTGATCTCTGGAGGTTTCGGGCTTCCTCGGAAATTCCCTCACACTCTACCTTATACCACTGTACTCGGCTCTTCTCATTTACGTGATATTATTCAGTGCCATTGTGAGACTCCTTACAAATGCCCTGTTTTATACAACCCTCGTCCCTCATCTACCAGATACAACCGTCCATACATTTATACGCTCTCGTTGGTAGGTGGGTGGATAGGTACCCCAAAACCGTATCGCGCATGAGGCATATAAGCGCCTGAGTACAGTTACTGGGGTGGATACCGGGTACAGCTGCTTACCTCCGTTGGCTAAAATGATATTTCATAGATTCTTAACCCTCCGTAGTCACCCTGGGTCAAATTGACCCAGCTTCAACTTTCGGGCTGAATATCTGTATTTGAATGCAATAAATACCTTTTCTGAATCCCCCACTATTGAGATATTTTTTTCTATCAAAGAACCATATCTCGCGAGTATCAGCCTGAAATTTTTCGAAAAAAAATTGAAAAACGAAAAAGTTATGAATATTTTACTGAGAAAGTACATTTTTTTCACATTCACATCTTCGCGAATTTTTTTAGACATGTTGATATTTGACTTTTTCAAAATTGACTGTTGCTACGTATTCTACAATGTTCAAAGTATGTTTCATGATTCTTTGAAATAAATCGGACGGATACTTTTCGTATGGAAGCGATTTGAAATTGACGTTGGGTCAATTTGACCCCCAGTGTGACTACTACGTGACTTTACAGACGTGTGACTGCGGAAGGTTAAAATATACGAAACAGTCGATTAGTTTATAAAATATCCGCGAATTAAAAATTGTGATTTCGTACTTCGAAGTGAGCTCTTTTTATTTCTTATCATCCCGGAACTACGGAGGTCTATACTCAGAATTGAGGAGATTTACTTCCAGAGCGAGGATTGTTATTATTGTTAGTTATATACTTTACCGTCGGATAAAACAATTTTTGTTAAGAAAAGTATATTTTCTCGAAAGATCAGCGAATCTTCAGTTATCGTATTTCCAGAGACTCAACCCACCCTGAAGCGCACCGAATCACTCGCCCCTTGTATAAACGAATAAGTGTTTTCACCGTTTGCGGAGCTAGATTCTTTTTGACACTTTACCAAACTATCCCCATCTTGAAAAGATTTAAGAACACTTCAATTTTTCCACTTCCAAAAAGTCGCGGTATTTCCGCGTCGACCAAACACACACACAGACACACGTAGATTGAATTCTTCTTCTTCTTCTTCTTCTTAAAAAAAAAAAAAATAGATAAAGTTCATTGATCGTTAAGTCTTGGGTCCTGCAATGCTGACCCCGTGCTATAAAAGTTTTGAATCAAGTTTTCAGTTTCAGACTTGGAATTGAGGAGCCAACGTTTAACGGTATTACTTTTCCTCAAATACTTCCTCCTCGACGAGCATCATTTATACGGAAGGGTATATATATATATACGTATAATATCTGCTGACACAATAGTTGAGTTTATTTTTTGAGATAATATTAATTTACCACCACCTCGAAGCGGGAAACTTTTTTTTTTTTCTTTATACTAAAAAATACAACATTTTCGATATTCGAAACGCCAACAGAGTCAACCTCGTTCGCGAAACTTCAGATAATAAAATCTCTCGTCTCAACGAATCGCTTAAATAATATTTTTCAACCTTTCCTCTTATCAATCCCTCGTATATTTTCGATAAATAAGAGAGTCACGACTCGTGGCACCGAGCCTCGCTAATCATTTGCTATTCGGTTTGAAATTAAATTTGATTTATTTTCGATCGCCCTTTCCGCGAACTGTTCCTCTTTCCATTACCTGGTAAAATTTTTTTTTTTCTCTTCGATTAAGCGAGAATATTCCGTTGGTATTAGAGATTTTCTTTCAAGTGTAGCAAAGGAAATTTTTTATCCATTTTATGCAGAGAAAAACTTACACAAAGCTCCGGTTTTAAAATCACTGTAAAATAATTGACGCGTTGTTTTACGAGAGCTAGGAGGCGAATGGAAACGGTTTAGAAAAAAACTAAAAAGCTCTCTCATTACTTCATTCTTTCGTTCATTTTACCGTTATTTTCACTTCTCATTTTTGTAATTTTCTTCTTCTTTAACACTCGTGTCCTCTGATTGATGAATATTTAAAGTTGAAAAGAAAAATCCGTGAAAATGAAGTCCGCACAATTTAAGGTGAAGATTAAAAAGCACAGCAACGGTAGGCATGTACCAACCCGTGAGCTTTTCAGAGTGAAAAGAAAATAAATAAAAAAATAAACGTAAGACCGAATTAAGATTATTATTCCCTGTCGTAGTAATTCAGAATCACTTACCGCTGAAAGGTAAGAAGGCTTATACCTACCCACCCTGGATACCTCTCTCTCTCTCTCTCTCTCTCTCTCTCTCGGAGTTCGGTTCGGGGGTGGGAGGTAGAATCGTCGAAAAGCTCACCGTAATTGAATTTACCTACTCGTGAAAATTTCAGGACACGACAGGGTACGTCGGCCCACTTCCTGTCTACCTCGTCCCTTTTCGCTACATCCTCCAAGCTATTTCGAACAATAAATTATTTAACCGGGGTCGCCTCGTCCTGCTGCAGGACAACCCAACGACCGACCGACCGACCGACCGAACAGCGCAAAACTTCCCGACGAACAGTGTACTTCGACTGTCAGTTGAATTATCGGTAGTGAGGATCTTTTTTCCCCCAAAACAAAAAAAAAATAATAAAAATTTCTGGGACTTTTAATTTTACCAAAACGGAATACATCGACCTCGCGAGCTTTCCATTTGATCGACGAATGTGAACGTCAGAAGAGGATTATTTCTTGAGCTTTTGATCGGCCCAAATAATTGTTAAATTTTTTTTTTTTGTTCGGCAAAAGAGGGACTGAAAAAAACTTAATAACTGTTTTTTTTTTTTTTTCTGTTCCAGGATTCGATATACACGACATATCCTCTTTACGGGAGCGTTACACTCGCCCTTATCCTTGGCCTATATATTTATACAAACCTACATATTACACCGCAAGGTCAACGTTCTCCCCAAAGAGTTGGTACAACTTCAATTAGTTCAGTATATGTACATGTGTATGTAACTACTGCGTTCTGTACCGGAGCTTAAAACCACTACTCAACATGTCTGAGGTCTGAGGTCTGAGGTTACGCTGTGTACCTACTTTCTGCAGCAGAAAATTGAAAGCTGTAAAGTTTCTTCGGATAAAGTTGATTCATTTGATCGAATAAATTTTTTCGTATTTATTGGTACCGACTTGAAGAGGGTTGGTTTTCATTTTATTTCATTTTTATTCGTTTTTTCGGGAGGGGTGGGGATTTTTACGGGCTGGAATTCCCGAAATTAAAGATCGAACTTTCGGGATCACATTCGAAGCATTTATAGATTGTACTTTTGCGGACAAAATTGCGTACCGTTCAACTTCATTCGTTTCACGATTTTCGAAACATGCAGTTGACGGTTTTTTATACAGCCTCTGAAAATTCCACGATTTTCTATTCTTCTGTGTGTTTTATTTATTTTTTTCTCGTTTTGCAACGATAACGGATGAACGACTCTTCTGAAAAGGATCAAATGAGGAACAATCCGATTACTCACCGTGCCTCAGGAATTAAAATTTCTATATTTCTCTGCACGGTTTTTGTTTCCCGAAATAATAAAGAAAAAAAAAGTCGAAAGCAGCGTTTGAAAGTGTGAGATTTTTCCGGAAAACTGCTTCAGAGATATATGAAATTCTTCAGTATCTCAGAGTTCACGACAAAGAAATGGAAATGGTTACCCGTTTGATTTAGAATATGGTAAGCCACCTGTCCTGTATGAGCTAATCCTCTGTCATGCCAAAACTTAGCGTCCAATGCTGATGTTTAATTCGTTTCCTTTTTCCCGTTTTCCCTCTTTTAAGGGTAAAAAATTGTTCCAATGTTTTATGCAAATTTTGTGACGATCGATCGTTGGAGTATACGAAATTGAATACGAGAGAGCTGAGAGAGAGAGAGGGAAAAGATTTTCTTAATTGTTGACTTAATAATCGTCGATGTTGTCGTTATTTTATTAAAAAATATTTAACCCTTGAGAGAGGGAAGAAACGTAGGTCCTTGAATTCTGAACGAGTGTTTTGGCTTCCCGCGTTGTATAAACACGAGAAATTATGAGAAGACCAAAATCTGCATTTCTATGAGCTACAATTTGCCACAAAGATCATTCATCAGCAGTCAGTAGGTACCCTAAAATAACCAACAATACTTGATCCAATTAATTTAAGTTACTCGGATATTCAGGCGAGCTCCGGGGAGAACGAGCGAACGAACGTTCTTGGAATTAAACTCGATTCCTGTGCTTTCATGGAATTATACATATAGCGTATACATTCACCAGACGGATAATTCAATCCACGAGAAAGTAAACCGCGAATGATCATTCCGCTATATTTTATATTATTTTATTTCTGTTACATATAAACGCGCAGCGAGACTATAAAACCAGAATTAACATTTCTAACATCCTGGCATATTCTTCTTATCCTCGTATAAGTTTTTGCACACGAAAATCGTATCTTTGAGGAAAAGGTCCAGACCGGTGTTAGTCCTCCCAAGCGAACGTAAGGACTACGCCGTAGCTATAATCTAACTGAGAAAAGTTTCCTTCCTCCTATACTATTCCGAATTTCTAATCGTTTGTAAAACTTTGATAAGGAATTTACATTTGTAAAAAGTCCTTCCCCGAGTCCGCACGGATTGAATTTTCTCACAAAATTTCCGTCGTCCTCTGCAGGTTGTAGGTACTCGACTTTAGAATTTCACTGGAAGTGTTTCCCGATCAACTTTTGTTCGGAAAACAGTTTAGTTTATCTGCCTGACTACGACATGGACTAAAAAGCCCGAATTTTCTTTATTTTTTCTTATTTTCATTTCACTTTATCTTTAGGTTAAAAAATTTCAACTTTCGAAACGGTCGAAGGGACGAAAGATGGAATGTGCAATGGGTAAGGTCTGCGTGAGCTGTGGATGTGAATGTAAAATTGATTGTGTGTGTGAGTTTGGGTTATAGGTATCGGTTCGCGAAACTCCCTGGGGAAAAGAGCTCTGCGTACCTTTTTTTTTCCTCCCCTAAGCTACTTTAAATGGGTATGTCTGAGGTCCGAAGCTACGCGACGGTTTGTAGCTATTCGTAGTTCGACTTCTTCGCGCGTGAACAATTTAAATTCAACCCACGAAGTAGCCCTAGTCTTCCAAGCCAGTCGACGATATGTATCGATAAAAGGATGGCTGTGTGGTTATTTCATCAAACTCACCACCACCACCGCGTTACGAGGTTATAGCAGAAAATCGTGGAACGTCTGCTAAAAAAAAAAAAAAAAAGAAAAAAATTACCGATCTATATTTGAATCGGGTAAACTGTTCATGAACCGAACTTTGCCCGATGGCAATGATGGTAATATCGAAAATTTGATCCTGTAATCGATAGCCCGTGAAAGGGTATATGTGCAGATGTACGTAGGAAGTGAGGTGGACAAACAAACGGGCGAATATCGAGGCCAGTTTCGATCGCATAAATATACCCAGGGCTCGTTGAAGCGATTGCAATGAAATTTGCATGGGGATGCATTGAATTGACAGTGTGGCCTGAGCACCGTAACACGCCTCGCATCCCCCGGCCCGAATCCGTCCACTGTATCGAAATTCTGTGAAAATCCAGAAAGTGATGATCGAATCCTTGAAATTCAATCATCGTAATCACACCGATCATTTATTATACGAAAAATTTCTCGCCATAGTTTCTCCTAATACGTTTCATGTATCAGTGAACCTCGCATCCTCGCTAAGAAATGTATAAGAGGTAAGAAAACCACCCCCTAATTATGGCTAACCATTCGATTAAGTGCATCACGCGATATCATCTGAACACTTTAGCTCCTAATTACGTTGGCTTAAATGGGTTAATTTGAAATCGCATTTGCTGAACCTGTACTGCATTTAATAATTAGCAAAGAGGAGCTAATTCCGCTGTGCACGGGGTTCGAGAGTTGACTATGTTGCATATCTGTGCAATGAATCGTGAATAATAAAAACGTCAGACGTAAGAAATATTAAAAATATTAATATTCGTTTGAAAATTTTTCTTATTTTTCTTCTTCTCCTTGGTTTTTGGTGTTTGTTGTTATCCCACCGCTGCCACAGCACGTGCCTCAAAGACGACAGTGTGTTTGTCGATTAGCCGAAGAAAGGGAACCGGCCTTCCTAACCCGTAATCATATTAGGTGATCCTATAAAGGAAAAGGGCGACAGTGAAACCAGGTTATAGAACGGATTGGTAACTAGGGGAAAGGGAACTGCTGGTGCTACTGAACGTGAGAACGACCCAGACTGTGTTGGGTTCATCGTCAGGTGAGATGGCCTATTTGAGTCTAACTGCTGGACCGGCCTTTAGTGCAGTTATCAAAGTAAATGTTCCTACTTCATTCTATCCTTACGTGGCTCTATTCAGTTAACGAATATTCTCCCTCTCATTCTACCGATCAGAAACGATCGGATCTAAAAGAAAGTACAAAATCGAATCGAGGAAGCTGGCGCTGGGACCTCGGAACAGATTGCCAGAGTTTCGTGACGTTCGATGAGAGAAGGAGCCTTTCATTTTGTGTGTTCTTTTTATCTTGTATATATTTTACTGAGGATATTTTCCTCTCCTTGGTCGTGCAGTACGAACAGTGTACGTTGGATAATACTTTTGATAGCGCTTCGCGGACTAGAAAAGGGGCATAAAAATGAGAATGAGGTAAGGAAAAAAAAAAGTATAAGAAAAAAAATAAAATAAAATAAAACGTTATAAAGCTCGGGAAAATACAGGCGAGTTACCAGAGCAGCCCAGCCTCAGAGGAAGGGGCCGTAAATCTTTTTTAATGCCATTTATGAGGAAGGCACCAAACTCCTTCCACGTCCTAGCCTCGTGTAAGACAATAAGGCCAGCCTGCCTGCTTTTTCTTCCGCTGCGCTGCGCTGCTGCTGCTGCTGCTGCTTCTGCTTCTGCCACTGCCACTGCCTTCTAGATATCTTTTACGATTCACCGCTTCTCCCAGACAAGAGTAACTCTTAACGAGTGTTCAGGGGCTCAAACACTCGCGGGCAATTCCGCTAATGTATTTTAATTGGTCTTAAGCCTCTGCCTTGCTGCAGCCAAGGCTTCTGCCTTGTACGCTTCTTCCAACTAATTAGCTGCTCGCTTAGTATGGCCTCGAGTACCCAGTGACCTTCTCAATTCGTTGATTTTATTCGAACAATCTGAACCGATAAAAACGGCTTTTGTAAAAATTATCGAATCTCCAAAAATCCGAGTGACGTTAATTCAATTCTACTCGATCTTAATTACAATTGATAATTATTTCAGCTCAGGTATCTTTGGATTAGACGATTCAGGACAGTAAAATTTCCCAGTATGGTATACAGACCAGAAAGTATGTCCATTCACTATCCACCGTTACTAATAATAATTAGTTTCGATCACTGTTCTTGTTTTGTCAAGCATTAATTAGACTGATTAATTAACCCGGTAAATATGGTTTGGTAATTATCCTGGTACTCAGCAATAATACGATGTACTCGCTGTGTATATGCGTGTGTGTATAGAACAGTGTGCCACGTACACGGTACTATTCCTCTCCGTATATAGTTATAAAATTTACAAATCGTCACAATGATATATCGTATCAATTCCAATCATAAACGTACCGCGGGCTATGGCTGAAAATACTAATTAACCGCGTAATACTGATTAAAATAGTTTTTAGTACAATCGGGTATTCGAATTATAGGTATGAAATAGAAATTTAGAAACAAAAAACAAAAAAAAATAATTACAACGACCGAATGCCATTACTCCGATCGTGGAGTTCGGAGATTGACGATAAAAACGATCTTATCGTAGCTTGACAAGCTTTTCTTTTATTTTATTATTTATTTATTTATATTTTCATTTTTCTTCTTTCCTTCAATTATAACGAGTGCTTTTATACGCTGTTTCGTTATATATCTCTAATTTTTTTTTTTTTTTTCTTCTTCTTTCATTTTCTCAAGATCCCTCCCCCCCTCCGCCTCAGCATCGTCCGTTTGCAGAGCTCATAAATTGAGAGGTTTTTTGTAAATCGCAAGACCATTCAACACCGTTTCTTTAACTCAACGCGTTTCGATAAAGAAAAAAAAGAAAAAAAAAAAAAAAAAGAGAGAGAAGAAACAAAAATTGTACGAAAAAAAACGGTATAATGATAATAATTTCGCAGACTACATCCCGTTAATTATTCCAAAGGTTAAGTTTGCACGAGTCGAAGGAGTCCTACCCTCCATCCACCATCCACCATCCTCATCTCATCTCAGACCGCGGCAAATCAACGAATGCAAACTTAATTTCACTTGAACCGACGTAAACAGACGAGTAGCAAATAATTATTTACTTCTTAAGGCTGCGGGGGGATTGGATCTATCCAGTTTTCCACGATACGGGCTTAAAGATTTTCTATAAAGTCTTCCGAATCACTGAAGATACATATTTTATATATATAAATAAATAAATGAATGAATGAAGGAAAAAATGAAACCCTGAAGACTGATCTGTACTCTTATTAATTTTTGCATCTCGCTGTTCAACAATTTTTCACATTTTTTGCGTTTACTTTTCATCGTTTTCTTTTTGCTAGAAAAGTGAACAGGGATCACGCGGAAGTTAACGGCAGAGAACCAACGACTTTTAAACGGTTTAATACCGGTTAATTTAGAAACAACACGTAGACGTGTGTGCGTGCATGTGTGTGTGGACGTTGTACAATGTAGAAAGAAAAAACGATGAAAAAAAAAAACATAAAAATAAAAAAACAACGAAAAATTTTCCCAAGGTAAAAGAACTCATAACCGGAGGCTACAGTGCGCGACGAGAACGCAAGGAGTTTTCGAGAGGAGAGAAAATGGGGAGTGGAAAACGGAGAATGGAGAGTTGAGAGTGGAGGTGCACGCTCCGAAAGCTTGCGAAATTGTTTTCAACGCTTGCGAGATATTACACGGCGATGGTGCGAAAGTTAGCATCAGATTGCGTCAGCGTGTTCTAATCGCGGGGGGGGGGTTGCAGGGGAGGAGGGGAAACGGGTAAGAAGGAGACGTTGTCGGAAATTGACTCGGTCGATACCAAAATTACCACAAAATTGTACCGATCTTAAGAGTCGAGGAGAACCAGTGCAGGAACATCATTCAAACTACTAAAAAAAAAAGAATTTACACGTTCTGGCCCGAGGTTAATTGTCTTTCTAAATGAACCCCTTGACGCAACGAATCCACTGGTCAGTCAGCGGATTGTACAGTTGAGGAAATTTTTTGTTGCTCCGGACGCAACATAAATGAGAAAGATTTTATTTCATTTGTCGTCGTTGTTAACGTGCAATGGCCAGAAAATAGCGAGCTCTAGAATTGCGGTACGTTGGTACAATGGTTGATCATGTTTTGATAAATGGTTCCCGTGTCTCGGGCAGGTGTGACCATTAGCGAAACACCTTTCTGCCTTTTTGACGGGCCTGCACTGTGCACCGGACTACAAAACCGGAAAGACCTCATTTAAAGACTAAACTAACATTGACACACGAGCTCGGTTGGTTTGAAGTTCTTTCATAAAAATCATCTCTGTATGGCTCGGCCTCACATGTTTACAACGGTCTACCAAATTGCCTTATTAACAAACCCGCGGGGGCAGCTGCTCGGTCGGTATTTGTATAACGTCAAAATTGGTTTCGATCAAAGTTATGTTATCGTATTTAACCGTGATCGGCCCCGGAGCTCCAGACTACTGGAACAAACGTTTCAAAGCGATTTAAGTAGAAGTTCAATTTCGAGACTGTGTTTCACCGCATGAAACCACTGGCCCTTTGAGGCTAGCCTAGTGTCGGTTACACTGTAACAATCAGTGAATTTGACCGTGCGAATGGCACGTTCGAATCCAATTTATCGCAAAATTCCCGTACTCAATGTTCCAATTAACTGTCGATAATCATAACCGTAATTTTCGTTTCGAAATCCGAGGAATTATCGCCTTGTACATTTACAGACGAATCGATACTACCTGCAGAAATTTGTCGACGATGTAGTCAAAATTTGACAGGAATTACATCCTGCGGTCTTTCCACGTTAACGAACGTCTCAATTTATGAAAAATTAACCGTACGATGTTGCAAACCGAGATTACCAAAATCCACCTCCAAATCTCGCCACCGTATAAAGGCCACTGTTCAAATGTGATCATCCTAATTACGCGCAGTCCAAATAGACCAAATTTTGACGTTGGCAAATAGAACAGAGGTAGAGTATACAACGATGTTCAAAACGATAGAAAACCGCGTGTGGGCTTTATCGCAAAGAGCAACCCACGGCATTTGAAATGGCAAAAAATAAAAGAGAAAAAGAAGTAAACTTTGCCCTAAATTTTCTGCCTTCACAGTTGCTGTGTTTTTGATTGCAGCCAGGGTGTTTCCGTCTGTCAGTTTAACAGTTATAATCATTTGAGAATAACGAACCTTTATACGCGTAGCGGATAACTTGAACGTGGCGTGGCGTAGGTACCCACTTTCAGGATATGAACGGGGGGGGGGGGAAGGTTAGGGATAAAAAAGTTTTCCCATAAAATATATATAAAAGTTGAAGAAAGAGTACTTTTCTGGCAAGCAGAACCTGCACAGCGCAGTGGTAGCGGTGGCGGTGGTGGTATTTTGTCTTACTTGTTTCATCCGTCCCACCCCTATATCGTATTTCGTTTTCTCTTTATGTCTATCCTGATCACGGATGGATGCGTTAATCAACGATCCGCGAGATCTGAACCATGCATGTAGTACATATCCTACGGTTTATTTGCGTTTATAGGGTAGGTAGGTTTCACCCGCAAAAGCAAAGGAATATTTCTCTTTTGCTCGAGCAATTCCTGCATATAATTCACGTGCATTCCATTCCTCATTTTATTTCCACCTCTTTAAACGCCAAAGACTTTACACAAGTCCATATTCCATCGATATACATATACTTATGCATATCCTATATATCCGAAATTCTTATCCAACACAAGAATTTTCCTTTCCTTTTTTTCTGTTCTCTTCTTTTCATTTCACATCGCATTTTCTATTCGCACAATTCAACATTCCCACAACAAAGGCTCGTCAGTTTCGCACACCCTTATCCTTCTGACCACAAATTTTGAATTTTTTTTTCACGTTTTCAATTCAAAAGAACTGGTCTTGAACAATTAGCCCAACGTGTGTTAGCCCTTCGAGGAATGTTTAAACATGCGTCAGTTTCGATCACAGTTTTCGGTAGAGAATCAAAAAACAAAACGTACGTATAGCAAGTTTGTAAACTACGTGCTTTCCACCGGCCGACTGGCTCGGAATAGGTATAGAGGTAGAAAAATGTTCGTTGAGAAGACGTCTGTTCGTTTGAAAGAAAATAAAATGTAAGGAAAAAAAAAAAAACGAACAGAGAGAGTAAAAGAAGTAAAATTTTCGTCCCATAGTGTCGATGGAAGGTTTTGTATGAGGAGCTGGAGGAGCCCGTTTTAGAGGTGGAGAAAAATCGTGGGAAAAGATGTCGATATCCCGGGGGATTTGTGCGCATAAATAACGTCGCAACGAGGCGCTGAGAAAAATAAATTCAATGTACAAGGTAAAGGTAAAGGTAAAGGTAAGGGGATAAGGAAAAGGCAAGGTATGAGTGAGGGGTAAGAAGAAGAAGAAAAAGAAACAGAAAAAATAAAATGGTAGGGGATGAAGATAAGGTTGAGTAAAATGAAGAAGGGGGTGGGTAAAGGGAATAAAAAAGGCAGAGATTTGAGGAAATTTTATTACAATTACATCGGCACGTCAAAGTATGTTCTCCGATACGTTTATCGGTTTATGGAATCCGCTCCTTTTCATCATTATTCGGCATCAATATATCCTATCAGGGTATCCGAAGGTTGAGGAAGTTCGGGGATGGGATCTGAGTTGAGGAGTTTGAGAAGCGAGAGTCTCAAAAAGGTATATAGGAAAGTTCTGCAGTTAATAGTTCATGAAAGCTTACTGCACGAACCGATATAGGGGATAATAATAAATAGCCATACGACAATGGGAGCTTGCAAATAATTTCTAAACTCGTGCGAGAGAGAGAGAGAGAGAGAGAGAGAGAATGAAGGGAGAGAGCCGAAGGTACCGCTCTTAAGTTTTCGGTCTGAGGCATAAATCCTAAGATTTTTACCAAACTTTTCAACCCCTAGGGAGCCACAGGGTAATGGCGCTCGGAAAACCAGCTAGACCCCCCGTTTATATCGGGAATATGAGAGGACCTTGGCTAAGTCGATTGCGAAAGCTCCAAGATTTCAGACTCGGGAGAGGAGGGGATGGAAGTATATCATCTCAATTCAATATGAAAATTGACAACCTGTGTTTAACGACGGATAACGGATCGGGTTATAAATTCGTGTAGATAATTCTTTAGTTTTTTTTTTTTTTTTTTTTTCTAGATATGGGGAACCGGGCATATAGGGGATAATTTAATCCCTTGCACAGGAATTAGAAGACAGGTAATAAGATTAATTAATACTGTTACTTAAACGCAACTGGTATTTAGTGCTTAGTTACAAGAGGCTAGGTTAATTGCTGGCTTAATCCGTATATTAATTGGTGTACAACGTCTCCGTTCTCTTACTACTTCGCAGTGCCGTTGGTGCAGAGATACATACATACATACATATATATACATATACATATACACTGAGTTTCTAGGTACTACAAGGCAAAGTTTGAAAGCCGGTTGTTCGGAAGAGCAAACAATGCTACTCACCCGCAACTATTCTGGTTATTACTCATTCTCCCACCGCATATAACCAAACGTATTTTGTTGTATTTCGATCATGTGTGTATGTACTACGTTTTCGTTTGTCTTCCAGAGGATACGCCATGGCTGTGGTATGGTACCGAGTACTTAGATTATATACGCTATCTCTTCTTTGTCTGATCTCATCAAGGGTCTAGTCAGCGTAGCTCGCCCCGTTCCGCGGTGATATTCTGCATTTTAATGCACCATACACGTCCACATCGGGTTTATCGTGGTTTTTACGATTTTTCCTTTTACAACCAGTATTTGTATTTTATACTTGGTAAAGGAAGCTAAATCCTGATGAATACAACACTGTGGGTATATGGAGGAAATAAAAATCCTTTCGGGTAGGGTTTCTTTTTTTTTTCTCTCTCCTTTTTGTTCGTTCGTTTTTGACTTCAGAAAAATTTCTGCGAAACTTTTCACTAATTCCTTGTTCTGTCAAGGATTTCCGGGACGATTCGAGAACGAAGGAGTAAGGAATTTTGTCTTTTTCTTCTTTTTCCGGTTTGCTCCCGAAAGAGACAAGACAGGTGAAACGTTACGGAGTATATCACCGTCCGCCAAGAACCGCCTACGATCGTTTAAACTACCGAGTAAATAAGAAACACCGTTGGTTCCACTTTGGGAAGTTTTAAACCGCCTCAAACTCACATTCGAACCCCTGACTCTTGGTTCGACCTTTTTCCACCGCCTCTTTTCATTTCCCTTTAGTATAGGAGAAAGAGATGAATCTCCGAATCCGTCAGTAAGAATAAAGGCAAAAGCCATCAGACGGTGTGCACGCGACACCTTAGTTTGCTGGTTTTACTAAATTTTACTCATCAAAGCTCACGCCTTCTTACCATAAATCCCCCGAGGCGAATTTACCGGCGTACGCCTAATTTCAAAGAGCCGAGAGAGTGATCGAGCGAGCGAAAGAAAGAGAGAGAGAGATAGAGTGAGAGAGAGAGATTTTGAAAGGTTTTACCCTGGCCTATTAATCCGGCGATGAAAAGTTTTCCTCTTTACGATAAAACACCAGATATCCCGAGGCAATGCGGCGCAGTGATCAGTAAAACGCGGGAGAATCCTTAAGCCCACTTCGCTGGCATGGCTCTTTTACCTTAATACGTCTTCCTCGTCTGCAGCACCGATCCGAACCGATCATCCTCCGGCGCGACGCGGTGCACCGCCTCTCCTCCTTCTTCTTCATCCTTTTCTCATTCTTCTTGTTCTTCTGATACCGAAGACCTTTGGCTTATTTATATTCAACAAAGAAGACGCGGAAACTCACCCTGCAAGGCAGTGTCGCGCCTCAGGAGCATATCTTACGCAACGACCCGCGTGACACCTTGGGCCTTGGGACTCCTGATGGCATTAGAGTCTGGAGAGGAGATCTTCTGCCCTCAAGGCTGACCTACCCCGTCGTGCGTAAAACGTAACATAATGTACTCCGCCTTACGACGTTTGGCGGATATAGCTGGGTTGCCCAAGCCGAGCTAATCGTAAGCCAGAGACCGCAGGCCACGAGATGATACAAGGTCCTTTATTCGATTCACCGCGCTTCTGCGATTCTCAGACAAAAAGAAAAGGAAATAAAAAAAATCCTCCAGCTATTGTCTGCTTTCTTCTTCTTTCGCTGTTTCTACCAATTATATAGGTATACGTGATCCTCACAGGATATTCACGGGACTCTAGACTATCTCTGCGAGCTGTGAATCGTCTAGAAACAAACTAATGCCATCTAGATCGCGAATGTATATTAATTTAAACCTCGCGCATGCGCAGACTCGATTAGACGCGACGGACAACGCGCACGATCTCTGAAACGACTCTATTCTAACCTCCTAGCCACATCGTATTCGAAATTATTGTGTTTCAACGTGTTGAATAAATTTTTGGTCGAAGAAATCGCACTTCAAATTCCGAAATTTGATTGAAGGTAGAAATAATTGAATCAATATTATTCGACAGAATGTAAATGGAGAGCACTTTATTTGACACACTTGATTGGACGCAAGAGTTTTGAACAATTGTTCGAAAGCCCTCGAGCAGACCAATGTGGTATTACATTGATTCCAATTCAAAACCCTTTGCGATATGTTTATTTACTTTTGTGCAAACGGTTAGTACCGGTACTGACTTTTTCTTCGTTCCAATTCCTCGCGTGGAGAGCGTTCGAATGCAGTTCCGCATGAAAACTTAAGGAAAAATCACCCGGTGTATCGATTTCGCTACTTTTGTATTCCTGACCGTCAATAAATGGTCCGATCATTTTTGAGCTTTGAAACTTTTAAAAAGTTACAGTGCGAAAGTTCGAACTTGTTCCTTTTCTTCTTCTTCTTCTTCTTCTTCTTTTTTTTCTTCTTCTTCTTCTTCTTGTTCAGTTCGAACATGAAAGGCGCAGTAGGTACATGAAAATGGAATAAAATGTATCACCCTCTGGCCTGGTCCCGATGGTCTCCTTCTCTCCCTCTCGAGCCTCCGTGATCCCGGCGACGTTGTATTATTGTTCGTGATTGATGAAAGACGCAACAACAGCCGGAAGCGTTCGTGAGATTATATTGAAATTTGAAGCTCCTCTTTCACCGAGAATAGCGAGGAGACTTTACGAGGAGGTACGTTGTTGTAACAACATCGGTATTGACGCGGGTGGCCCCATAAACCATTTTCATGACTACACCCTCGACGGTAGGTAGGTACTGATACACAAGGGGTCGTGTACGTCGGAAGACAAGACCAAAGTCCAGGTGGTCGCGTAATATATTTACGATCCATTGATTAATGGTAAGTACCGCGAGACCCGAGTCGCTCAGGCTCGTTGATTCCTCGTTTCCTCTCACCTTTTCAATATCCGGTTCATCCCCCTTTCTCCACGACAACGCCAGACCATTCTGTATACAAGGAGTTCTTCTGATCTTTTGAAAGATTAGTGTGCAGAGAGCGTTCGTTGAAGCAGGAAAACGTCGGACAGACAGAAGCGAAATAAGGGGTCGGCGGTCAGCTGACACGTACAGAAAGTTTTGGGGAGCAGAATTTTCCCAAAGTATATCCAACGAGTCCTTCAACAAGTGTCCTAATTTGATCCTGTGGCTCTGATGATCCTGCACCCTCCTCCGCAACGGAAGGCAGGAGAAAGAAGAAAAAGAAAGAAAGAAAACGAAAACTCCTGGTAAATATACAATTAGCAATCTACAAAATTACATCGTCTAATGGCCACGGGCTTATTTGTCTATCCACACTTTTCCAAGGCTTGGAAAATCCCCTGTTTCTCTCTTCCCCCTTATTTCTCATTCTCCCTTGTTCTCGCACTTGCTAACCAAAGGGGCCTCGTAATCGCTTGAGAATCAAATGGAGCACGTCTACGCACTCGCGTGCCACGCCAAGGCGAGCTCGTGCGTTTAAATTAAATGAAATGCTCCGGGGTGATGTCTGTTGGACCGTGAGTCCTAACAGCCCGTCAGCGGCAGACATAGGCGGCCAGAAAGGATGAGAAATATAGGAGGCCAGAATTCCTTGTCAAAGAGATTCGGGCTGCTAGCCATACTAGTATGCCATTCCACGGTGAAACGTATCAACTAACGCGGTTCGATGAAGATGACGAAATAATTCGTATATACCAATACAAAAAGCCACAATATGCAATACAATTTTAACGACCTGACAACCTCACCGGACTCTTTCATCACAGTGCTAATCATCCACTGTCATCCTGACGTGCCAATTAAAAGTCTCTCCACTATACGCCAGCTCCAAAAAACACTGAGGACTGACTCGAGTCTGCATCAAACAACGTTTCGATAAAAGTACTCAACGATTTTGACGATGTGACGAGTTAGGAGTACTACTCATCATCAAATGTCAGTTGAAGGTTCCTCTGTCTCTCCACTGGCCATCGGATGCTCTGCAACACTGAGGACTGACTCGAGTCTGGATCAGTTAGTATCAGACTACGTTTGCATAAAAGTACTCGACAATTTTGATGATGTGACGAGTTAGGAGTACTACTCATCATCCAGCATCATCATCAAATGTCAGTTGGAGGTTTTTGATGTCTCTCCATTGGCCATCGGATGCTCTGCAACACTGGGGACTGACTCGAGTCTGGATCAGTTAGTATCAAACTACGTTTCGATAAAAGTACTCGACAATTTCGATGATGTGACGAGTTAGAAGTACTACTCATCATCCAGAATCATCATCAAATTTCGGTTTGAGGTTCCTCTGTCTCTCCACTGGCCATTGGATGCTCTGCAACACTGGGGACTGACTCGAGTCTGGATCAGTTAGTATCAAACTACGTTTCGATAAAAGTACTCGACAATTTCGATGATGTGACGAGTTCAGAATGCTACTGATCATGGGGACATCATTATGGAATGTCAATTAGAGACAAGATGTTCGTATATATGTATACGACGAGGAGTGACCTACTCCGTAATAATTGGTGCGTGAATTGGTTGATTTTAAAGTCAACGGTTTTAATCTAGGTTGAATATATATTCTCCTGTTGAAGCGATTTGCGCGGTTCCATGATCGCGATAACTGCAGTGCAGACGGATACGAAATCTGTGTATAGTTAGAAAAAGAGTAGAAAATTTACGAATTAGCATACGGTTCTGGCATATTTACGAATTTCAATTCGTTCGAGTTCACCCATCCGTTTATCTTGTTCAGAACGGCGTTTCCGCTCTGGTGTTCTGCTGCTCAACAACCTGAACGAAAGAATTCTCTAAATGGTTTTCCAATTTTCGAACCTCAACCGTTCTACAGCTCTCACGTAATTGCGCGATTCAATTACCTGCAGCTGTCTTGTTAAACTGGGTAACAGTTTTACAAGATTATATATTAAAAAGGTGAAATAAACGAAGAAACAAAAAACAAGTACAACAGGAGAACAGAAACAGAAAAAAACGAATTTTACAAAATTTTACTTTCAGAATAAATTACAAATTTCACAATGTCACTTATAGAGTCTGAAAATACAAAAGGGACCCTTCCCTTTACTCATGTCTTATCTCAAATGCTCGAGGAGCTTTATACAAGCTTGTATTTATCCCAAGACCGTGGAGGAGTGGATCTGGTGGTAAAAAGGTGCCATTGACGAGACGACAAACACGCAACAATTGACTGAAGCCCCAAAGAGGTTAGCGAGTGAAAAGTTAAACAAATATTGAACGACAACCGTTAAGGATATATACCCTCTTTGATTGACTGCTCCAACATCCGCAGCATCCTTGATGAGATTCCTGATCGATTTAAAAGAAATATGTAATGTGAAAGCGGAAGAGGAAGAAGCAGAGAAGAAAAAAAAAAGGAAAAATACGTCTTCTTTTTCTCACGCCATCTTCGAGTCTTATTCTTTCTCATAATACCGCGGCTACGGGCCTGAAGAACACTCGAACAAGAAGAGTGGGTGCTACAGATATGGCTGTTAGTGGTAGGAATTTAATTTGCGGATTCTTAGATTTCTATAAATTCTCTTCTTACCATTGACAGAGCTTCGTCAAGAAATACCCCCGACCTTCTCGCTCCTTCCTCGATCTTATATTGGTTTTCAATTTCCACCCTGTACCATGGGGGCATAGTATAAGGACCGATATCTAAGCCAAGTTTTAATGACGTGTCTCGGCCAGTTATTAATCTCAGCTTTACCTGCACAAATACCTTGTATACACAGCTACCTGCCTCAAGTGAGCAGCTTCATCGCTTCTAAGAGCGAAGTAACGAATAAAAAGAATCCATAGGCTGAGTGAAGTGAAAAAGAAGTATGAATTGAAGAAAAAGCTCGGCAGGAGGATGTAATAGCTTGTATCACGTCGTCTTTCAACCAAGACTTGATAAATTCACGCTCAGAGTTGGTGACGCGAATTTAACGTCGTAAATTGCGATTCCACCGGGTATTCCACGCGGAGCTCTTTCTCCATTCGCTATTCGCCAAGCGAAATAATCTAGTCAGCTACTATCTCCTCCTTTCGCGCAATTGTATCAGTATATTCCCTTAGCTCGCTGTGTGTAGCACTCGGTTCTCAAGTATAGATGTAGATGTGGAATGTAGATGTGGATCAGTGAATGTGGATGTGGAGTGAACGGATATACAGATAAAACATTCTCAATATCGATACGTCGCGGTAGGAAGCATGATGGAGAAGGGGGCAGTCCTCCCTATACCTTCCTTCCTTCCACTTGTCCTCGGGGAATCGAACGTGGCTCTTATTCCGTTACGATTGAGATGCTAAAATTACTAGACACCTCTTTTCTCAGTCCCATGCTTCTTCCTTTTCCTCCTCTTCTTCTTCTTCTCCTTCTTCTTCTTCTTCTTCTTTCCGAAGAATTTTTCCATATCTTTTATGCACCGGTCTCAGCTCCGCTGCCGATTGCTACCGGGGATATTTCCCGTCGAACATTTTACCATTCTCCATTCCTACGTCTCATCCCTCTTTTCTCGTATCCTACCTCCCTCCCTCGGTTCACGATGGAGGAAATCCGGTTTAAAGCCTTCGGATAGATTCCTACTACGCTACATATTTCACTCTCGTCTTACTTTTTATCAAACACGACCTCTACCTCTACCTCTACCTCTTACCTCTTGTTCTTATTCTCATTCTTATTCTCATCCCCGTTATTCTAGCGACCGATTCCCACCAAGCCCATGATAGTCTCGTCAAACGGTTACAAGTTCAGATCCGGCAATTCGTTTCTCAAAACCGTTTATCCCCCTCTTCCCATCCAGAAAATGTCGAAAAACAAGATCCTCGACTAAACTTCATCATCCCCTCCACCCACCAACGAAAAAATTTGTTACAGTTGTACATACTGAGAAAAGTTTTAGGACCACATACGTTGCTTGTTGCAGTCTGTAGTTCATCCGCTGCACTTAGGTACTGCACAACATACAGGGAGAAATTTCCAACTCGATCGAACCTGGACGTCTCCTCATCCTGCAGGGCCATGGCTAGTATAGCGACTATAGAATCATGGCGCTAGTTATTAACCAGAAGTTTAGATAGTGGGTGAAACTTTACGAAAAGTTTCCAATAGACTTTTGAGGCTGGGTAGGTACGGGAAGATTTCCACCCGGGTTTATAACCCTTAACTAAAACGTGTTGTATAGATTATTTCTTTCGTTTTTCTTCGATCCCGATTTCTTTTACGAAATAAGATATACCCGATTGATTTTTTTTTGCCAGTTCGACAACGGTACGAGACAAAAATCTAAAGAACGTGAAGAAACTGAAGAAAAACGAAAAGTTACTTTTTATACTCGATAAGTTTTGGCTAGACTGGTTTTTGTTTTTGTTTCCTTTTTCGTTTTTTTCTTTTCCGTTCGACTGAAAAAAAGGAGGTAACGGGGCGGGGGGGGGAAGGAGGGGGGATAATTCACCAGACCGAGTGTCTATGCCTATACTATGGGTCGGAGGGTTGAAACTGGGTGGTAAAACAGGCGATCATACCTCGCTCGGTCCTTATCCTTATAGGCAAGTGTAATTTAATAAGGCTCACATTTGCCATTCTAAAATTTAATACGTCCCTTTAATAATTCATGAGCCCTTCCTCCGATTCCCCCAGCTACGGTGTTAGGGGAGGTAGGTAGGTTGGTAGGTAGGTAGATAGGTACGTACAGATACGGCCGTAGACAAGGATATACTTCGAAGGAAGAGGAGCTTTCCTCGAAATCGTACTTAAATATTTAATTAATTAATAACTGTAACGATTATTCAGCTGCCCGGGGACGGGGTGGGGGGAGGGGGGGGGGGGGGGGAGGGGGGGTGGAATTCAAAAGCCGATTTAATTCCAGAGATTTGTTAACTTTTGCAAATTATAAACGTCGATAATTTTCTTACCCAGCTCCTGAAGCTTATACAAATCTGAGTTTTTTTTTTTTTTTTGTTTTTTTGTTTTTTTACAGCCCCTATACGAATCGGGGCAGACGTATTGTATATATATATTTTTGTTTTACACTCCTCTTCCTCCTACTCATCCTCATCCTCATCCTCCTCCTCCTCCTCCTCCTCCTCTTCTTGTCCCCTTGGCTTATGTTTGTCGACGAAAAACACCGAGGAATAAGAAAAATAAACAACATTTATATATGAAATCCCGTTCACGATATACAGAGGAGATTTTTCAAAAATAATCGTTTCACCGTAAAGTTATAATGGGCCGTATTTTTTTTTTTTTTTTTTTTTTATCGACAGAGGGGGACGGGGGACGGGGGTCCGATCGGTATGCCTGTGTCTGTTTTTTGGATTATTATTATTATTATTATTTTATTATTTTTTTTTGAACCCTCCTTTCTGCCAAATTTACCAGTGAACCAGGAATGTAAATCACTTTTTATGGATATTTTTAGTGTGGTCACCACCCTCGATGGCTTCGAATCGATGGCGCTTAAGCCAAACCCTCTAACGACTTGCCGATAATAATTCATCTTTAATATTTCGGCACCCTGCACGCTCACGGCAACGTCAAGCCTTCAAATACACACTCGAACGACTAGCCATAGTAGAAAATGCCCCATAGCGAAGAAAAAAAAAAAAAAAACTCAAAAAGCTGATCGTTTCATTTCGAAGCAATTTCTGTTTTTTTTTCCTTTTCATTTTTCAAAAAAAAAAAGGAATCATTTCGTTCTGTTTCTTTTTTTTTGCACAGACATGTATGACGCAGGGTGAGATTGTTAAAAATATTTCAACAGTTCGCCTGTGTACGAAGAGAGTCGGCGGAGGTCATGAGAAAATTACGAAACGGACGCGCGGCCCGTATGCAAAATCCCCCCCCTTGAGGGTGTAGGTATGAGGTTTGGGGGGAGGTGGGAGGTGTGCGGAATTATTTTAAACGGCGTCACCTCGCGTCCCGACGCCCGACGCTGGAGCGTCGTCGTAGTCGTCGTCGTCTACGCGCCGTAAAATGCAAAACCGACGCGCTATCCGGAATTCCGAATATATGAACCGTTTATACAATTATGCTAAGCTCGAACCATTCTCCCGTGAAACTTAATCGGGGATTACAATATTTCCAAGTCCGAGTCAAGCGGAATGCTCTGCGCCAAAGTTTCGTCAAAAAAAAGAAAAGGAAAAAAAAAGCAGAAGGCAGAAGATATGAAAAATAAAAATTTGAAGGAGGAATATGATAGAAGAAGCGAAATATTATCGAAACTATAATAACAAGAGAAACCGAGACCGAATACTGTAACCCAAATCGAGAAAAAACTTAAAAAAAAAAAAAAAACGAAGAATGATAGAATAAGGGATATAAAAAATATCACGAGATGATGCTCAAGGGAATTGATATTGTAGTGAGGATGGATAGAAATACAGGAAAAACGAGCTCGGTATGGTCCTAAATTTTTCTTTATCACTTCCGGTCCATCAGTCGTGAGAAAAATGAAATGAAATGAAACGAAACGAAACGAAATGAAGAGTATAAAAAATTGAAATAAAAAGAGAAGAAAATTTTTCGGTTTTACTTTTTTTTTTTCGTTTTTGTTTTTAGAATCTCTGAACGATCGTTTTACTCCTTCTTCTCCCTCCCCTCTCTCTTTTCTTCCTTCTTCTTCCTACTTTTCTTACTTAACATTTCAGGATTAAATCCCCGCGGAAAAACCTCGCGAAAATCACCATGTCCTATCTTTAGTCTTCAGAATTTTCCCTGCACGTTGAGAAATTCACCAGATATCGCTGTATTATTGATATAACCGAGAGTTTCCGCTACCTGGGATATCGGAGGTGTCCACAACCTCCGAGTTATCCATTGTATGTACATGTATATACCTATGTACTATACATATCTGAATCAGATAGAGGTATACTGCAGCCTGGCTCTGGTATGGTCGTGTGTCACTGTACAGGAACGTCTGACAGCTCTATGAAGAACGTTTGCCGCATTTTGGTTCGAGACCAGATCCTCAACGCGCAGAGACCGAGCCGTGGCGAGTCTTCGTTCTGTTCCGGAGTATAACAAAAATCGAGAAATCAAATCCGCGTCAAGCTTGGACCAAAAAAATTACCCTCGACGATCGAAAAACTTGAAAAAAAAAAAAAATGAAAAATAAAAAAAGATTATATCATGGCTCAACACCCAACTTCAGGGGTTGGTTAACTCTCATCTTTCAATTGAAAGCACTCGTAATTTTACTACAATACTAAGCACCCTCAAATTCAGAGTGTCAACTCCTTAACTTTCGGGGTTCTTCATCCAGAAATAAAAAAAAAAAAAAATCAAGTGTTAACACTCGAAATATGTCGAGTGGTTTTCATTTTTCAACAGCCCCATCCTTTTCTTTTTTTTCATCCTTTCGGTTATAAATCCGAAACTTGCGGTTCACCTTCCCAACTTTTTCGTATTTGAGAAAGCTCGTGTAGAATGATTTCCTCGTCATTGTCACAGTGCAGTTTCTTTTTTTTTTTTTTTTTTTTGTTCGTACAATTACCTCGTCAACGAAATTTTCAAACGGTCAAGAAAGGACGCCTATTATACTATTCGTATGCAGTGTTGTAGCTCTAGCCGAAGATAACGTGTGGCACTGAGGTTTAATCTCGTAATGTAATCTGGTGAGCAAATTGCAGTTTGTTTGCCGCACTGTTCTATGCGAGTCTCGCGTTGTGCAGCTCTAAACTCTCTACAGTAGCTTCTGCAAACACGTATATATCACCGTGGTGCTGCTGCTGCTGCCAGTGGTACTGCACAACCGACGTATGAATCAACTACTTGGATGCATCCCGGTACAGTAGTACCAGTTTCGAAGCTAGTCTCTAGATGGAAGTACTTTGTTAGGATGAGGACGAGGACCAGTGGAAGGAAAATTGGAAGGCGAAGGCGGACAGAGAGGCAGAATTAATTGTAAGGACATCCGACGAGTGGTTATATTCGAGTAGGTCAGGTACGTGGTCGTGGGTGTGAATGGGATTTTGAGTGACGAAGATGAGGATGTTTGAAAAACTCGTTAAAAGCCGTTGGGCCCGAGCGTTTTCCGAGCGAAAATAGGAAGCTTCCTCTTATTTTAGCCTTTTTCTCTCTCTCCTTTACCTCCTCTTCCCTTCCCTTCTCTTTTCTCTTAGGCAGAAGCTCCCCCAGGCACCGGAGCAAGACTTAAGGTGGTTGGTAGGTTACAGCAGGAGCCGCCATTGCAAAACAATAATAGCGTAGTAAATTTCGTACCCAAGAAAGACCGGGCGAACCCTGGCAATTTTCCTTAATTGTTTCGTTGTTTCGGAAAATGATCTCCACGGGGGGTTACCCTATCACTCTCTCGCTCGCCTGGCTCCTGGTTCTGCTCCTGCTGCTACCGGTACCGGTACCACCGCTCTCTAAGTGCCCTCTCTCCCAACCAGCGTTAATTTTCACGAAAATTGAACGCTCTTCAAGCAATTTGAGAACATCCTAACGATGAACCTCTCCCTCTCCACTTTCTCCTCCTCCTCCTCCTCCTTCTCTCCTGAAATATTCCCCTTTCTGAATTCTGCTTACGTACCTCTTTCGGATCAAATTCCAATCCCATGATGAAAAAGGGCTCGATTTCACTTTGCTCGAAAGTAAAGTGAGAGAAGAAGAAGAAAAAAAAAACAAACACGGAATAATAATAATTTGAAAAAAGAGAAACAACCACGTGGAATAAGCGAGCTTTTTTCTGTTCTTCTCCCCCCCCCCCCCCCTCTCTCTCTCTCGCGCTTTCATTTTCTCCCCGTTGGTTAGAAGGAGAGAATAAATGTAGAGACTTAACCCGGACTTAATTAGTTCACGATTCACGTTTCGTGGAGCCATTTCCTGCCCTAGGAGAGCTTCTAGTTGTTATTTAAAAGCTCGAATACCTCCCGATTCGTCGAGGCGCCACCAGATTTACAACTTACCGGCTTTCAGCTGTGTTCGAATATCTGAGTTGAATACGAAATAACCAATTACTTTTCCTCAGTCGCATCAAGTCGGTGCGCAGAGTATATACTATGTATACATATATAGTTCATCGATTCGTTTACCTTTTACTTGTGCAAATTGGCATAATATATACCAAAAGAAAAAAAGAGAGGCGAGCTTATAGTTCTGAACGATAATAAAAAATGAAAAAAAAAAAACGTTTCTCTGTTCCTTTTCTGTTTTTCCTTCATATTTGTGAAACTCTTTCTTCATACTTCGGGCCCGAGTCGCGGGGTACAACCGGAACCATAAAAACTAAGCTGCTCGCTTTGGGTTCTTTGGTTATCCGAAGAAATTCCCGATCGGGAAACTATAACTTGTGTAAATAGCCGTGTATTACGCGAGTTGCATAAAGCTCAGCTTGTTTTCCGTAACACGTGTATAGGTATAGCGAAAAACCTTATAGCCGAGGTTTACCGCAAGCCGAACCTTGGCGGACCTTCGACTTCGTTCAACCCATATTTACAGCCCACTTTACATATACGGCTAACTAAAAATTTTCGATGTTTCAACCGAATTGCTATAACATACCGCGGTTATGGGTATGTATGTACCTGTTTCCGTCCCGTGCTTACCAATGTCGAAACGACGGTTGCTCAAAGCTCGAAACTTCGTTCAAGCAATTAATTAATTAGTTTGAAGACTTCGCAAACATCATTGCCGACAGTTGGGCCTAGATATTCCATCGGAAATTCAAATTCTCTCTCTCTCTCTCTCTCTCTCTCTCTCTTTCTCTCTATATCTCTCTGGGGAAAACGGCAATTGCGAAACGACAAACGAAATATCTCCCCCCCACCCGTTTTCACCCCTAAAGCAGCAGCTTTAGGAACTCTAGGTATAGATATGTACCTTCCATTACCCAATTTTGTTTGCCTTCAATTCAGTTAATTGCTATCGTCATCATCTTTCAATCACAATTTGAAAACGATGTTAGATTTAACGCGAGGATGAGAGAGGGATGGAGCTGGGAGGGAGAAGAATCGTTTTTGATCATCCTTTCTGCTTCTTTTTCTTCTTGTTTTATTATTTGGTTTTTCAATAAACGGAGATAGATTACAACATCGCGTGTCACCGTGAACTGGCTGATGTTCTACACCCCCTGAATTTATATACATATATACAGGTATGTATATGTATATATCTATATTATAATCCATAAATAAAAGTAACAACTGGGATGCAAATGTTGAAGATTATCTTTAATCCTGTTTACCCTGTAGGGCGCGGGGGTTCGGGACAAACCGACAACCGTTTTCTTTTGAGACTCGGTAAGCGAAGGTTTTTCACGTGGGTTGCAGATCCGTTGGGGCCAATTTTAGGACTGAGGATTATATTAGAAGAGGGTTCCATGTGCCAGTTTTTGGTGAATATATGAGATATTCTGTTATTCCTTATACTACTCTTCGTGTTATTCTTCAACACAAACAACTATATCCCCATACCACGTGATACCATTTCGGGTATGTAACGCCTTACATTGCGTTAAGCTCCGTTTACGCTTTTGCCCAAAACCTGCCACCCCAGAATTTCACGACACTTTAACCGAAATGATTTCTTTCTTTTCTCTCTCTCTCTCTCTCTCTCTCTTCGTTTCTGTGTCATTTCAGACATGGAATCAAAGAAAAAAAAATAATAAGTAGGAGAGGGAATCCCCTTGGAATGAATAAGTGAAATTGTAATTCGACCGAAGTGTACAATGCAGAGGGTGGTAGTAGCAATAGCTGTAGTATAGTGGCTGGTAACATCAGCTAGAGCCTTCTCATGGATCCAGCGAGTACAGAAGATAGAGAGACGTTCGATTGACATAAATCAGAAAAAGCTACACGCTCCGCGAAAGGGCAATCAATAAGTTACACACCGCCACCCCCGGGTAGGAAAAAAAAAAAAAAAAAAAAGAAAGAAAGATAGTAGATAGGGTAAGGGGCTCGAAGAAGTTATGAGAGATAGAGAATGTACTGTATATATATAACTATATATCGAAATGTCAAAATCTTTATCACCGATGCAACAGCAGTCGGTATATAATATAAACAAAACGTCCTACGTATGTATATCTATACAGATACATACATATGTGTATATAATATCGTTCGTTCTCTCGATTCCTGATTGATTGATATGAGGAATGGAAGTGGCTATATTTTTCCCCCGATAAAAATACTCGAAAAAGAAACGTTTGAAATAGTGTTACGAATTTTTTTTTTTTTTTGTTTTTTCTTCCTCTTCTTTTTGGTTCTTTTACGTATATATGTGCGGGTATAATATAGCATCAGTCGAATCGTATCTCGTCTTTGCGTCGAAAGCAGCTAACTGGCACGGAATAAAAATGAAAAAAAAAAGAACCAAAAAAGAGAAAGCTAAAAAAAAAGAAACGTAAAAAAAAACCAAAATCAAAAAAAAAAAAATGAAAAAATAAATAATAAAACGAACGACAAGGTTCGAATCACAGAACAAACAGATCCATTGGGGCCACCCCTTCTGGCCAGAAGCCAGCTTTTATTATTTTCCCCAAACTGCACAGCGGCAGTAGCTGTAGGTAGATATGGGGCAGGGTATATAGCGGGGGTAAAAAAGCATTGTTCGTAGCAGAGGAACGGTGAAAAATGAATTGAAAGAAAAAAAAAAAAAAAAAAAAAAAAATGAAAAAAAATACGTTCTTCGGTTTTTCAATTATTATTATTATTATTATAACTTTTTTTTTTGGCTTTCTAATACAAAAAATCCACGGTCATTTTTTTTTTTTTCTATTTTCTTCTTCTCTTGTTTTTTGATTAAAAATTTTGATTCTGTAGTTTGTTACCCTCAATGATCAGTCGTACGGATTATCATTTTCGTTCGCTATAACCGTGTCTTTTTTTTTTTTTTCAAATTTTTCATTTTTCATTTTTTTCGTTCTCGTTTTTTATTCGTTCTTTCTTCACTCCTTTTTTTTTTTTTTTATATATATATATATTATAAAGGACCTGATATTAATGTCGTAAAATGTAATTGGGTTCTCGTAACGCGTTTGGTTACGCGTCACGGTCTCTCCCTGTAGATATATAGGTATATATAATACACAAACTTTATATACTATATATATATATACATATAACGGTATAATATTACCCACATTTCCTCCTCCCCGAACGATAAGACCGAAATAACGTTCTGTCGGAAATGGTTTACTTAATCTTCCAACCAACCGAACCACGCTGCAGATATGGTATATAGATATACCTGCCTAAGTAGAAGTATATATATATACGCAGCTACTGAAAAATCGTAAAATCCAGTACCTTGCAATACTCCAGAGCCAAAAAAAAACCAACAATATACGGCGTTTTAATTCATTTTCATCATTTTTCAGATTCGTTTGAACAAGTGAAACAGAAATCTGTGTATATGCCTGTAGCATATTCCACCCTCCGCCCCATCGACGCGTGATTCATGATATCCTGGTAAGTAATCCTGTCCTAAAACCAATAGATATGCGGGTGTAAGAAGAAACGGCAATAAAAATGAAGAGATTGCGCACTACCCACTAACTGTAATACCTTATATATCCTGTATAAGTATAGGTATATGTATATATGTATATAGGGGAGTTTTGTGGCCGGATTAGGGTAACCGTTGAAAGCTGGGCAAGATGTATGTACATACATACATACACGCATAGTCCTACCCTATACCTATAACCCCTATTGCCCCATATATCCGAGGACTAATTTTTATTGCCCTTATAGAAATGTCTAGGAAACGTGTGACTCATCAGCATAAAACAATCCCCATCCCTAACTCACCTTTCATCCACATCCACGTTCTTCACATATACAAATTTTCGTTGTCTCCCTATGTATGTATACAAAGACAGCGTCAGCTCTCTCAGTATATTTATGGGTTGCGAAAAGGTTACCGCACTTTGGTTTTCGGTATGGGAAATTTTTTTTTTTCTTCTGCTTCTTCTTCTTCTCCAACCCCCAGCCAACCCCCCTCGCAAAAGTCATCCCTTACACAAAGACACACGGAGCTATTTCGCATCCCCTAAAATACTCCTCCATCTCTATATCTCTCTCGCTCTCGTTTCCTGTCTGACTGTACGTCTGTCTGTTCTGTCCTGTCTGTCTATCTGTCTGCTGGTACGGGTCGCCTCCTGGGCTGTTGTTCGACTCTGGCTTTTGTCAGCCACTCTTTTACTCCCCACTCTCTCTCTCTCACTCTCACTCTCACTCTTTCTCTCTTCATTCATTCCTATTGTCGTAATGTCACCGACATTCTCGATTGTCCTGTGCTATTGGCAAGCACTTATTGACAGGGGACTATTGTGACTCGAGAAAAATATAGAAAAAAAACTATACAAGAAAAAAAAAAAAAAAAAACTGTGTATATTAGGCGATGGACGCGACAAGAACTAATAGCAACGAACAAATCGAACCGCACGCATTTCGTCATCGAATCATCGATCCGTATCGTTCTCCATCGAATAATACCTGCGACGTGAAGATTAAAGTAGCCTTTTTTTAGTGGGAATTTTAGTTGCATCAAGGATCTCGCTGCTACTCGAGTTTTCGAACGGATTTGTATACTGGGTGTCCCAGAACTAAATGTCGAAAATGTCCAAAATGAAAGGTGGCCTAGTGGAGGTCGAACCGAGTAAATTCGCCCGAAGAACATGGGGTCTGCGAAGTCGCGTTCGCGAGATATCGCCGGTTAAAAAATATCGCTTTGCGCCACGATCGCGGCGCAAAGCGATATGTTTTAACCGGCGATATCCCGCGAACGCGACTTCGCAGACCCCATGTTCTTCGGGCGAATTTACTCGGTTCGACCTCCACTAGGCCACCTTTCATTTTGGACATTTTCGACATTTAGTTCTGGGACACCGTGTATACAAATATATATCTATACGATATCGGGGAATGTTGTGTGACACAAGTTTCTGCTCGAGTGAACGAATAAAATATTCTAGTCTTTATTCGAATTTATATTATAGTATATATATGGAACCCTGCCAAGTGGAAAGTATAAGGGATGACGAGACTTTGATTTATCAACGAACAGCTAAATTCATATCGGTTCTACTATATATATATATATATATAAATTATTCGATAGAAATTAATTTCTACGACGTGACGTTTTCGAAAACAACAAAAATATATCCAATTCTCTGTCTCTTTCTACGATCTGCTTCTTACACCATTTTTATTATTTTTTTTTTTTTTTTTGGATCCCTATTTCTATACGATAATAAACTGCAGGGTTCTCAATTTCCTAATCTTGTCTCGCCTAACGACATGGACGGCGATAGGAATGTATAGATTGAAACTGATATCGCGAAATTTTCGCAGAGGAGAGGATGGGGTAAGAGAAAAAAGAGAAAAAGAAGAGAAAAAAGACAAGTTTGCGTTTCATTCTATTCGCCAGAAATAAAATTTCTACCGTACCTAATGGTGGGACGGCACGTTTTCCTGCACCCTACTAGAGTTTTGTCGAATCTTATATTCGTAGGCTCACCAGTTACTCCAGTCTAACGATCGTCACGAACGCTGAACGGGACCTACCTACCCACCTTCCTACCCAAATTATAATCCTTATACCAGACTCCCGTACAACTATGTTAAACCCGACGTTTTGGTACGAGGTTGCCTACCACCGAACATCATTTCTAACACTTTAACCCCTTTTTAGTTAACGACAGTCCGGGAAAACCCTCGAACCAGACCAACAAAAGCTCCCGTCGTCAATTCGAACGGGTAAATCCTTTACGATCATATAGAAGAAAAAAAATTTTTTAAACTCTGAGAACGATATTTTTTACACGAGTCAAATTATCGGCGTTTCGAGTTCGAGGATCTGTGAAATAAAAAGAATCTTGCGAATCTTTGGAAAAATGAAAAACAAAAGAAAAAATTCCAGCCACCATCTGCGGTGTAATTCGTAATCCGAGAGCGAGTAATTCTTCTTGTCATCGAACATGAGCGTCGGAAACGAGGTCTGGAAACTTTTTTTTTTTTTTCTTTCTTTCTTTTTTTTTCTTATACCCTCAGAATTTTGTCGCGCGTAAAGTTCAAGAGGGTAGTAGAGAGACCGGGTTTGACAAACAAGTAGAAAAAGTGAAAGAATAAGGGAAAAAGAAAAAGAAAAGGAATGAAAAACTTGCGAGAGGCGGGAGCTGTGGACTCGTACAAATTGGTTTAAAAACTAAACTTAATTGCGAGTCTGACATTCTATATCCAACCTTATCGATGTAGGTTCGACTACAGATACGACGAGGGTGAGAATCTGACTATAAAAAATTTTTGGAACCGATTATTCGAGAACTGTTCAATTTTGGCGTAAGGATAAAGGGTTGAAAATATATTCATAGCGGCGGTGGTAGGTGTGAGGTGCTGTAATAACGTTCTTTCTCACTCTCGTCGAGAGTTTAAATTCTCTGTTACAGAGCTACTTAACTCTGAAGGGAATTTTTATTTTTCTTAACGCAGTGAAATGAAGTGAATTAAAATCCTCCTGGCCAGCTGCAAGGGTGTAGTAAGGTGCGGCAACTCTTCGTCAAGTAACTAACGAAATACGATCCATGGTTCAAGTCGTCGGAGGGTGAAAGTTCCGTTTGATCTCGTCGAGGCAAAGAAAAGAGAAAAAAAAAAGGAAAGAAATTAGTTCTCTAAGTTTTGGCCTCGGCTCTTCTTTGTCCAGGATAAACAAACCCGGAACAGCAGGTCCCCCGGTCTTTGAGGTGTGCAAAATATCCTCACGCACCTACCCCTCCGCCTAATCCACCCCAAAACCCTCATCGTCACCAACAGTAAAACTCAGCCATCTTTCTTTCCTAACGAACAAGTCAGAGAAATTTTTCCAACAACGAGAAAAGAGGTCCAAAGAAACGCGGGGGTGCCGCGTGGCTAAACAAAGTCCTCTGGGAGGGAAAAGGTGTGTAACACGTACGTACATACGTGCATACCTCTAAGCGTGCAGATGGGAGGGAGAGTGGAGAGAGAGAGAGAGGGAGAGAGGACAGAAGTGTTAGAGTCTGCAAGGCAGAAGCAAGAAGAGAAGGAAACCCAGTTTTGGCGAAACCCTCCACAGCTCAGCGCGAGAGAGTTTCAAGGCTGGTCGTTCTTGTACGTGACTCGCCGACGGTAATAAGGTGCTGCTAGGCGCGGGGGGTAGGGGGTTCCGAAACCCCCGGCAAACCCACCCGCGCAAAGTCACAGATGTCTTTTGATTTATACGCACGACAGTTTGCACCAGAGCCAAGAGAGAGAGAGAGAAAGAGAGAGGGAGGGAGCTGGAGAGGTGTAGAGCCTGGCTCAACTCGGCCAACTTTCAGCTCGCGTGGGGCCCTCCTAACTGTAATAATTTCTCTCTTAGCGAGGAGGAACACCGTGGCAAGGCGAGGCGAGGCGAGTCCTTTTCTCGGCCACCTTCGTCCTTCGAATTAATCCTGAGGTTATTGATGACACGGTCCACTAATTACTCTCCTTTCTCTTCTAGTCTTGAATCGTGATGGCCCGAATGTGGGTGTGGGGGGAATAAGGGTGAAAGGGGTTAAGGAAAGGAGGAGAAGCGTCAGGGAGATGAGCATATACTCAAATTGTGTGTTTTGGGTTCGAGTAAAACGTCGAGAAAACCTAATCTGCGAATATCCAAAAAAACCCTTTTCTCAACGTCGACTGGGGGGGACTCGAACCACGTCCTTCCAATCCGAGGACAAGCACGCCGTCGCGACGCCACTACGTTTGGTGGATATATTAAGAGGCAGTAGAGAATGTCTTTGATGAGAGTTTGTGCGTTAATTGTTAACCGCGAAGTCCTTTGTTAGAATTTCGATTAATCAGAGAAGATTTGAAC
The DNA here is from genome assembly GCA_949628255.1 of Macrophya alboannulata. Lineage (NCBI taxonomy): Eukaryota > Metazoa > Arthropoda > Insecta > Hymenoptera > Tenthredinidae > Macrophya > Macrophya alboannulata. The sequence continues at coordinate 1,106,788 of OX451211.1, read as the reverse complement.
TTGGGTTAAGGGATGATACAATAAAGTGGTCAAAATTGGTTCTCGATCCTTTCGTTTCGAAAATCTAGAATAAAATTGAAATACAGGAATAAATACAGGGAGAGAAAAAAAAAAAAGGAACCGAAACCAAAGCCTGCAGTGGCTTTTGCATTGGATATTACGAGAGATGGGGGCAGGGGGTAGGGGGAAATCAATCCCTGCATTTCCCTCGGCATGGTAAATCGAAAAAAAAAAGGAAAAAAACGTAGTAAAAAATAAGAGAAGAGAGGGAAAGAGAAAACAAAGAATAAATACAACGCGAGACAATCCCTCATCATCCACAAAGTCCCTCCGAGGCCTCCCATCCCATCCCCCTACGTCCTTACCCGCAAAATCCACCCTCTTTAATACTGCGGTATAATGCGTCCTGTGGAAGGACAGCACACCCCATATCTGGTGCGTATGATGAATAAAGAAGATAAATTATGCACCCTGACTAGAACCCCGGCGCTGTTTACGCTTGTCAAGGGGTGAGACGCGATTTGAGTGGAAAACCCACCGACGGGAATTGGGAGGGTATGGGCAGACGAACACAGTTGTGTCAGTGTTGGCAGTGATGGCGATGCTGATGCTGATGGTGATGGTGATGCTTTTGCTGGTTATGGTGAAACGAAAAACCACAGGAGGCTCCATTAGCGTCAATTGGATGCTCAAGCCGAGCTCCTATCTATGCCCGGCGATTGTCTTTGTTAGAATTTTCGTTACTTACGATTATAATTTGTAACAAGCACAGGCTACGTGTAACTATACGATGTCATAGACACGCTGCAGCATGTAGTTATGAATCCGGTCGTCGGAGCGAGTCGAGCCGTTTTACAAATTCAAAAAAAAATGAAGAAAAAAAATTGTCGGAAAACAAAAGTGTCAACAACAAAGGGTCGGTATCGTTGATTCTGGCAAATATTTGGATGGGACATTTTGAGGCGAGAATTGGCGCCCGTAAAATTCAATTGTTTCGGAGATCTTTGACATTCTGCGCTGAACCACGAGCGTGCGGTTTTCGTATAGAAAAAGAAGACAAAAAAAAATCGAAAAAAATATCTTTTCACCCCAGTGAACTTTTTTCTATCTTCTTTTTTTTTTTTTTTTTTTTGTAACGAAAAGGCAGGATTGTGTTTCACCAATTTACTGTATACCATGATGCTACCACCGTTTCCTCATTCTCTCTTTTTATATATCCATCTTTATATATTCGGCTAAGAAAAGTTTCTTCTTATACCCGGTTTTACCGGCCAACAACTTTACCCTGTACCTATCTACCAACTCTCGGGCAGCTTCGTCTCATCGTTTTAATGTACCTTTAAAATCTGGTACAAAAGTTCCCCCCGTTCCCTTTCGTTCCCCGTTTACCCCGGTTCAGTTTATTCAAACAAAACTGGATACCGATGGTAAAAGTACTTTTACTATACCCCTTGAATGAAAAATACGTGTATTATATGCATGTATGTATGTATCTGCAGTATTGTCAATTTTCATTTTCGCCCTTTTACTCATTGTCAGTCGTATGAACGAGGATTACAAAATCAATTCGACAATTATTGGCGTTCAGCGATATTATACATAGAATCGTCGATGATTGGTTTATAATTTTCGTACGTGTGCTAACCGTGGTTTGTGTATGTAGAGGTTACATCCGCGTACATGTGTATCAATCTATCCATAGTATATGCGCGTGTGTATATCTATGGATGGGTATATTTTCGATGAAATGATCGTCGGTTGCATGTTTCGGGGCGTAGCAATTTCATTTTATAGCTACCAATTTGACGCGAGCCAGAGTTTCGCACGGAAATCGTTAAATTTATCGATCTGATATTATACGCGTTATATAGGGCCTATAGGGTCATCGACTCGAGATTGATTTATCGATTCTTAAACATCATTTTACATTCAACTCAATAATTACCGAACTATTTGTCTATTTCTATTCATTTTTTTCCACCTCATTCATCCAAACGCGAACATCGATCGACGTCGTCTTTTTGCGGTGATTAACCGCGTGCGGGTAATTACATGTCGCGTAAAACACGATCGATATCAGGATTAAAAAAAAAACAAGATTTCCTTTACTATTCCCCCTCCGTTTACCTCCCCAAAGACTCGTTGCCTCAATTTCGGTCGCTGTTTGTCGCTTTTCTTTTTTAACACTCGTCAAAATTTCTTCGATATCATGATTAGATAGCGGCGAACGTGGTTCCAGTTAATCCGCCGCACCGTTCAACGCACAACGGTGTGTATATTGGCATTAACCGAAAATTTGAAAAGGCTAGTTTTACCTCGATGAAAAATTTCGACGGATAATTCCAAAGTGTTCGGAGATTATTCTAATGGTCGATTACATCGAGGTCGGTAAAACTGAACGTTGTGTCCGTGTGTGTGATCAATTTTCCGAGTATAAAAGGGTCATTTTTTCGGCTGCCTGGTATACCAACTCGTTCCATAGGGACCTCGGCCAGCCAGTCGTCGGGTTTTCTCGCGATCAAACTGGAAGCTCACGCGATATCATAATTAAAAGTTGTAAGCACCTCCGCTCGCTCACTCGGGGTTATACGAAATTAGATCGTTTATTGTTGGGAGACAACAACCTAACGATTCTTGAACGCCTGAAAATTATTATACCAACATTATTTACCGCCGAATAAACACGAAATAAAAATCCGGGGATTCTCCAGGGGAAAAGAAACCCACATTGTGCCCGAAAATCACTTTCTAAAGGCCCTCGAACGATCCCTAAACGTTCCGCGATCGAATCGGACCATTTTTCGAACATTTTGCACGCAAAATTTGGCTCTTTGACTTGGCCATAGATTTTCGATACTTTCTTTTTCTAAAAAAACAGAAAAACAACCCCCAGCTGACACGTTCGCAACGGTACCCCGTGTGCAAATTTAAAGTCGTAAACTGTGAGCGATATTTTTGTTCTTTTAAACCACAGCAGATAAATTGTTAAAGTTTTAATGAACATCAGTCGCGGGCGAGTCCTGGACCGCTTAATGAATCGCAGGGTGGTCGGTAGTCGCCGTTATAACTTTGCACAATTTTTTTTTTTCTTTTTTTTTTTGGGTTCATTTGTTCATTTATTTATTTATTTTTCTTTCCGAACGATCGGATCGGATTGTCCTTTTTCTATCGCTACCCCTTTTTCCCCTGTTTAATAAAAGGAGCCTTGCGGTAGGTACGCGCTCACGAATCGCCGGACACTATATCTTATTGTATCCCAGTTGGATGTAGGTATGTTCAGTTGGAACTTTCGACTTGCTGAAGGACCGGAAAAGCTCCGAGAGGTATACCCAGTCGAGCGGATACCCTCGTCCACAAAGCCTGCTCCACTCCTCGTCCCTCCCCCCCCCCCCCCCCCCCCCTCGTACCCATACTCCTGCTGTTGGCTCCTCTCCTCTTTCGCCCAAAGCGTGCTTCATGGTTACGCGAAATTTCTCGTTTGACATCTCAGAAACTTTTAATTAAACGCCCGCTACTGCTGCTGCTGCTGCTGCTGCTGTTGCCGTTGCTGCTGCTGCTCTTCATGCTGATACTACCACCAGGACCAGTCCTGATGGTAGATTGTGTCGCTTTTCTGTCGGGAGGAATCCTCGATTATATATCGCGGACATTTGGCAGAGCAATAATCGGCTGACGAGGGTTTAAAAAACGGAAGGACTTCGTTTTTTATGAGTCGGAGAGTTTCTTCCTTTTTTGATTCTTTTTTTTTTCTCTCTTCGTCAGGAACATTTGTTTAGTTTTAGGGTCCGATACGCGACAGGCGTGATGGCGAATGTAATTTATTTAAGTTTCATGTTAATCCACCTATGCCGCGAGGTAATTAACCCGGGATTCAATTCTCGTCCGATTAATTAACGACCCTTACTCCCCGAAAAAAAAGAAAAAAAAAAAAGAAAAAAAAAAAAAACGGGGGGTGTGAGAAATTGAAAAAAATACCGTCGCGATTAGCAGCACGTTTCGAACGGTATAGGTTGCCTGCGGTAGCCGCGGGAATGAACCAGGAGAGTTGTAACGCGGACTGTGGGGTGGTGGTTGTCCATTACGAAATGGGATCGGCCTCATTTTTCAACGGCTATCTCGTGTCTCCGAGGTTCCCATGCTCCGCGGTTCTCGGTCACATCTTTCTGCGGGGTTTGGGGGTTGCCGGCTATCCACGATCATCGCATCGCTACTTCGGCAAACCGCCATTTTACACACCTGGGCTTTTCTGCAGCGAACCTTCGAAACCCTGAAACCCGAAACCTCGACCCCCCCAACCCCCCGGGTTACGGAAAAGGATGAATACTTTTATTTATGGACCTTACCCGATCGGAATTGTTCACAAAGATATAAATATTCCTGTTCCTATAAACTCCATTCGCACAAAAGAAAACCACCGGATATATATTCTTACTTCACGCTACGGTCAGATGAAATATTTCCATCATAGTGCTCGTCGAAATCCCTCGATTTAATCGGTCGATGATTTTTCTCGTTCCAATTTGACCCACACTTCGAATAAATCCAATCTCTGACTTAAGCTGCTCGTAGTAACACTCGGATGCTCACCCACATCGACCAGCGAGTAAAAGTACCACGTCAGGATACGCGTAGGGGATATAAAGCTCAAAGTAAAAGCCTTTTTTTTCCGAGAAGCGTAGGTACGCAAAGGTGGAGAAGAGAATTAAACAAAACTGTGCCTAAGAGAGAGAGAGTTGGGGTTGGTTTTAAAATAGGGCGGCTCGAGGGCCGAGAAGATACATATTTTTATACTAAAAGAGTAAAACGAGACGTGAAATAAAGAGAACGAACGCCGGTGGGTGCAGGGTGAGTGAGTTTAATCGAGGAGGAACCAGCAGCTCTCGCCCTCGTCATTTCCGTTTTTATCGAAGGTGGGTTATAGGTACAGCCGCATGGGTAGAGAGAGAAATGAATGGTTCAGAGGAGGTTTCAACGGAGAGTATATAGATATAGATTCATATACGGGTATATACGTATCTATACAGTTATCTGCATCGATGTGTACGTGTCTTTTCGGGTGGTTGGTGTGCGCGGTAGAGACTCGCGACATTTTTTTCCTCCACGTTATCTTCCCGGGCCCCTCTTTCCGCCTCCTCATACCACCCCGGGGTTCAGGGAGAATCGAGATGATCAACTCAGCCGGGGGGAGAATCACCGAGACCTTCCTTCCTTCCTTCCTTATTCTCATCTTTCGACTTCCCTTTCGCTCTCTGACTTTGCGAAATGAATCTCACCGGGACCCATGAAAATCGGGCAATATTTAACACCGATTTTTATGGCATCAGATCGATTGAGTAGCCAATCAGGTGTGATGATATTACCGTTTCATTATACGATTTATTTTCTTCTTCTTCTTCTTCTTCTTCTTCTTCTTTCGCTTCTTTTTCTTTTTTTCTTACGTGGATGTAATTCCTACTCTATACACGGTTATCGGATATATATATCCGGCTCTCCATCTCCACTCTGTATTAAGACGGTCCAAAGAAAGGCCTGAAGTGCCAAACTGATTACTGACCATTTTTCTTCAGTCTCTAAACGGGAATCGATCGGTTTTTCGAAACGATAAAAGTGGGTACGTTTAATTTTTTGATACCATTACGATCTGTTCGCATAATTATCTGCTTGGGTAGATTGAAACGTGTCGAGAGATGGAACGAGAGTGATAAATTTGCAGCGTCCATCCGCACCTATTTCGTTAGCAATTAAGAAATACTGTGAACCAGTTGGCGCGCCCATCAACGTTCAGGATTAATTAATGACTGTACGTTTACGCTTGAAACCTCCGCGTTGGTTGCCGCGGCGCGGGCGTCTTTCAATTAATAATTAACCATCAACCTGCAGGGCTGACTTAACGGGAATCGCTTACTTACAATTACCTACCCCCTTTCGCAGTTAGCTACTTAAAGGTTATAAAATTTTAACCGAAAGTGCGTTACAGGGTACCTGTAATAAGAGGGCGGAGAAGGCGATATTCGTATACCCCCAAAAACTCGATTCAAATTCAAATTCGAATTCAAATTTGAATTCAAATTCAAACTCCCAAACGCCACGCCGTTCTCCCTCGGCCTCGAGACCGCACGAGGCTTAACATTTTTCTCAAGGGGATTCCCAGGGCGAAATGCACGTTTTATGATAATCTCACGGCACTGTACCCCACGTATATACGTACCTTGCTGCGGGACTTGCCACAGCGACAAACGCTTATAAATTTATTTTTCCTCTCTCTCTCTTTTTCGTGTAGAAATAGAAAAAAAAAACAGAAAGAAAGGAAGGGAGTGTGGATATATTTTCTCTTTGCCAAACTTTTGACCATGCCTCTCTCTCTCTCTCTCTCTCTCTCATCCTATTGTCTTGACATCGCGATTAACCGAACCTCGCGGAGTATACCTACCTCGAACTTGAGCCGCAGGATCTCACCACTGTGTTTCAGTGTTCATCCCTTTCCTGACCTCAAACCTCCGAACCCCCGGCAAAGATATCTCGGGGCGGTTTTTGCCCCGCATGAAAATCGTGGTGCAAATCCGCAGAGAGCCCTGCCCCACCGTCACCTTGGAGTCTAGAATCCAGAATCTTAAACCCAGTTTATAACGACTTCATCAGAGAGATCCGCTCCGACCGCAAAATGTGCCTAAGACAAGACCCCGCAGCCGAGAATCAAGGATATTTTTGTAACGCTGCAGTGTAATGAATATTTTTCACGCTTGAGGTTTAATCCCAAACTCCGTTGGCTCGGATATGCACACAAACAACCGTTTCCTCATTTGACTCAATTTAATACTAAATGGACTCGATTAAACTGCACGTCGTGACTCACCGGTTTCGGGATTAATTGTGTAATTTACTCTCGGCTTGATGTGCGAAGAAGATGTTTATACCGTTCTTTAAAAATTCTGAAGAAACGGATATTGTAGATACGTAGATATTTTTTCCATCGCATAGAGAATTTTCCTCGACAAAAAAAAAAAAAGATATGAGAAGACACTTTTTCGGTTCGGGATGTTACAGGTATAATATACGGATAAAACGAAGGACCGAACGGAGACACACGTAAGACTGGAATCGATATTCTCTGTGCCTACGCAATTTCGTTGCTGCTCGATCCTTCCCGCGCCTTTTCCTCTCACCTCCCTCCTCTCCTTTCGCAACCTCGTCACTCTCTCTTTCTCTCATCTCTAATCGCTTCGCGAAATTCAATTTCGTTGTACCGACAGGAACCGCGCCGGGCGGTTGTCACGTAGGAATTTACCCCGTCGTTAAGTATCGACGGCATTAATGACTCCACGGATTAAGAATCACTAATTGAAAATACGCAAGGTCCTTAGGAATTCTGATCACCTCGCCCACCGACGACCTATACACGCAGTTTCCATCACCGTAAAAGAAAAGAAAAACAAACCCCTAAAAATCTTCGAGTGATGAACGTATCCGTTGCGATATTTCGTTGATGAAAAGTTGCCGCATGGACTGAGATACGGGGATTATTAACCGTGTTCAGGATATGTCCCAACGTCGACGAGTCCGGAGTAAATTTTCAGTATCAAAGTACAAAGCGACTCTACCTAATTTAATAACTGTATAAACTTGGTTAGGTAGCAACCTTTCCAACAATCCCCAGGGCAGCCGAAAGCTCGTGGGTTATCTATTCACCGTGATCAATTAGCGGTTATTTATTGCCATAAAACGTGTTTAACGGTCGTTTGTTTAACGGAAAACCAGCTCTCCAGGCTATTAGGAGCGATAACTCTATGAGCATGGGCCTCCTGGAACTGGACTGAACTAGCACAGCGCGTAGGTATCACTTTTCTTCGGTATTATCCGTAAGGCAGACCAGCGGACGCTTTGTGTCGGTTGGACTGTCGTAAAAAATATCAAGGGTCCATTCCCTCCCTTATTTCTGATCCTTCCTTACTCCGCCCTTTTCAAAGTTGCAGGGATATCCCCCTTGGAACGTGTCGTTAATAACCTGTCCACAATGAAAATAATTCATCTCCGAAGATCCTTTGGACTGAATTTTTTTCGCATAAGGATCTCTCGCTCCCCCTCGCTCTCGTCTTGTTGTTTTTATTTTTTGAGGATCGTGACCGTGCCTCGTCGAAGATATTTTCGAACATCGATAGATTGAAGAGATCGGGGGACTACTTACCGAACACTCTGCCAGCCCCTACAGCTCGAACTACGATCCAGATCAAACAGGCATAAATAAGTTGTCCACTTTTACAGACATCCATGTCGAAGATCGAGTTTGTTTGTTTCATTTGTTTAACCGTATCTTTGGAATCACTGATCTAAATGAATACCGATTAACCGCACAGAACAACCCCCGATGTTACGCAGGGTGGGTATCGAGGCGTCCAGATTCATCGGTCATTAAACGAGCCAAGGATCTAGCTTTGCCATTCATCATTCATCAGGGAGAACTTTTCATATCAACAGTATCAAGTCTTCATTTCAAACGTCCGGCCTCGGTGTCAGTTATTCGATAATCACATTTTTATCTGCTCGTTGAAACACGGCCTGTGATTCATCCGGAGCTATCGCACTCGCATCCGCATCACCGAATGATAATAAACCGAAGAAACTATCCGACTGATTTCTTGACGTGGAGAATTTTTCTTAAATTTTTTCCACCTATCCTAAAATTGACCGTTTAACTCAAATACGATATCCCATTAGTAGATCGATTAGTTATGTACGACGAAACGACACCGAGGAGACAAAATTAGCCAAACTGACGATCAGACGATCATAATTGATTCGATGTAGCACAACACACTTACTGTAACACTGATTCTATACATTTATAAGAATTTTTCATTGAAATTAAGATATTTTTTTTTTTTTTTTTTGGTTAACTATATTAACGACGACGACGACGATGACGACGACGACCACGAGGACACTTACACTTTAATTAAAAATTTTTTTCATTTAACATACGATAAATCTCTCAAATAAATCACGACTACTGAATTAATTGGAACAGCTCTTCAGGCATGGTTATTCGTCAACGGTTACCAACACTCACTCGGCTTTCCCGCTACGAATTTGATCGGTTGAATTTTTTGTAGATTGATCAAGCCATGAGACAGCTGAGTATTTAGAACGTCGGATATTTAATCGATCAAAGAAATGTCGGTAAACTACTGCAGCTGCAGATGATAAATTTTATCCACCGGAGCCAAACGATACCACGACATTTTTCAAGGACAGAATCTCGGCGGCATTATCTTCCATTTGTACTCTGGACCTTGGACATTGACTTTATACTATTCGGGTTTGAGTTCGGTGTCATCATTTGCCATTGGACTGTCATGGACCGATCGGTCTTTCACTTCACTTGATGACGGACTGGCCATGGGTCGGTAGTGTTTTAGGCTGAAATTAATCTTCGGCTATTACCGCCAGGTCAACTCCCGTTTAAACGACGTTTAACCAAGGTCGCACATCAAGGCTTTCCGCGGCGATGCGCGTCCCGCAGAATCACGACTCACACTGGCGGGCCATCGAGCGTCAGGAATACCCTGACTACCCCCACCGTCTACGGTTCGCGAACTACCCCTTCCGTCTGCGAGTCCTTACCAGACCAATAGCGCACGCGTCGATGGTACAGATTCACAAGGATGGTCCTAGAAAACAAAAAATAATCGAAAATTTTTAGATTTCTGGATTCTCACGGGGTGAGAATGGATTCTTTCGGTCATTTTGGGGCTCGCTCGAACTGTCCAAAGTCCGGTTTTCGCGACGATGAAATGACGAAAGATCGAGAAATGCTTTTGTCAATTTCGACGGTTTCGAGCTGCACGGATTTGCCGATTGATAAAGTTGTGATAAAATATATTTACTCCTCGTATATACGATCCTAAACCCTCAGGAGTAAGGTTTGAAAATTAATAACTCCCACTGGCAATATCTTCTCTGTCCGATTCGCAGTTCGTAAACCCATCCGAAGAGCTCGAGAAGAGAAGAGAAGAGAAGAGAAGAGAGGCAAAGTGAAGAGAAGAGAAGAGGAGAGGTGATGAGAAGAGGGAAGAGGAAAGAGGGAAGAGCGGGCTCTGAATCGTTGGTAAATTATTAAACGAGTAACGTTGCTGCGTTGGTCTCTACAAGGCAGCTATATCTATACAGAAAGTCAGTGAGCCACGAGGCGCAAAGGTATAACATCATTTCATTGCCGCCATTCCGAACTCTACTAAAGTGGAATGAAGATTCTTCTGATTTCCGCTCAACTCGCTGATCTTCCGGGATCCCAAAGGATGCGTTTTATCCACCCCTCGGTGGGCATCGGTGTAGTTCGACATTTGGAACGATATGGGATACCGATGTGCGTCAGAGGCGATAAATTTCATTCCTCGATTTTATTCATTCTCGATCACGATGATTATGTTTAACTGGAAAATTCAACACCCAATACCTTCGGTGTGGTAGCACACTTTCGAATCACTGGACCAACCGACATATACGACGACGGTGTGTCGATACAGGTGATGAAAATTTTCTCAACTCGTATATATCTGCGGGAGAGGTGAGAAAGAGAAAGAGAAGGAGAGGTGAGATAGGCGATAACATATCGTAAACGATATTCGAAAGAGATTCGGCAATTTCACGTCGACGATACGTATATAATATACGATTGACAATAACCATCGCGTGATACAGACGTTCCTTCTCTTCCTGACTTCTTCTTCTTCCTTCCTCCCTTCTTTCCTTCCCACGTCAGAATCGGAATGAAATATCATTCCGACTGGCTCTATACGTCATATTAACACCGATCTATATATACCGTAACCGATATGCAGAAATCTTTCTCCTCGATAATCCTATATCGACGACGCGACGCTTTACTTGAGGGAAACGATCCAATGTGCCATTTTTATGATACTCGACGCACAGGGAGGTGAGTATACTCCACGAATCTTGAAAGAATACGAATGTGCCTGGGCTGATGGTGTTTCCATTCTGATCTAATTTAGTGAAGGCATTATTTCCATTCCATGGGATGAGATATACCACATCATGAAATGCTGGGAAATATGTAGAGAATGGTTAGCAATGCTCTTGGGCTGATGGTGAGCAAGTCCTCGACTGGTTTCACGGTGGCTTTTGAGTATGGTTGCGGTTTTCCACGAAGAGCAAACGGTCCAGAGCCCCAGTCCAGCGGTGGATAGAACATTGTGGGCTACGGGACGCACTCTCACGGGGGTTAAGCCTTCATTTTACATTCAAGGCATCGTAAGCCGTCCCAGGAACAGGCAATGGACAATCGTCTTAGTGCGTGCGAGCCGAACGTGAACCCTCGAAGCTCCTGTTCGCTTAACTCTAAGTGAAAACCCAGCCTATATCTTGCGCGGGATGTATGTCCGCATACGAAGACGGAGGACTCAGGGTTTGGAAAAAATAAAAAAAATCTTTAGACTTAGATCTGCGACAGCTTGTTCGCGATTTTTTTTTTTTTTTTTTACAAGGGTGATACGGATCTTTAAGAAAAAATATGAGAAATTTGGCTTTCCTTTTGGGAGAATGAGCAAGGGAGGAAATTCTCTGGCTCTTTGAATATTATGACTATTTTCCGATGACGAAGAAACATTTTCTCCCATCTCTAATGGGGGGAGTGAAGTATTTGAGGAAATAGATTTGAATGAAAACGCGCTGTGTACATCCGTGTAATTGCATTGCTACGCTTTAACGATCTCAAACGTCTCTCTCTACCTCCCTATATCTCTCTCTCTCTCTCGCTTACTCTCTCACCTCGAAACTCGGGAGTCCACCACCCTCCACGTGGGGGGTGCCTATATTTTGCGTGTAATTTCCAAGTTTACGACGCCATTACCATTCGTCCCTCGCGACCATAGCGCGGCTACCAAAAGCCAAGGTGACCCGCGCGCGTTTCACCCTGTATATACCGGAAACTCTCCTCTGCTACGTTACCGTGCGCCGTATATATACCTACAACCTCGCTACCTCATCCCGTTATTCCCTCCTCCCTCTTTCCTCTTTCCTCTTTCCTCTTTTATCGAATCAAGGGTCCTTGCACGCGCTCGCGACCTTCTCTCATCCTAATTTCACCGAGCCAGGATTTATCGAAGTTACAATTTTCCTCGGACAAACTTTCGCCGACTTGCTTTTCCCCATGTAAAACGATGCCTCATCATTTTATACACCAACCTCCCCCCCCCCCCCACCTCTGCCCTGGACGATTCAAAAAAACTTCCGGTCGAAAAAACTTACGATACCGAGTCAACATTCTCCTGCCAAAATCAAAAAGAGAAAACAGAAAATTGTAAGAATGAAACAAAAAAATATATTCCTATACGGTTTTGAAACACTTCAATAGAGTAAAGATTAATCTTTTTAATGTACTTGGCCTGAGACTCTACCGAGTCTCTTGACCGGAATAAAATTCTAACCGATTTTTTCTTTGAAGAGATATTTTTTTCCGATTTTTCCGTTGTTAATGTTCTCTTAATCTTTCTTCTCGTATTTTTGAAAATTTCAGTCAAGAAAAGTTCCGAAACAGATAAGGAAATAAGCGAAAAAAAAAGGAGGAAAAAAAAACCTTGAGCAAAGTGGAATTCAGTGTTTCGGTATATCGCGTAAACCGACCAAGTTGGCCCCAGGATTTCACACCGATATGCCAAAACAGCTGTGACGCCATTACATTCCGAGTTATTTTGCCTTTCCACCGACTTAAAAACCGCTTAACTTTGCATAATTCGTTTCGAATCTTCCCGCTACCGGGCGCGACGCGACGCGGCTGCGATGCAGGTATACTCTAACTACTTTCCTACCTATACCAGCAAAACCAGGGGGCGTTGTTTCTCGGAGACAAAACTAACTCGCCCGAGAGATAATAAAAAAAACGAAGAGAAAAATTTTTTCAAACACAAAAGCACGAAAAAAAATAAAATAAAGTTAAACGGTACGGAACAAAAAATATTACAAAACAAAATGAGAAAGTGGAAAACGCCAGCTCTGCAGCGAGCACGTAGCTTGTTCTCAAGGGGGTAAGTAGATATGGTATATACATACGTGTATGTACATTAACTTTTTGTTTGTATATTTTTATTTTTTTTTTTGTTCTGTTTGTATTTTTGAATTTTTAATAAATATATTTTATAACAAAAAGTTAAAGGTAAGGCGAGGTTAATATATGGAAAGGTATACGTACTAGGGTATATACCTTCAATTACTTTCATACGATCTACGCCCCCGAAGGCGTACAAAATTTAAACAAATATGAATATCGAAGTATTTATTTATTCGCAAATATGAGATTAATTGAAAATACAGATGATAAAGTAGATATAAAAATTAAATAAATAAACGCAAAACACACAAATTTTATTTATTTATTTATTTTTTTTTTTTTGAAAATTCATATTTGAGAATTTAGCGCCCAACTCTGATCCTCCATTCAATTAATTTCTATGTAACCAATTATTATACATATATACACATACCTGTATGTACAGGAAGTTGATATTATTGAAAGACAGGTGAAATAATATTATAATTTTGAGAGAAAAAAAATAAGGAAACACTGCAAAATGGTTATTCTGTTGAAAAACAAAAACAAAAAAATACGTAAAAGTAACAAAATATATATTTACTGATATATTCTTTCAAGGAAGAAGGTATATTCATGAAACGATTGAGGAGCGCGCGGGTATGAGAACGAAAATTGGTAAAATAAAATTCTCGAAATATTCCCTGCAGCTGTGAAGAAGAGAAGAGTAAAAAAAAACATTCGAAAAAGGAGAAAGAAAAGCAGAAAGAAAAACGAAACGAGACGAAACGAAAAACAAGAAAAAAAATTGCAAAAAAAAAATGAAAGAAAAAAAAAAAAACGGGAGATACGTAACCAGCTAACAATTCGCGCGATACCATATACATTGAACGCCTCACCGCTCCGTTATCCGCATCCTTTTAGTTCTTCAGATTCTTTTTCGACGATTAAAACCGTCCTTCGACCTACGTATACCTAGCCTACCCTACCCTACCCTACCGTACCCTACCCCATAACCCACACCCCGTGTCCCAACAAACCCCGCGGTTCCACAGGTTTCAAACAAGACAATTACGAAAGGGTGCGATTGCCCGCCGCTTTATTTGCATACGCTACCCATCTTTCTTCCCATCTCACTTACTCCTACGAACACTATCGTATAAACCTCTCTTTTCCACACCCCTGTTCGTTCGAAACCCGGAGTCAAGTGAGCCATTGCAATTGGTTAGACCAAATTACGCTATGCTCAATGAGTACGACGACCCATATTATACATATAGCTGCAGGATTTTTTTTTTCTCATTTACGATGTTGAGTAAAAAAAAAAGGAGCAAAATCATTAATATCCCGTGTCCTATATTTTCGACTTTACCGTTTCACACCGATTTCGAAAATCGGTGATATCGGTAAAGAGACGCGACCGATTCGCGAAAACCGATTTCGGTTTTTTCTTTGTTCTTTCATTTATCAAATTTTTATCCACCGATCCTCACGAGTCAACGTACCCATTGCCCTCCGAAACAGACGTAACGAGATATATACGTAGTACAGCTAAACTCGATTCCAACCTGGTTTAATTTAAAGGTCAGAGAGTTTTACTGCTGTTTGGTAACTCGGCTAATTTTATAACATTTAACCGCGTTATTTTAGTCTCTATACGTTTAATCTACCGTGGTATAAATGCATATATGTATATATACGGTACATCGAAAGGTACGAAACCATCTCCAGGATTTCAGAATTTCAAAATGCTCCATACCTAATATGCAGTTATTAATTATCCACTGACGATCGTTTCGCAGGAAAAAGAATAGTTCAGTGCATCCTAATTGCAGATTCCTTTTTTTTTTTTCCTCAAGAAAAGATCGAGGAATAGAAATGGGGGTTGCAAAAAAAAAGGACAGAGGGAAACGAAGAGAGACAGCGGAGAGAAGAAAAATATATAAGGGCTGAGAGAAAAAGAAAAAAAAAGGGCCATGGGGAAGGGGGGAAACGCGGGGATTTCGTGAGGCAAGAAACTTTGTATGGGTCCGTGATAAATTCGATACGAGATTGAAAGAAGTGAGTATTATAGGGTATAGCGGGGTGGCATTTTTCTGTAAAATCTTTCGCGTTTCTTGAGCGAGTGAGAAAAGGACAGGGGGTGGGTCTGTAGGGGGGGCTTTTGAAATCTTTCAAGTGTATAATTCTCCTATCGAAACTCATTTCTGCGTTTAATTTTGCGGAAGTCGATGCCGATCTTAAGCGGCTTACCCCAAGAATTTTTCGTTTCTTTTTTTTTTCTTCTTTCTCTTTTCAATTTTTTTATTTTGTTATTTACCTTCTATAACATTTCAAGGACGGTATTTCAAGTTTATTTATTTCCCTTAAAGGTATCGGAGGACTGGTATGTAATAGGGCCGGTAAAAGGACAGACAAACTTTTGTCACGTGACAATAAAAAAGCACTTCAAAAATATCTACACCGAATAGAATGAACGATGTGTGTAAACTTTACCACGTATCAAAGTTGAAACAATTCTTAGTCAGTTTACACCCCTATGACCTTTTGGAATAACCTCAGGGACGATATTCGAGTCCCAGATTCGATATTTTTCCCGCGTCTTTTTTCTTCAGAATAATAAATTCGCTTCTATCTCCGTTTTTAGTCCAGAAATTTTCCATTTTGGGGTCAGATTCGTGATCAGCAAACTCAAAAACCCCCAGAATTGTGCCTCTTTCTCCTTTCCCCGTAGTTTCCAATTCAAAACGTTCATTTTTCAAACAAGAATAACGGTTTTTCCCGCCTAATAACATAACCTAAAACTCTGCGAAGCGGTATGAAACGGTTGATGTTATTCCAGGCGACTTGGAGGGCGTGTCTCGGTGTTTACACGGGTTCTGGGATGCTGATTGTCAGCCGCTAAACCGTACTTAATTAAACTAGCTCCGGTGTTATCGGTACAATATGGCGGACGTCTTCTTGGAGTTGATCGCGTCGCCCGGCATATTCCCTGTGATAAGTTAGGTCAGGATGGGGTCAACTCTAAGCCCGTCTTAGAATAACTGACTGACTTCGGAAGGGTTCTTGGCTGACGAATGGCAAACAACAGACATTCGAACTTGCCCACAAACAGCATGACAATTTAATTAATAACAAATCCCGCGGTCGTTACAGCAACAAATTATCCAATCGCACTGATTTCCTGTATGCGAGGTATCGTTGCATGGTCTCATTTCGCCGAAATACGAGAGAGACACGTATATCTGTACCGTGAGTAATTTGCAGTCTCGAAGAGCTGCAGTGCAACCCCTTGAGGCTGCCCGTG
The DNA here is from genome assembly GCA_949628255.1 of Macrophya alboannulata. NCBI lineage: Eukaryota > Metazoa > Arthropoda > Insecta > Hymenoptera > Tenthredinidae > Macrophya > Macrophya alboannulata. The sequence continues at coordinate 1,090,439 of OX451211.1, read as the reverse complement.
CCCTGAGAGAGGTTCATTCAGCTGCCACACTGAAAGTAACAAGACCTTGCCAAATAACAATAAAACTTTTAGGTGAGCAACCAGCAGCAGCTCCACCTCGCTTTCTTGGATAAAGAAAGATCCCGCTCGCTGTGGATAATGGAGACCAAGAATACCATAGAATTCGCTAGGATTTCACCAGGATTCTTCCAGGTGGTGAGTACGGAGTGACCCTATACCCGGCACCCAGCTACCAGCTACCCCGTTAATGGCGATTCGTTGCCAGCTCCTCTTCTTATTCCAAGTCTTATTTCTTCTATTTTACCTCTTAAAGATCCTGTTGCACTTTACGTATCATCGAGTATACGTGCGCGCGCCACTGTTGTATCGAACCCCCCGGCTCTCGACGATATATATATAAATACGTGTCATTCCCTCTCACCCTCGTCGCTATATACCTACCTTCATACATGAAGAGAAAAGACATTAATAGACTAGCTAATGGTCTCCAAAAAAAGGAATCAAACGTCTTACAAAAGCGGGGAAGACATTCTTCAGTATCCTATTCGCTGTCAGATCTATACTATATTCTCTCGCATCACTTTTCCAAACGATAAATCCCACTTTTCTATCGATAAACTGTTTCGCGATGTTCAAGCAGCGAGACTGAAGGCCCAGTTTGTTGCCGTATCAAGAAAGTGGGAATTGAAATTGTCAGAAACTGCGATTAGACTATGTTCACTTGCTTTTTGCAATAACTTTATATACCGTTCAAAAATTCTGATTACACAAAGCTTTTCGCTTCGAATTCTTCATAGGAACGAGATCTGAGATGCTGATGAAGGCATTTCGGTTTTTGAAGAATGTCGGAGGATTTCCTCGGGGCTGTATATATACGCGGCTATTTTGGTGTATCAAAAGAGGCATCGTTTGGTATAAAAAAAGAAGTGAGAAAAAGAAAGAGAGAGAGAGAGTAAGAGTGATGGGGCATCAAGGTAGTAAAATATACGATCAGTATAAAAATGGAAGATCGGACAAACCCTCGACGGTTGAGAATTGATTCAGTGAGCCCAGAGGCAGAACAGGATGTATAAATTTGACGCGTGATAGGGACAACAGTTAGGGAGCTGAGCAACACAGTAGAAAAATTTTGGTACCGTGAGCAAGGTAAATTCGAGGATTATTGTTATTATCATTCTTTGTCTTTTCTTCCTCTGTTTCCAGTTTTTTCTTTTCTTCTTCTTCTTCTTCTTCTTCTTCTTCTTCTTCTTCAATATTCATCTTTCAGAGTCGCGAGCACTGCCGAGAAAAGACATTTGTTCCGAACAAATGGGGAACCAGCTCTCGCGCTTTGTACAGGTATATTTGATATATTTTAATCCAATACAAAACTACCCTCTTGCAGCGAACATCTGAGAGAACGAATCGTATCTGCCAATGGACTTGTATGATGCCAACATTTTCATATTTATATATGGCCAGGAGCACACACCTTTCTGCAGGCCATAAAATTTAAATATCAGCCTCCGGAGGCTCGTATCGACTCTCCTGATATCATGGACCTCGTGGATGCTTTCACTGACCCGGATCAAAGAGTAGAGGCTGTGAATCTTGTAGTATAATATTTTACGTCGCTGAATATTATACCTACCTATCCCACAGTCTCGAATATCGTCCGACTAAATCCTCCGGTATAAAAGAATCGGGAAACTAGCTTAAACGTACAGTTTTACTGGACCATGGTCTGACTCCGGGGTCGAACGGAGCCACCAAACCCAAACATTTTCAGTGAGCTGCATCGAGCGAAGTATTGCAACGATCGTGAAGAAAGAGGTTTGGTCCTGCAGGGGGTGGAAAAACCTTTTAGCTCTGTTACAACTTTTGACCAAGTTTCGCGAAATCGGAAACTGAAGCAAAATAGGGGTTTTATTTTTGTTGAAATACTTTCAGAGGATGCACATCCACGTTGGAATCTGAGGCAACGATATCGGGTTCACGTGCAGGGATCAGTTCGAATTATTTGCGTAAGACAATTTTTATACAGATCATTTGTTACGACGAATCTAATATATTTTCGCCGGGATAAGATTCCGAGATTTTGACACCGAGACCAGGAAACTACTGCAGTAATCAAGTGGGGAAAGCTTCTGGAATACTTTGGGAAACTCGTTCGAAGTATGCTTCAACTATACCTACTACAGTGGAAAGTTTCACTGAACCACAGTATAAACATCGAGTAATTTGGCAGATAGGTATGTACATACATACGTAGTATGTACGTACAGGTATATGTATGTACTGAATTACGAGTTTACGATCGGCCCAATTTATTACCCGGATCACTTATCAATCACCTATTTTAACGGACGGTATAGTTCGACACGTGTCGTACAACCGGCGATTCAAATTAACCTGTCAAACCTATCAAATGACATTGAGCAATCTTCCGTACGGTATGCTGAAATATGACTGAACCAGCTCGTTCCAAAACCACCTCAACCTCAACCTAAACCTAAACCTGAACCTCAAACCTCAACGATATTCAGTGTGACGACGAACAAACAGGTCAGTCCTGACAGTTCCGAGGATATTCAACTTCCTTAGATAATCTTTAATCGAAAGATCACGAACAGATGTTCAGCGTTATTGATGCATCAATCACATGGGTGTAATCAACGATCCTCAAAGACTCGACAACTTACACTGAGAGAATAAAATTGAAAATAAACGAATAAACATAGTCGGATGTAATCAGAAATGTGTCTTTCAAATTTGAACGTATATTCGTTATTTGAAATATTTGGTAGAGAGATTTTTGGTCGCGTCAAAGATCGTCTTGTACGATTTGAACCAACGGCATTTCCTCTGTCGCGTGAGAGTTGACAATCTTAGGGTATAAAACGAGCTCCCGTCGACCACTCTCATTGCTTATCTTAATCGGTGCTCAGGGACGACGGACGTGGAAGAACTGGACTAGCAATTGTCTCCCCGATTGTCTTCCACGATTTCGAAAAAACAACGGCTAGCCTGCTTATCCTAATAGATCGTTTCGTGTTCCCAAAGATTTATTTCACCGGCCGTTGATATAGCTGCTATAAGTAAGATACAGTATCCGGTTTTAATACCAAGATTCTCACCTTATCTAAAGTCCCGGATCTAATCGATCCAATTTTTTTTTTTTTTTTTATGAATAAATAACTATCGTCTTTCTCTATTTTTGTCAAAATCTACTCACAAAATTCTCGACGATATTATCCCCCTAAAACCACCGGCTGAGTTTTCATTCAACAATCGGATCAGTGGTTCAAAGGGATCGAAGAGTAAAGGAAACGTAATGGGAATGGTAAAAGGGAAAAAGGAATTAACAAAAGTAACGAAAAGGCATGAGCCCGTCCATAATCCAAAGGGTTCAGATCCTCTCAATGTGACTTCATGCTCGGAATTAGTAACCTTTCATCAACCAGCCCCCCCTCCCTCGAGGGTCATTTACTACCTTGAAATAATCAATCCCTCAGGAATTCTCTCAAGGGTTATGCAAGGTGTTGAAAGCGAGGTGGCTGCCACTGTAGTAAACTTGGCCGATGTGACTTCTAGCACAATACTGCACCAGGTAGCTGTATATAGGATATACTCGCGTAGGTAGGTAACTATAAATGCAAATTGAAAGCCAAAGCTAATATTGATTGTGAATAAAGTTGAGCAAACTTTAATCTTTGCTTGGGTTCCCCGGGCCCCCCCCACCGCCGTCCTTCCGCAATCCTCCTATATACTGTTAACCTTCACTACTTGTGTATAGACGTAGGGTATCGTGTGGGAGCCTGGCTGGTGGTTAGGGTTCGTTCTTAGAAACACTCGACAGTAAACATCCCCTGTACACATAACATCGGCTACCAGCAATGCCACTCGGTTTTGGCCGACCCGGTTGCCCTTTGCGGGTTAAATTGACCCATGATTGATGAGCCGAAGACCCTCTTTAATTGCTTGCTCAACTGATTATATGCTAATTAGTTGATAAACGTAGTGACCTGTAGTCTACGTCTTATACATCGTCAACAATCTTTAAGGAATTCAATGCTATCCATTGTCACTCAAAGAGTTTGAAACTGTCGCGCCTAAAATATGCAACCGAAGTTACACCACGTTTTAGGTTGGCAATGCCGATCTTTAAGGCCGTCGCGATCGAGTTGACGTGGCATTGCCAACTTAAAACGTGGCGTAACTTCGGTTGCCTATTTTAGGTGCGACAGTTTTGAGTTCGTTGGGTGTACATCTCCTCCTCTTCTACTACGTTCGTTTATGTTATAATTTTTTTATACACTCTTCATACACCTGCGATTTCTCACTTAACTTGACCATGTTCGTAATCTTTCGAGTTTTATCTCTAAGAAGCAGGGACAGTTCTCTTCTTCTTTGACCAGTTTTACTGTTCTGAAGACAAACAGGAACCCCTTTCAGTCCTGATAAAGTTCAGAGTTTGAACCTGACTTTATCACTCGATAATCGACTGGTTTGTTTTAATAACGTCGAGGTGTGACGTTCTCTATCGCCATCTATCTAAGTTTGGTAATTAAAAATCGGTAGTTTAAAGAAAATCTGTTGTAAAAAAAAGAAAAGGGTAATTGTAAGACTGTTTTAGTGTACGTAAATGTGACTCGAAACTGTCTTCTTTCTCACACAAATGAAACTACTGAACTACGAGGCTAGGTTTATCGATTATAGTAGAGCTATAAGTGATGTTCTCGGAGACGATCAGAACTCCTAAAGTTTAGATTAAATTAAATTACGCTAAGATTTTGCAGAGGAGAAAATTCCCATCGCTCAGAATCGATTCGAATTAGTCCGAATTACGGTTATTTTTAGTCGTACATTTCCCGATCAGTTTTCAGACACGATCGTTGGAAAACGGAGTGCCTTATACATTCGTCATCGCAGAAAACGTCTCAAACCATATAAGGAGCACGTTTTGGCACCTGAAGAGTTTCAAGAGTTTTTTTTCATCATTTTTATTTCTCCTACTCTTCTCTCTTTCTTTCTCTCCATAATCTCTCGGTTCAAATAACGGAAAAGGACACCCGTGATTTCAGCTGTTTTCGAAAGCTGCGAGAGAATTGCTATACATGAACTTTTGCAGGAAAGCTAAGCTCTGATTACACCCCGCGGCAAGAACGGCTTGAATTTTGAAAACCGTAGTATTCCATCAGCTGAAAATCTTCTCTCCAAAGTAAATTCAAACTTCCTGCGGTATATGAGTTTTAAACTCGGACGTTCATTTAATTTTTTCTTCCCCAATGGTAATATTCCTGATTTTACTTTACTTCTGGTTTTTTCTGAGATCCGCAGGGTTGAGATTGCTGACAAACAATTTTTTCGTTCTTCACTTTCGCATATAAAAATTAGAAATTGATGAAATCCTGCGGCAAAAAGAAATAAAAGAGAAGAGATATGAATTTGCGAAAAAGAGAATATTTTTTACTCCGCGTAGATTCGTTCGGCTTATTCATCCCATGGATTGCCTTGATAATTGGAAAATGATGGTTCAAGTTTTTTGCAATTTTCTGTGCCTTTTATCAGCGAAAGGCCAAGCGGAAGGTCCGGGGCGTGAGGCTTTCTCCGCACTCATTTTGGTTCCGGTACCCTAGGGACAATTTCCGAGATAGATGCGAGGGTTGTGCCGCTCTGTTCTCTCTACCCGGCAATTTTAACTTTTGATTTTATTTTAAACGTCGTAGTAGTACCCAGCTCTACCCCCTCGAACCTTCTCGAGCAACAGTCTAATTCCCTTCCCAAGTTTTTTTTTACTTCTCCTTTTTTTTTTGCACCTTTTTCTTTTTTATTCTTTACATCCTTAACAACTGGCTGCAGGAGAGAAAACCATGCAATTATTACCGTTTGCAAAAAATCTCACGATTGCTCTTCCAACTATTATTCATTCCGGATATAAAGTAAATAACATAAATTTTTTCATGGAATATTTGTCTGATTCCACTTCGTCGCGTTGATCACCTTCGTTAAAACTTTTAACAACGAATATTTTTTTCGAATCTTTTCTCTTCTTCGTTTTTTTAGTTTCTCCTTTATTATTAGCTAATAGAGATTCTCATCTCGTACACGAGAATCTATTCCGCAACTTTCTTTCATTCTTACTTCACTCAAGCTTCATACCTACTTTCTACAAAGAATTTTTTATTTCTAGTCATAATTTATGCGCTGGAAGAAAGTTTCTTCTCTATGAAAAAAATAAAACAGAAGCTGTGACAACTATTTCAAAATCTGGGAATAGAACGTTTGTCTAAAACCAAAAACAGCCTTTTCACGAAACATATCGATAACGAGATCTTCTTGAAGCTGCGGTCGGGTAAAAGAAGGGGTTTTCAATTTTTGTATAAATTTTTATATCGTTTTTGCTTTTTTCCTACGAATGATGAAAAGGTCCATATCTCTTTGACGCGAAGAATCAAGCCGGTAAAAGTGCAGCAGGATGTATGCCATACCCTCTTTGCGTTCAAAGGTCGCGACCACGTCAACGACATTGCCAAGATTTAGTATCTAGAGACAGACTTTTACCACAAAGTTGACTCTCCTTTTAACGAGCACTATCTCTTGTTCAACCTGACCAGGTTCTTTCGTTCTTACGACGTTATGTGTCGTGTGTATCCGTGCAGTGTGCTGCGGTATATAAACCGACGTGTTTAGAAGAGGAAAAAAGAATAGAAAAAAACAGACAAATGCGGATAATAAAATCCAAAATAATTGTCAAGAAGAGAAGAACAAGAGACAGTCCTGTTCCTCAAGTTTTCACCAGCAAAAAAAAAAAAATTTCGCGTTGTTATAATAATTCGAAGGAAAAAAAATGTTATAAATTAGGTTAAGGGCCGTTTTTCCATCCCCCCACGACGACGATCGTTACAATCTCGCGGTAAAAATGGCCAGTATAATATTATAACGTTGTTATAAAAACAAGGAGACAAAAAATCTAACTTGTATAGGTACACCTACTCAACGTGGAATAATTTTCTGATAATTATGTTTATATTCATACTTTGATAAGATCGAGTGGTGATTAGCGACCTCTGACCTTAAATCCATCAAGATCGAATTATTCATTAATCATTGAGGAAGAATAAATGGCATTACCTATACATCCGGACTAAAGAATATAATACTGGGAACCGGTAAGATTTGACGATATTATTTGATCGTCATATCAGCGATGAGTCAATTCCACTCTTTCCTCTGCTGCAGTTTCTCCGATATCGTTCAATGGCGAAGGTACTATAAGGGTAAAGTACCTTAAGGAAGATAAAACGGAACGGACAAGTGGAGGGTGTTGTAGCTGCTGGTTCCGTTACCCTCGCTGGTGGTGGTGGTGGTGGTGACGGTGACGACCGGTGACGATGGTGATGGTGATGGTGATGGTGGTGGTGACAAACTTGAGGAAAACCCCGTTGAGAAACTTTATCAAGGAACACGAAGAGGACAAGTTGAGACTGAGGTCCGCGGCTTCTGATCGGCGTAATCGGTTAAGGACCGAAAGTAATCAATCACGCCGACCCTTTTTTCTAATCTCACTAATCGCGTCGAACTTTTGATCATCCCTACAGGAGTCTGGGCGACGGTAACTATATACCGTCTGTGAGATATCCTGACGTCATTTTACCCGCAGATTAGGTATTTTGTTTTCAAACTATATTATAGGCTCAAATTCCTGCACGACCACATTAATCGCCCCTAAATTATCGCAAGAAATTTGAACGGCCTAACTCAGAACCGATTTTTTTTTTTCTTCCTAAAATGACAAATTTTCCTTTTCCATTTTTCCAGACATTTTTCTTTTTCGGAACTTATAATTCAACGATAGGGAGGACACTCCGAGGCGGAGTACCTTATCTCTCAGATACTAACCCTGCAGGAGCAGAACGAGGAGGTTCTCTTAGTTATATAGTAAGAAAATTACCTCGACGTGAATAAAGGCGCCGATAAAAATCTTCTACTCGTTAATTATTCATCGTTATAACCGTTTTCATAGAATAACGTGCGCACCCACGGCGCGGGGGGGAGGTGCAGGGGAAAGGAGTTGATGATGAAAATTAAATAAATACGACTTTGAGCAATGGAAAATTAAGCTGTAAAATTTTGTGGAGCGATGTGGGAACGCGATACTATCATAGATATATCTAAATTGATAACATCAACACTTTTCGATATAAAGAAAAAAAAAAATGCTAGCTAACTGACCAGAAAATTATAATTCAGCCGCGAGGGGCGAATGGGGGGGTGAATATAGTGATGGAATTAATCAGTTGTGTAATGTATTAGGGGACTCGGTAGCGATCCAAGGGTAATTACTTAATCACAAGGTCACTCGTTGAAGAGATAATATGGGGATGGGTGGATTATACTGACATTGAAACTACGACCTGTATTAAATATTAATCCAAAACATTCCGGAGAAGCTCTACTGTGTTACTTGAAATTTTCATTCTGATAGAGTTTAACATTTCATAGAGGCGAGGATCCGGAACTGAGGTGGAGGGGGGTCGAAGTTTATGCCAATATTCTAATTGGGGTTAATCTAATCCAGCACTTTCAAGGTTTGATTAACAAGTTTTGTGTTAGTATATGGCGAAACGATCTTTGGGGACAAGTTTCAACGTCGATAACTTGGATACGTGTATACAGAGGATTGGATTTTGGTACTAAGACAGAAAAAAAAAAATCTAATCAGCAACATGGTTGATGATTATAATTATTAACGATGTTAGAAGTAATCCTGTGAAATTTTATTTATAGGTATGTATGTCCTCCTGTAAACGAAGAGAAAAAAATATGAATAAAAAGAAGAAAGAAGAAATAAGAGAGAGGAAAAAAAATCTGTAAGAGGCGATTCGGAGTTAAAGAAGAAGCTTGAAAGACCCTCGTAATTGTTGTCATTATTTAGCTTGAATTTCACCCTGAAAATTCAACTTCTCTGGTAATTGTACAATAATCGATGCGCGGCGGGTTGGTTGGTAGGTAGGTACAAACCTACCTTAGCGGGAAAATAAATTAAGTGCAAATAAAAGAAAAATAAAAATGAGAGAAAGAAAAAAAGAAATAATAATAATAATAACAGTCGCTCTCTCTTTCCCTCCCTTCCGAGATAACGACTCTTAATTATTAAACGTTTATACAATTATAATGATCCAGTATCCGTACGTGAGATAAACTCTTAAACTTATTCTTTATCTCAACTGGAGTTTAACGGTTTTAACGATTTATAAATTGAAAATAAGAAATTATGAAAAAATATAGAAAAAAAAAAAAATTGAAGGAAAATAAAATAGCCACGTCAGCTGGTCGGATAGGTATATATAATACCTATAATATATATACATATATATATATAATATAAGGGACGAAACTTTTCTCAACGAAATCCTCGCGCTCTATCCATCTTACCTTTTAATTAATCAAAACTCTATGAATTATTCAACTAAGATCAGCCCTTTTATAGAGCTTATGAAAAGCACCGACGCGGACGGGACTTCGAGTCCCGTATAATAAAAAAAAAAAAAAAAAAAAAAAATTGCGATACAGAAAATTTTACATATCAAAATTATTCCGCTTCTTAGAGAAAAAGAAAAAAAAAATTTCATATCGATCTTGTTATACTTCATCAGCAGATGTTTTATAAACTTTTATACATCCAAACAATTGAAGTGCATTTATCTTTTTTTTTTGTCCATTTTTTTAAGCCCGTTACAATTTTGAAAATCTTTCGTTTGTCGTGAGAACTCGCCGAGCGATGGATATGTTTTCGGTTCTTAATGCTCATCAGTGAAAAGGATGAAATGCTAGGTCGACGAATAACCGTGCGGGTTTTCAAGATCGCCACTTGTTCTTCCCCGTGACTACGATCCTACGAATCCCACCACCCCCGGGGAACCCCCAAGCCCGCCTCGTCGGCAGTCGGCAACCGCTTCTCGACGTAGCTTAACCGTTTAAAAGGTTTCGCCTCCTGTTCCGGGTTCTGTTCCGGGTCGATAGAGCTCTGTTCCTTTCCTTCCTGGTGGCTGCTATTGGTTGCAGCGAATCAGCATTTTTAAGAAGAAGAAAAAAGTGTATTTTTACCCTTCGGATAAAACCTTTCGCCTATCGAATCACAGATCGAAGAATAATCCTCCCTCGAAGTTATTAATTGCCCGCAATTAATATCCGTCGTATTAGACATATACCTGCATCTATCCTACACGTAATAAATTTTCCCAAAATTTTGTTTCTCACATTTCATTTTACTTTCTACAAATTTTTCTTTTTCTCTATAATTTTTCTCCACTGTAAAAATCGCGAATGGAACAACTGGCTGATATTTTTCGACGCGTGCATAACGCGTTCTTTATACTCTGTCGACGCTTAGTGGTATATACATATGTAGTAGGTACAGCCTTCCCACTCCTGCTGAGGGTTTTCGGAATAAGAACAAAACACAAAGAATAAAAAAAAAAAAAAAAGGAAATAGAATTTACCTATCAAAAGAGACAGCAAACTTCCAATATCATTTGGTTGGGAGAATAAAACTTTTTTACGTTTCTTAGCGAGGAGTATAAAGAGAAGAGAAGCAAAGGAAAGAGAAGAGAAGAGATGGGACGCGGAGCAATAAACTGTCAACGTTTTTACGTATTATATGCATGTATACTATGCTACGTATGTCTGTATGTTGATATGAAGCGGTCTTCGTTTTCTTGAGACAAGAATCTTTATTGTAATGTACTTTCAAATTTTCCAACGGCATTAGAAAAAAAGTAAAAAAAAATAAAACAGTCTTTCTTTTATACATTTTTATATATCTTGACGATATTTCATCTATTTACTTGTTTATTTATTCTTTATTAGGGTAAATTTTCATTCTCATTACAGGTATAGGTATATGCCTTTACCGCAAAAGAAATGAATAATGCGGCATACAAAATTTTTCCACGATTTAATATACCCCCGCGATTTTTATCGCCGTTAACATTTATTATGATACATTATCAGCGTATCCTTAATTCAAGTAAACCAAAAACGAATCTGTATCAATTCTGTTCAATCCTAAGATTTTAAATTCGCGAGAATTTCAAGAGGATTTATTTCGCGCCAGGATCAATTCTCTTAATTTCATTTTCCGTTAGAAATCATCAAGATATTCGATCCGCGAAGGTTTAGCGGATTAAAAACTGTATCAAGAAACGCATAATAGTCTTTATTCTGTCTACGTAGGTATAGCAGATTACACGTGGGGATAAAATTCCCCCTGATCACACGCGACCCGTGCATCACAATGTGATAATGCAAATATATCGAATTTTTTAATTCCACCCCCCTGGATTACCTACAGAGTCTCAAGTACTCAAGGTCACGGTCAATGCTCCCCGCTCGGCAACGGAATCTGAAATGTGTCGCCATCTCGCGACTGAATTAGCAAATTATTTCACCCGATAAGTTCATTGCCTTTCATTACGTGCAACCCGCGTAACATTGTTGTAATTTCGAATTCACGGTTGCATATACTAAAGCGCACCTACGTTTACGGACTATTATTGATTAATTTAAAAGCTATTAAAGGCTAGTTGGGTCTCAGATATTGAGAACTGGAAACGTGGTTCAGAAATGACATAAGAAATACATAATAATATAATAATTTAACTATTACTTTAATATCCTCATTACATACAGTTTTTATATTCGCTTGATTTTTTTATTAGTTTATTTTATTTTTTCTTTCTTTTCATTTTTTTTTTTTTTTCGTCGCTATCTATTCGTTAATATAATATGTACAGTAAATTTATATGCTAATCAACTAATTAATTAATTAATTAGCTGATCAATTACGTAATAGTACTAATAATAATTCATGTCATTGATAATACTAATAATCGTTAATTTCAAATATACAAAAAAAAAAGTAATAATTCGATCAATAATTCGCAAAAAAATCAAATAGAATACGAAGAAGAAAAGCAGAGGAAAAAAAAAAAAACTGTCTGTTATTCTCCCCTAAAATTTCATTCGTCACACCGTCCTTAGATTTAATTATACGTAAAATCCTGCTACATGTATAATTCAGACTTGAACGCTAAGGAAAAAAAAAAACAGAAAAAAAAAATCATAATCTATCCTATATTTATAAAGTAATTCGCATTATACAGCTAAAGCGATAATTATTGAAATATATTCAATCGACTGAGTAAACGCATTGATATTGATAATGATAACAATAATAGTAATAATAATAATAATAATAAAAAAGACCGACTGCGTTTACAGAGTCAAGTAAAATCCTAATTTTTTTTTTTTTTTTTTTTAGACACACTCGTGTATCGGTTATTACCCTCAATGTCATGTACAAGCTTCTTCCGATATACTGATTCGATATACACATACATAATATAATAAAAATAAATTTTATACTAAATAAAAAATAATCGATGGCCACTCCGCTGGAGACATCGATATTTCATCGCTTAATTCCCCATACACAATATACACATACAGGATAAGCTTTTACTATAATATAAATAATCATCATCTACACTCTTACATATTATCTACCATGATAAACCCTTTATACTGCGATTATACACATCCTATAAATTCGGATGAGTTGAGTATTTAAATAAATAAATTGACGGGTCTGATGGATATATACTTAAATTTGTCGTATTTAAAACATGATGAGCACATACGAGACGTCGTATAATTATTATTATTATTATTTGTTTTTTTCGCCTTTTCTTTTTTCTTTTCTTTTTTCTTTTTTTTCAAACAACGAAATATCTACACGATTTTAAAACTAATTTCAAAAATACATTATTCAAAGAATCGATCCTCTTTACAAAAAAGGAAAAAAATTTTTCTTTTCTTTCTCATCACGAGAGACACACAAACGAAGTTACCAATTTATTTAATCGATCTGTAAGATTTTTACCGGACAATAAAATGGCCAAAAATCGTTCGAGCAATAGCTAATTATCAACAATTCTTTCTCATCCTGACAAACATATACTGCTGCAATTATTTACTCGGATAAATCTTTTTTTTTTTGCCCTTACCATTCTATAAATTATAATCGATAATGTAAAATGATTATTTATAATTATTCGTGACTAAATAGGTATTAGCAAAATATGTATACAGGTAATTGATTAACGAGTTTGATTAGCCCCGATATTCCTAGGCTTTGAAAAATATTAACTAAAAAAAAAAAAAGATATAGTAGATATAATATCAGGCACTTGTTCGGTCAAAATAGAATGAACATTTTTTTTTTTCTTTTAAACCACTCTTTTGCGCCTTTGTGTGCAATTATTATTATTTTTTTTGTGTTTTCTGGTTTTTTTTTCTTCTTTTTCTTTTTTTTTTTCATAGCTAGATAATCTGGAGAAGGTCGAATCGACTTTTATATCATAAAATAAACTTCAGTTAATAAGAATATCAGTCCTTAGCGAAATAAGGGGTACATCGCAATAATTTTCAGAATTTAAAATATAAGATGGGAAGATTGTCTCAAAAGTCGAGTTCTTTAGATTATCTTACCAGTTTGAAATCACCTAATATCATTCAGCGTCTATCAATCATAACTCAGATCCTTTAGCTCTGTGTAGGCGACGCGTTTTCTGTAGCTACTTCCGCTCCCCGCACCATTTGTGGTCTTCCTATTAATCAACGTTGTTGGACCCGGCGAGTGATACTGTCGACTCTTGTAAACGACCATACTGAAATTGTAAAATAAGAAACCTTAAGGCGACTTCTATGTGCTCAGCTGAGGGGGGAAAATTAACGAGTTGACGTAATACGCAAAGTTTTCCATGCGTGGGTTGATCAGAATTGAACGTTTCACCTTGTTGCGGCTAATCTCTAATAATTTTATACAATCTAATCTAATCTCTTACAGGTTGATTTTAATCTAGGTCATTTTACTGCAAGGGAATAATTATCCTCGTTCTTGACCTTTAGAATTGTACAGTTAATCTCAATTCAACAGAAGCAAAATAAAAAAAAAAGAAATTAAGAATAATCCAAGTTATGTTAAACGTGTAATATTTCAGACATCAGATACCCTCCATGCAATAAATATCCCACAGTCAGTTCATAAATATAGCAGAAAATTAAAAATAGGAAAGATCCATGACAGTTTTTTCCTTTTTTTTTTTTAGGATATAACAATAATTTATTAGGAATCGGGGTTTGACAGGAATTTGATTAATTATTACAAGTCCTTGGATTTGGGAACGGAGATCATGCCTTGACGATGATTTCAAAAGATTTATTCAAGGGATATTGGGAGATAATATTAGTTTAATTTTTTTTTTGTTTTTTGTTGTTTAGCCAGTTAAATGAAAACGAAGAACCCATTTTCCATGCATTAAAAATTATCCTTCGATGCATAATTTGACTATGCCATCGTTATAAAATATAAACGTATCTATATGAAAAAAAATCATTTAACTTTAATATTATACCATAAGCATGCCCTGCGCCTAAAATTTTCCCAATTAGAAAAGAAAAAAGAAAAAGATACTCCTTACTTTTTATTGTTAATTAAATAAATATATGTTTGTTAAATATTTACAAATATATTCTTACCATTATTAATATTATTATTATTCTTCTTATTATTATTGTTATTATCAATATCGTTATTAGTATACCTCCAGACTAATAGTTTTTCCATATCCTTTTTTTTTTCCTTTGTATAAATGAAAAAATTCGCTTGTAAGCTTTTTAGTTGAAGACACCATGCTTTCAATCCACTAAAGTAAATTAAAAATTAGATTAAACATGAATCAGCAAAATTTTTTTTCAGTAGGGAAATTAAGGCGGATGTATTGCTCAATTAATATGTACGTATAGCTCAATAGAAATTAAAACAGCTTATAGCTAGTAAAGTAAAAAGGTACATGCATATATCCAAAAGACTTGTTATAAATTAATTAAATAATAATAATAATAAAAGTCTTCCGAATCTAAAGTACATGATAAGTAAATGCGTAAAGAAACTATAAAATAGCTAGAAAATGAATAAAGAAAAGAATAAAAGATAAATACTCAACAGTATTGATATCATATCTGAAGGAGAATCTCATTGTTAAAAGCTTCCTCAAAGAACTAGGAGTACAAAGCCATGCAGTTTTTTTCTTAACATCCTCTTCTTTTTTAATATGTACAGCTGCTCATTTGTCTAACTTTTTTTTTTCTTATCATTCACACATTGCGATTAAATATCATTCAAACTATTTTTACAGAGTCATGCGTAGCGAATGAATATTACGTAACAGTTCAGACGTAACTTGACTTCCTATCAATTAATAAAACGCAATTAAAAGCAATGAATAAACATCAATAAACTAGCACCTGCTTCCTTAATATCGAAGTTTATGTTTATAATATCTTCTATTTACATTGGCAGAGAATTTTTGGAAGAAATCATTTGATTAATTTATTTTTTCCTACCTCTAATACCTAGTCGACCTATCCTTTCTAGTCTAATACTGAAATTTTACGACCAAGTAATGGCAAATGATACCGTTCTACTTTCGCAACGTACTATGAGTCGCTAATTTGCATATAAAGTAATATAATTCTTTCTCATTTGCTGACGCTACTGTATCATAAACAGTAAACGCTGATGCAGCGTACCTACTTGAAGCTTGCGAGTGATTGCAAGCCGTCCAAATGATTGCATACATACTTTTTCTAAACTATGACAAAAGTCATCGACCCAACAAAAAAAATGCCTTTAGATTATTAATACTGTTCTTTTTTTGGGTGAAGGGTATTTTTTTTTTGCTTTCTACTGGTTTTTTTTTTTCTACGTCTGCAGGAACCTATTAGACCGGATGTGAATCTGAAACAAGAAAAAAAAAAGAGAATGTATCTTTAGCGAATTTGAATTCGAACCATTTTTTAATACAGAGAACATTGGTTCTCTGTTTTTTTTTGTTTTTTTTCTGAATAAGATATCAAAATACGAATCTTTACATTCGCTGGGTACCTACCTCACCCTATAAATCCTGTCGCTAGTGATATGACAAGCACCAGAACTCCTGTTAGTAGTTGTCCCGTTGTGGAGACTACAGCTTGCTGACTATACGATGCACTGGAAGAACCACCGTCCGTAAAAGTGTCTGCAGCGGTCAGTTTGTCTCCGTATAGATACATCAGGTCTAATACTGCGCCGTTTGACCATCCGAATCCCAGTTGAACCTCGTACTCACCGCCGCCTCCTTGGCCACCTTGGACAGTAGCGTCATACTGAAAGAATAAAAGCAGATTTTAAGTAAATACGAAAGTATAGCGAAGTGGACCTGAAAACGAACGATTGTGGAATTTTAAATATCTCACCTTCTCAAACATGGCGTTTGTTGAATTAAATACTAAATAGTTGTTCCGGACCCATCTCTGGGCTATTTCCTGGGCTAATTCCTGAGCCCATGGATCACCGGTGTTGTTTAAACCTTTGATTACAATCCACTGTAAAGGGGCCCAGGCGTTTGGATAGTCCCATTGTTCTCCGGTGTGTTCAAGGGTGGCAGGAAGACCGCCCATGTTAACCATAACTTGGCTTTTTTCCAAGTACTTCATTAGCTTTGATGCATGATTTTCAAGATTCGTAGGATCGTAGCAATGTGTCCAAAGAGGGGCGACGTTTGTGGGATAAAAATAATCCCGTTTAACGTCGTTTATCAAATCGTAGTCTAGCCAAGCCCCGACTTCGTCATGCCATAGAACTGCGGTTACAGCTTTTTGCCATTCATCAGCAATTTTCAAGTACTTATCAGCCTCACTCGTGTTACCAACTTTGTTGTTAAACTCGGCAAGTAAAATAGCGTTTCCGTATATTATAGCGTTTAATTCAACAGCAATAATTTCGTTCGCCTTAGTGTGCGTTAAATTACCTGAAAAAAAATAAAAAAAAAATATTTAATCGTCTTTTTAGTTCAACAAAAAAAGAAAATCGATCCACGATCATTTGATCGTTATTACCAAAGGCGAAATATTTATTCACCTTTATTTGTACCATCGGGTGCAACGAACCAACGACTTGAAAAATCCCAACCGGATTCAGCAGCCGTTTTCAAGGCTCTGTAATAATCGTGTCTCTCTTCATCGGTACGAAGTGTTTGGGCAGATTCGTAATCCTCCCTAAACGATCGAAAAAATTCATATTTTAAATATCTTCGCTCTACGCGACGCCATTAACGGAAAATATTATTTCCCTTCTCACGGTCACGCGATAAGTAGCTAACGATCGGTATAAGCGTTTTTCTATCGTGCAGCCGATACAGAATCGGCTAAAAATCATTTTTTTCAAAATAGAATCGTACTTCAAGAGATATAAAGCCTCAAACTCTTGAGGTGGAGAACAGCGCCGGTAATATCAGCCATTTTAATTCAGAAAATTTTTTTTTTTAGATTTTTCCGCACGTTTTGGAACTGCATTTATTATCGTAACTACTAATTAATATTTTACCTGTAAGATTCGGGTCTCGGTCCGGAAGACTGTTCGTAATATCTAGCCAGGGTGTAGGTCTGGCCGTCTTTGTCGACCGTGACGGTATGGTTGGTCATCCAGAACTTAAACTCCTTTTCAAGAATCGGTAAATTTTCTACGAGCCAGTCATTGTCGTTAGTAGCGTCCAGGTAGGCCTTGACCATCGGTATTAACAAGGGTGGATGTGACCTCATGTTATAATAAATTCTACCACCATTAGGAATGTGGCCTATCCTTTCAACGACGCTGACAAAATTCGACAACATCCCCCGTACCGTGGTGTACATTTCTGAATGTAACAGCCCCTTTACGATCCAGTAAGAGTCCCAGTAATAAAATTCCAGGAATCTACCACCCGGTACGATGACAGGATTAGGAACGTATATTATCGAGTAAAGATCCTGGTGGTCTCTGACTTGGTCCTTCATTTTTCTTCCCAACATTTTCCAAATCTCGTTCAAATCGTACGCAAATTTATTCAATACCGGGTCCAATATATTTTCCAAAAACTTTGGTTTCTCCTTCCAGTCCGTTGGATCCCATTCGTCAAACTCAACCCCACGGTGTTCGAACGTATTGTTTACGAAAACCGCGATCTGGTCTCTCGTCGGTGAACCCCCGTGTCGTGCCATGAACTGATCGAACAACGCGAGCGTCTCGTTCTGCGGATTCTTCATCTTCATATCAACGAACGTTTTCGAATCGGTGAATATCGCAGCCATTTGTATCGTGTGGAGTAGGTTCCCGTGACAGTAGATTGGACTGAAATAAGGCATTCAGTTTACACCAATAATGCCAAAAAAATCGGGATTTTAATGCCCCAGGGAAAAGGTGCAGATTGTCCGCGATTTTGAGACGAAAAAAAATCCCCATCAAAGGACTATTCCGAATTTTGAGAAATGCTAAGGTTCAAATATTATAATTCGAAATTTTTGCCGTTCAAGAACTTTCAAACTTCGGAACTCCGAACCCGTTTTCGAAATATTATAACTGACCGATGATTTTCGCGATGCTTGGAGACCCTCGCTGCAGCGAGAGGCGCGAAATGGGACCGGGTTTATAAATACGCACATGGTACGATTGTTATCTTAACAGTTAATTGCGGAATAGGGATTGAATAATCACGTGACACCACTTACCTGTCGCATGGAGGAAGACGGCTTGATTCTTCAATACGATTTGACGTAACGGTCGCACAGACCAACGTAGCGGCTCCAAAGAGCGCGCCAACAATCAACAGGATAATATTATTCGTTGAATTTATTATCGGCACCATTATCCTCCGAAATTTCGAGTCCTTTATTATTATTAATCTTGTATTATGATATCTCCTTTCAACGATTATCTCTAAAGCTGAACTGCAGCAGCAGCTCCTTCCTCTTCTTCCTTTTTCTTTACTTTTATCGCTTCTCTGAACAGTGTTTAGTCTCTCTCTTTTTTTTTTTTTTTTTCTTATAATACCCTAATCACGATCCTGCGTCAACGCCAACAGCAACCTCTCATTATTCCTGAATGAGAGAAAGGAGAAGAAAATATAATCGTTACATTATATAGTTTGTACGAAATTTGACCTTAACGACCTGCATTCGTCGCATTAATATTACACCTATGTACAGAATGAAAATTTCAACCTTACGTATATAAGAATGGTGAAATTCTTTGGTAAGTTTAAACTCGACTCCGTATAACTGTACAGGTATATATATATATATTTTTTTTTCGGTTGATCTATTAGTGTAACTTTGAATGAGTGGCATCTGAGCGTTAGCTTAGCAATGAGAGTCACAAGACACAGTTGTAGGTACCTGATTTTGACGCAACAGATCTCTAGTACT
The DNA here is from genome assembly GCA_949628255.1 of Macrophya alboannulata. Classification (NCBI taxonomy): domain Eukaryota; kingdom Metazoa; phylum Arthropoda; class Insecta; order Hymenoptera; family Tenthredinidae; genus Macrophya; species Macrophya alboannulata. The sequence goes on along the minus strand of OX451211.1, from coordinate 1,071,113 downwards.
TAAAAATAGTATTAGAAGTTTGTAACAGCACCGAGACTAGTACCTGCCTACGTGCCAAGTTTAACTTTACTCAATTATACTTGTATATATGTATATTTATATATATAATATATATAAAAATATTTCGTTACTTAGTGCATAATATGCATTCTTAAATCTCAAAAATATCTCGAAAGAAATTCTTCGACGATGATATACGTATACGTAGATTTGTATATATTTCCTTGAGGTTT